>BPTQ01000004.1:174551216-175151216 GCA_019973895.1 Chrysanthemum seticuspe | reverse complement strand
CTTGGTCTCATGAAAACAGTTTTCGAGAAAACAGAAACATCGATTTCAAATACTAAACGTAAAAAGAAATTGTTAAGAAAAGATGTTGATCGACTCTTGGAAGATGTTCTCTGTGCTGATATCCATAATGTTGTGTTATTGCATTCTTTGCCGTGTGCATCTGATCATATCTCTGCTGATTCTGTTGATTCTGTTAATATTGTTGATAATTCTTATAATGTGCATCTGATCGAGTCTTTAAAAGTGGAAAATGAACGATTGTTAAACGAGCTTTCAAATGCAAAACGTCGTCTTCAATGGTGTCAAAAGGATTGTCAAAATCGTGAACTTGCTTTGCAAAACAAAATCAACCAGTTGCAATCCAAAACGTTTTATCCAAAATTTGGGCAACTGGATGATCAAAACGTGTCTTTGAAGTGTCAAATCTCAAAATATGAACAAGAACTTGCAAAAGTTAAACAGGAATATGGTGTCATATTTGATTTACTTAAAAAGACTCGTGATGAAGCATCAAACGAACTTGATCATTTTCTTGCTCACACTAAGGAAGTCATGAATTTTTCGGGAAATCTTCGTTCTGAAAATCAGGAATTAGTGCACACTATCTTTAAGTTAAGAGAAATGTTAGGAAAGTATGAATAACTTCCGCCTACCGTTATTAAGAGAATAGCACCAGTAACACTTAGTAATCATGACCCTAGAATCCCTACTGCCAAATCACAAGATACTAACGTGCTTCCCTCTACTGCAACAGGAATAATTTCCTCTTTTCCTAATGTACGCACTTCAAAGCCTAGGAGCAATACAAGGAATAATAGGAAGTTGCGACCTAAGAAAAGATCAATAAGGAATGCTGAAGTAGAAGAACACCCTAGGATTTTGAATAAGACTCCCGTTGTAGCTACTTTAGATATTGCGTCTGACAAATGTAATAGAAAAAGTGATGTAACGAATGCTAAACCTTTAAGTACTTTTGATATTCAGTCTGATGCATCTTGTGTTATTTGTCGTAAAAGTATGAATTCTGATTGTCATGAAAAATGTGTTGCTAAAACTATCATCTCTCGTTTAAGGAATCCTAAGAATCGGAATACCTCTAGGCTCACTAATCATTCTAAGTCTGTGCTTGGTAGACCGCCCTCTTTAGATTCTAAGAACCGCATTGAAGTCCCTATAGTTCCAGTATCACCCCCAAAGAAAGTAGTACCACCTAGTACATTCACTAAGACTAAAGCAAATACTAGTTGGAGATGGCAGAAATGGATATATAACACACTAGGATTTAAATGGATGCCTAAAGTCATTGATGTGTGTATTTCTCCTATAACTGCTTCGGAACCCTCTAACATTTCGGGTTCCACATCTACTTCTATTCCATCTGTGTCGTCTGTGTGTAATGCAGGTGATACAGATCATTCTATGGATTGTTGATAGCGGATGTTCCCGACACATGACAGGCAACCTTAAACTGTTATCAAACTTTATTGCAAAGTTCATTGGCACTGTCAGATTCGGGAATGATCACTTCGCAGCTATCATGGGCTACAGAGACTATATCAATGGCAATATCGAAATTAGCAGGGTTTATTATGTGGAAGGCCTCGGTCACAATTTTTTTTCAGTCGGCCAATTCTGTGATGGAGACTTGGAAGTTGCTTTTCGGGAGAAAACTTGTTTCATTTGTGATCTACAAGGAAACGATCTTATGTCTGGCTCGTGCAATTCTAGTCTCTACACTATCTTAATGCAAGACATGGTTGCTTCATCTCCCATCTGTCTACTCTCAAAGGCTTCATCAACAAAATCCTTGCTATGGCACCGTCGTCTCTCACATCTAAACTTTCAAACCATCACCAACCTTGCTCGGCACAAACTTGTTGAAGGTCTCCCACGATTCCGGTATTCTAAAGATCACCTTTGCTCAGCTTGTGAACAAGGGAAAAGAAATCGTGCTCATTTTCCTTCAAAGGTGGAACACAGCTCTCAGCATGTGCTTCATCTTCTTCACATGGATTTGTGTGGCCCGATGCGCGTGCAAACGATTAATGGCAAATGATACATCTTGGTAATTGTTGATGACTACTCACGCTGGACTTGGGTCTACTTTCTTCGAAGCAAAGACCAAGCTCCACATATGATCATCACCTTTCTTACGAAAATTCAAGTTCAGCTCCGGAACACCGTCCGCCAAATCATAACAGACAAAGGAACAGAATTTGTGAACCAAACTCTTCGAGAATTTTATGAGAAAGTGGGAATAGAGCATCAAACATCTATTGCACGGACACCAGAACAAAACGGAGTTGTTGAAAGACGAAACCGAACTTTAGTGGAAGCTGCAAGAACAATGTTAATTAATGCTAAACTTCCAGATTACTTGTGGGCAGAAGCTGTATTCACTGCATGCTACACTCAAAACCGTTCAATGATTACAAAACGCCACAACAAAACACCTTTTGATCTTATCCACAACAGAAAACCGAATCTCAAACACTTTCATGTATTCGGATCCCTTTGCTACCCAAATAATGATCGTGATGACTTTGGAAAGCTTAAAGCCAAAGCTGGCATTGGAGTCTTTATTGGATATTGTGAGAATTCTAAAGGTTACCGGATCTGGAATCGTCGTACAAAGCAGGTTATGGAAACGATTCATGCTAATTTTGATGAACTTACAAAAATGGCTTCTGAGTATAACAGCTTGGAACCCGGTCACAACCGCTTAAACTTCCCTCAAACCCCATCATCAGCTGAACAAAGCCCTCAGCTAACTCGTTAACAAATGGAAATACTATTTGCTCCTCTGTTCAGTGACGATATTGATGAACGTGCTCCAGGTGTATCCGATGTTTCCGCTGCTCAACCTGATACTACTCTTATACCTGATACACCTGCTACAACAACTATAGTTGAAGAAGACCACCAGTTGACTCCACCATAACAGTTGAACAAACCGCTTCCAACAATGATGAATCAGCTGATGATGCTCTTAATGAAGTACCCCCACCTGCAGATTTTGATCCAAATGCGTTCTTTAACCCGTTCGCTAACGAGACTGCTGCACCTAATGTTGCGGAATCATCTACAAGCCATTTGAATCCTCAAAATCTGCACAATGTATACCAACATCAACCCTCTACACATCGATGGACAAAAGACCATCCTCTGGAAAATATTATTGGCAACCCGAATCAACTAGTCGTTACGAGACAACGTCTTCACACTGATGGTGAACATTGCATTTATGCACTCACTGTCTGCCAATCTGAGCCTAAAAACATTAAAGACGCAATGACAAAGGACACCTGGATTGAATCCATGGAAGAAGAACTCAACCAATTCAAACGTCTTGAAGTATGGGAACTGGTTGAAAGACCAACAGGGGTTTACGTCATTGGTCTCAAATGGATTTGGAAGAACAAATTGGATGCTGAAGGGAATGTAATCAGAAACAAGTCACGTCTGGTGGCTAAGGGTTATCGACAGGAAGAGGGGATTGATTTTGAAGAATCATTTGCTCCGGTTGCTCGTCTAGAGGCTGTTCGGATTTTTCTCGCGTTCGCGGCTTATATGAATATAATGGTCTTTCAGATGGACGTCAAAACTGCTTTTCTGAATGGGCAACTTAACGAAACGGTTTATGTCAGCCAACCAGAAGGATTTGTTGATCCCGAGTTCCCGAACCATGTCTACAAACTGAACAAAGCTCTGTATGGTCTCAAACAAGCTCCTCGGGCATGGTACGATAAACTATCATCTTTCCTCATTGCCAATCATTTTACCAAAGGTTTGGTCGACCCAACTCTTTTCATACAATATCACGGGGAACATATTTTAATTGTTCAAATTTATGTGGATGACATCATTTTTGGGTCAACAGATAAAAAGTACTCAATCGCTTTTGCAAAACTAATGAAGAAACATTTTGAAATGTCCATGATGGGTGAACTTACGTTCTTTCTAGGACTGCAAGTTCATCAATCACCCCGTGGTATTTTCTTGAGTCAGTCCAAATATGCCCTTGAATTGTTAAACAAATTTGGAATGCAAAACTGTGACACCTATGCCACACCAATGGCTACTACCAAGAAGCTAGACGCTGATTTACATGGGAAATTGGTGGACCCTACCAAATACCGAAGTATTATTGGGTCTCTCATGTATCTAACAGCCAGCAGGCCTGACATTGTCTTTGCCGTATATCTTTGCTCCTGTTATCAGTCGAGACCAACTGAAACCCACATCTCTGAGGCTAAAAGAATCCTACGATACATCAAGGGAAGCATTAATTTGGGGATCTGGTATCCGAAGGATTCTGGTTTTGAACTAATCGCTTTTTCAGAAGCTGACCACGCAAGATGCTTAGATTCACGAAAAAGTACTTCAGGAGCATTACAATTTCTTGGTGATAAATTGGTGTCATGGCAATCGAAGAAGCAGGATTGTACATCATTGTCCTCAACCGAAGCAGAATATGTAGCCATGTCGGCGTGTTGTGCTCAAGTCATTTGGATGAGAACACAACTCAAAGACTATGGTTACGTATTTGACAGAATCCCGATGTACTACGACAATCGGAGTGCTATTGCGATCTTGTGCAACTCAATTCAACACTCAAAGTCAAAGCACATCGATCTTCGATATCATTTCATCAAGGACCACGTGGAACAGGGTACAGTTGAATTATACTTCGTGGGTACAGAATACCAATTGGCAGATCTACTCACCAAAGCCTTAGCTCCTGCTAGGTTTAATGAGTTGGTCCACCGGATTGGTATGCGGTGTTTGACTCAAGAGGAACTGGATGAACTCTTAAAACAGTCTTAAAAACCAGTCAAACACCAAAATCTATTTTGTAAACATTTTTCAAAAACAAAATATAAAAATATAAAATCAGATAAAACAACAAAAATATTCTTCTATCTATATTTCTTCAAACATGGCAAGTACATTTCTTCCGTCAACACTCAAATCTTTCAAAATTCAGTATTTTTACGATCAAGTGTTGAGGGGGAGAAAATAAATTCTTAACTGTTTCAAAATAACCGTGTACTTGCATGTTACCTTATCCCGGTTGATTCTTTAAATAATGGTGGTCACATTTCTGGTTTTCTGACACTCCTCGGACTAAAATTTGTAAACTTTCATTATTTCTTAAGCCGAGGGGGAGTGTCGTCAAAGTTATTTCCAAATATTCTTCGTTTGATAACCAAAATGGAAGTTAAAAGGCATTGGATGAAAATGGCAAATGTGGAGGGGCTAAAACTGTCAAAAGCATAAACTTATTTTATCAAAACACCTCCACCTAACTCATTTACTTCACCTCATTTATTATTCACCAACCTAAATCCCACGCCTAAAAATCGTTCTTCAAATCCGGTTACTTGATCATCAATTTGTAAGTGATTATGTGTTTATAACAAGTTTTTAAACAATGGTTTTGAATCTTTCATAAATCCAACGGTTAAAACTTGAGATATATTGATTTTTGTGTTCTACGCATAAGCGTATGAACACATAATCGTGTTTGTGTGTTTGTGGTTGAAATAATTGTGTCAAAACATTTTCCTAACATCAATGAATACATTTTCATCACTAAAACACACCCAGATACGCGAATTGAGTGATTTTGTAAATTAGGGTTTATGCGTAGGTTTGGGTATTTTCATATGTGAACGTTTTTGGTGATAAAGATTGTTGTATGAGGTTGTTTTCAAGTTGAATTGATCATATTTAAGCCCATAAATTACCCAGAAACACTAATGATTCATAAATTGAAAATTAGGGTTTATGTTCGTATGAATTGGGTATTTGTGATTCACTTAGAGTTTGATGTTAAAACTTGGATAAAACAACTCTATATGCTTCCTGGACTTCCCATAATAACTTTGGTGCAATTCCTATGGCTAGATATCTTACGCGTAATCCTTGAACTTTAGGGTTTAGGTCTACGCATAAGTATGTTTACGCGTAAACTGTTTGATAAGTATTCATGCCATGATCTGTTATAGAATGAATGTATGTGTTAATATTGATGCTATGATGATTTTATTTCAGGTTTGCAACACGTAAAAATTCAGAATCAAGGTTGTTAGACATCTACGCATAAGGATCACCTTACGCGTAGCATGTTATGCGTAAGAGAAATCTTACGCGTAGCGTTTACGCGTAAGGTTCTACATAAGGGACTACGCGTATCCTGTGAAGGATATGCATAAACAGTTACCTCTACGCATAAGGTCTACTCTTACGAGTAAGCCTTACGCGTAAGGTTTTATATGCGCTTACGCGTAAGCTCTACGCATAAGGTCCCTTTTTTCCTACGCGTAATATTTCTTACGCGTAAGACAAGGTCCTACGCATAAGCTTGCGCCTTTACACATATAACTCCTGTTTACGCATAAGATACCATTTCTATGCCTAAGCCTTGATAAAACCTTCATCATGAATTGTTACGCGTGCAAACTTGTAAATAAATAAATCATAACGTCACGAAACCAATAATGTCACTAATAAGCTTAAACGTTTGATATGTTGTGAAAAATAAGTGATAACATAAACTTTAAAACTTAAAGTTAACTAACTCACGAAACTTATCACGACTCAATTAGACTATTGGACAAACAAGTGACTTTGGACTTGTAACAATCATCGACATTGCACATTCAATAATTAGACAATAAAACCATCTGTTGACTAACATAATGTCTTTTCATATGTTGGTTCTTTTGGCTAAATTTATTTCAGATCACGACATGGACGCTCAAATGAATGTGGATGCACCAAATGTTCTCACCATTGCTGATATCTTCCCAAATGGCTATTCGATGAAGATTGTGAAGAACAACCTTCGTGTTGACTTTGAAACTCTCACTTGCTCAGAGTCTTCCTACTTAATTGCTGTGGACATTCTCAAGAATCATCCTTATCAGAATATGCTCTCCAATTCTGCTACAGTGCCTGAGATCTACATTCAACAGTTCTGGACTACAATGCAAAAGATCAAAGGATAGAATGCTGTGACGGTGATGCTCAATCACAAGCAATTCACCATCACTCCTGGAGATTTAAGGGCTGTCCTCCTCATTCCTGACATCATACCAACTGAATACTCTACTGCACCAGTTGAAGAGACTGTTCTGCAATTTTTGATTGATATTGGGTATGACGAAGCTTCAGTAGTTATCACTAAGCATTTACACGTAGATCTTAAAAATATTCCTCAGCTTTGGAGAACCCTCTATATCATCATCACAAAATTTGTTTCTGGTCGTGATAGTGGCTATGAGCATCCCAACCTCATGGAACTGCAAATCTTTTGGGCTCTGATCAACATGAAGCACATCGAAGTTGAAGCTCTGATATGGGACGACATGATGACATTCCTCAAAAAGCTTGGCTCAAAGATCCCTTATATCAGATATACAAAATTGTTGATCCAAAGAGCACTTGGATACAACCCTGATATCCCCAAAAGAATCAATGACCCCGACAATCACGACGTGTTGTCAGAACCCACTCTAACAGTCAGATTTAAGGAGTCAACTACAAAGAAACAAGGTGCTGTGTTACCAGATCTCCTTCTCTCAGATGAACTCAAACATCTCTACTCTTATAAAACATATTTGGTTGTTGTGGATGAAAACAAAGTTGGTTTTCTCGATGAAAAATCTTCTGGTACGCCTACAAGAAGAACCAGAAGAGGAAGTGCAGGAAGTGCTCTAAGCACTGAGCGTCAAAGAAAGTTCCCCAAGAGGAAACCTGGACGCAAGAGGACAGTTCCCGCCAAGGAAGTTGTTCCCATTCCTGAACCTAAGCCTGAACCGCCAAGAAAGCTAGTGGACGAAAGCTCTGAAGGTACAAAATAAGAAGAAGAGATCTTCTACTCTGAAACTGCAACCGATACTAATCCTTCAGCAGTCAAACCTCCCAGTCCACCAGCAGATAAAAGCAAAGGGAAGACTCCAGTAATTGAGCCTGAAGATGAAAGCTCAGATGAAGAGCCACTGGATACAACATACAGGAAGAAGTTTAAAATCATTAGGCTCCAACACGTTGCGAAAGAATTTGCTAAGGATCAAATGGGTGGCCCCGGAGGGTCAAGTGGTGGAGTTCAACCTACACCAAGTCCTGATGCGGTTAATCAACCCGATATGGGAACTGGTGCCACCACTTTGGAGCAACAACAAAAGCGCGTGGAAGATACTATTGATTATGACATTGAAGAACCAGAAACTGAAAAGTCTGGGAAAGATAAAGCTGATGAAAAAGCTAAGTCTAGAAATGAAGAGGATATTGATTATGATATGTTTCTTCTTGATAGTCCTGCACGCTCAAAGAAGGAAACTTCTGAGCCACCAAAGGACCCGGAGTCTTCTGACATCTCATCATCATCGGATTCATCTTCTCACTCCTCACCACCACCATCAAAAATATCAACCAAATCAACATCCAAAATCAGTGAAGAAGACAACTGCCTCTTGGATTTCTCATGCAAAGACTCGAATCGTTAAAGCTGTCAAGCAGGTCAGAAAGAAAGACATACTCTACAGAAAGCTAAATTTCCTTGCTGACCAAGTACAGTATCTTCATGATGAGAATGACAAGATGCAAGTTGAAAGGGAATACGTCCAGAAGCTCATGAAAGATGATCTTCAAGGGAAAATGAACGAAATGATCAAAGGGTACACTCACAAGTTCCTTCTTGACATCGTTCCTGGAGTAACAAAGGAGATGTTTACCAAACAACTTTATCCAAATCTACTTCATCTGGCCAAGCAGACTATGAAATCAACACCAATGCATGTAAACATCATTCTTGTTGATCCCATAATCTTCTCAGATGCTGAATTGGTCAACCGGCTAGTAGCTCAAATGTCTAAACGCTCTGCAACATTTGCCTCCTACGAAGGTAAATTGTTTGAAGCATTGCTGGAATACCAACTCAAATCAGCATGTCGAGAAGAAGCTGAAAGGCCTAAACGTCCAAGAGACGATGAAGATAAAGATAAGGATAAGCAAAATGAGCCTAAACGCCCGAAGAAGTCTAGTGAATAATCCTCTATGCAACCTCCACCCCAACGGACTCCAGCTCAACAAAGATCTCCTCCTCGCTCTTCTACTAAAAAACCTCAGGATTCTGAGTTACCACCCCAGACTCAGAAAACCGGTGATCACTTTGAGTATACGGGTGGTGACGATGAGGAATACCATGAGCCCAACAACAACCCACCTCTCCCGACAAAGTTAAGAAACCAGAATCCTCATCCAGGCCTAAGAAAAAGAAGAATAAGGCGCCTAAGGATGACGTCATATCATGGCTAGATGAAGATGACACCGATGAATACGACTGGTTTTCTACACTTGTTAATTCTACTCCCTACCCACCTGAAGGTCAAGATCTAGAAGACGGTAATACATTGGAGCATGCAAAGATACTGCAAGAAAAATTCCGAGTGAAGAAGATGACGAAATCAGAGTTGAAACGAATCAAGAATGAAGCCTTTCAACTGCTAAAAGACAGCTCGGAAAGTGCCATCGAGGTTGAATACCATCTTGAAAACATAGCACGAGCCATGTCCAACAACATTGATCGGCTCAACCCTGAAGAAAACATCGACTTCTCAAGGAAAGACAATGCTCCGTACTACACCGATTGGTCTAAACCTCTACCAACAATTGGCCAACCAGATCAGCCTAAGATTCCATTTTGCTACTTCTTCAACAACGACTTGGAATTTCTTCTACACGGTGGTGACGGTTCAAGGAAATACGCTACATCACTTACGATTCCGTTCCCGACAGCCATATACTCAAACTACATAGCCATCGAAGAAAAGGCTAATCACTTGTTTTCTAACAGGGTGGAACAGTATAACGTCGATGCAATGTACGGGATTCATCATTGGCCAGAACGCCGACGAATCTACTACAAGAGCTGCCAGGTTCGAAAGTCTCAACATGCAGTGTATAGTACTAAAGGGATTGTTGCTATTAAGCACGTTGATCTTTCGTCTAAATGGGACTACACTTTCCTAAAGAATATCGTGGTCAAACGGTAAGACGAAAGGGATTATGCATTATGTGAAGCGGACTTTGAGAATTTGTCTCTCAACGACATTGAAGACATGTATCTTGCAAAAGTACAGGGACGCATGAGACAATTCTCAACTGAAGTGCAACGTGAATTCATCAAGTCCTTGCTTATCTTCATCAGAAGCATAGTAATCAAAGAACGTGTAGAAGATCTACAACTCGCTGTTGAATCTTATCAGACCCGTGTCAACTTCTCCAGACCTCAGCTAGAACTTCCCGAGATCAACCAACTTCCATAATACACCCTCGTCAGCAAACCATTCGGCGTAGTTTATCGCAGTGAACTTCAACGAAATTGCTTGATGGCGTGTAGAGATCTTCACAAGTTTGGGGATCACACATTGAAGAAGGTTAGGGACGGATTGGCTTATAGGTTAAAGGATATACATGAAGACATTGGGAACAAAAAGCGATGGAACTCTCAGGACATAAGGGATGTGAAGAGGATCATCACTATGATTGATGAACGGTTGTATCGAAGGGACCAGTTCAGAACATTAGAGAGCTTTATAGGTGGTCATCCCAGGATTAATCTCACCGGCTATCAACGCCCGGTTCGCATTCCTGGTAACATCACTGGACTACCTAGTACCCCTTAATCTGCTTCTATTTCATATAAATTTGGATGTGTGATTTATAATGACGATGGCTTGTGCACACATATCAGTGTACAACCCGTACTTGTCAAGAAAGGACCCTGTGGTACGCTTCAGTGCCACAATCCTTATAAAAGGAGCGAAAGCTTCTTACTTTTGAGTAAAACCTATCAAACCTTTCAATTTTCAAAGGTTTTGCTCAAAAGAACAAGTACGTCTCCTTATGATTTTCAAAACCTCAACCGTTTATATCACTTGTTGAAGGGGAGTATTTGACTTAAAAACTTTGTTCACAAAAAGTTCTTTGTGTAATCTTCCTACAAAACTCAAAATGGTCATATTTATTCTCAACATTTCTTCAAAAACAACATTTATATGCCATTTTTGAGGGGGAGAAAATATGTGATAAGAAATATGTTGTGTTAATGCTATTGAATCCTCGTGTGAAAAGACTTCAACCCATGAATTGACGGGATCTAAACAGTCTTACATTGAAAAGATTTGTCTTCCAAGACTTATCCAAGTAAATTGTACCTATTCGAGAAGCTCTTGATAGACATGAACTGTGACGGGTTTGACAACCTTTCGGGGTTGTCCACATCTTCAAGGTAGTTATTAGAGCTAGTTGTCACCTAAAAGCTGACAATGTATCTCTTTAACTATGCAACGTAATCGTGTCTCGCAAGGAATTGTCTATCTTGAGTCGATCAATTCAAAAGTGCGAACTCTTTCCTCACTGTGCAGATTTCCGTAATAACTCTTAAGCACATGTGGAGGGGGAGTATTTCTGAAAAATATAAAACTTTTGAAGTGTTTAAACATGTTTTTCATTCACAAACACTTTGAGAGATTTTCATGAAAAATGGTTTTATGGCAATGGAGTTATAAGGTGATTAAGGTTAGGAATAACCGTCCTATGATCCGCCAGAGCCGGAGGGATCTACCCAAGGACACTACCAATAGTTAGAATTAGAAGTCCTTAGGTATGATTATAAAAAGGAGAAAATGAGAATCGGAGAAAGAAGGAGTTGAAGAATTAAAAAGAAATGCAAAGAAAAGGGTGAAAAGAAATAGCCCTCCAAATTATTCAACTTAGGGCAGACACCGGGTTCAATTCATATGCTACTGGTTGTCACTTGATGACGCCGGTATTGAATATTAAAAGTTGTCATGGACCCAGTGACGCAGGCACTAAACCTTCTTAACCACTCAAGTTTCTCTCAACAGAAGCTTGTTTCATTCTCACAGGGAAACCTACATAATCTATCGGCTTTCTCTTAGAGATTGCTGATATTGAAGAAGGAGACCCTCTCCCTAGTCTTCGCTCAGGAAAACCAAAACGCACTATTGAGTCTAGAGCCACGAGATTCATCAAAAGATCTCATAGGTACACTTGACATTTCATCACTTGATGTTCAACAATAAGAACATCAGTGGTACGTTATCGATTCCTTCACAGATCTTAGCAATCTGTCAAGAACATTTATGAGAGGTTCACAATTGTGATCCTCAGTGATTGAATGGAAACTCCTGCCAGGGTCAACTTCAAACAGCCCTGACAGCAGGTCACTTCGGTAACTCCCCATGGATTACGCTTAGTGTGTCTCAAACGGTCTACAGTAGTGAGGGGATGCTTCGGTGTACCTCAGCGACTCATCTGAACTGTAGGTGTACTTCGGTACATCGCGTTATCTCACTTGTGGGACTCCAGTTCAGGAACGGCCTTTGTGAGAATTAGAGTTGTGTTTTCACACTATGCTGTTAACACTCTCGAAATTCAAACTTGTAAGTGCCGGAATCCGCTTATTACTAACCATTTTCATGTTTTCTTCTTATGGAAGCTCTGGAGCTGAATGATCGTGCTGACTCTTCACATGCTCATACCAACATCATCACTAATGGAAGTTCTCTCAAAAGGCAACACAAAAGTCAGAATGATTCTACGTCAAATCAAAGAATCTACAAAGTTTAAAGACTTAAAGAACTTCATCAGTACTGAAATCCAACGTCAAAGAGCGTGTGATCATGTTGAAGAATGACATGGAGACACTGGGGCAGCGAAGCAGACCTGAGGCAGACTTGATGCAGACAACAACAACATACTATCACTACCATCACAAAGAACAATGATCAAAGAACAAAGATATAGATGACGTCAAAGCAGAACTGTTTAAAGAAAATAATTTCTCTACACTGGGGAGATTGTTCAAATCAAGGCAATTCTTCTCACAAGAAAGAAGAATGTCAGAAGACGTCAAAGCTACTATTACATCAGCACCTTCACCGTTTACATTCATTCATCACCAACACTTAGGGGGAGATTGTTGGAATCACTCCTAAACCTTATTCAAGTGTTAGTAATTCATATGTAATAGTTAGCTTAATTATGGCCTTTATGTTAGTTATTAGATTAGGCTTATGTAGAAGGCCCATAAGCCTAGGCCCAAGTCCAATAAGTAAAAGGATGGGAACTTGGAGTGTTGCCCTAGTTCCCTCCTATAAATACCTCATGTAAACCATCCTTAGATGGTTGGTTGTTCAATTTACTCTTTCATTCCTACACCTAACTCTTCTTTACATTTATACGTGTGTGTTTGAGTGAGTTGTTCATCCGATCTTCTCTCTATCTCTTTCTATTGTGCTTGTGTTGTAAACTTAGTGACCTAACATATATATCTTTTAATTAATTGTTATTCTCATGTTTACGTTTCTTTGAAAACGTGTGTAATCCTCCCTACACTTATCCTTTATGTAAAATACCTTTATATGCAATTAAGACGAGGTTAAAAACAAAATAAAGCATTTTTACAAATTTAAACATGAGAATAAGCAATTACTAAAAGATATATGACACACAAACAAGCAAACAATTAAGCATGGGTTGCCTCCCACGAAGCGCTTTTCTTAATTTATGATTCTTTTAGCTAGACTCGTAGTCGTGCCCTTACGTACCGATATAAGTAAGTCTATCCTTAACAATGTCATAAGGATCAAACTTATCATTTAAGTTCCTAGTAGTACGTTCGGTTCGATATGCCTTTTCAATATTTTCTCCATCGGGATCATAGATTGTTATCCTAATGTGCCACTCTCCATTACCATCACTAGGCGGTCTATTCCAATCCCACTTATGTTTAGGCTTTTCAATTTTCCACCTATTCATGACAAGGTTGACGGGCAAACTTCCTAGGAACTCGGTCATCTTCCTAAATACTAAGGCGTCCTTGAACGGGTTCACTTCCATGTCTCTAGCCATCTCTTTTTCATGGAAAGTTGCTTTACTAGCAAAGGCTTCATCTAAGTAGAAAGGTCGTTGGGGACCTATGAGGTTCTTATCTATCCAAGGTCCATATCTAGAAGGCGTCCTATCCAACCTAATCTCATGTGGGATTTCCTCTTCTTTGTAGTACGTATGCCTTTTGACATCATAAATTGACCTAGCACTCCCCTCTCCTACCACTATCTTGGACATCTTACAATCGATGATGGCACTAGCGGTAGCTAAGAATCCTCTTCCTACTAGTAATGGGCATGTCGGGTCCTTATTCATGTCTAGCACATGAAAGTCGCCCAAAAGAGTCAATTCTCCTACGTGTACTACCATGTCTTTTATTATCCCTACTGGGTATGCAACACTACCGTCCGCTAGACCTAAGATGGTTTCCGTTGGTTCTATCTTACCTAAGTTAAGGCTTCTATGGAGGGACAACGGAACAAGATTGATGCATGATCCTAAGTCGGCTAGAGCATCGAGAGGTTCGGAAGTTCCAAGCCTACACGGAAGAGTAAATAGCCCGGGATCGTCTAACTTCTTAGGTAGATTATTTCACACAAAAGCGGACCCATGTTTTCCAAGTTTAAGTTCTAACTCATCTTTTTCTTTTAAAGCATTATAATAAGGTGCATGAGCTAAGACTTAAAGAACCGGTTTTTCTTGATGGAGCTCCTTGTACTCCTCCTCTAGATTAGGCTTGGGTTCTTGGTTGACGTGTTTCTCAAGAGTAGGTTCTACCAATGGTGCAGGGCCTTGGTACCTCATTTTGGATTGCTTGGGACCCTTGTTGATAGCATTTACCGAGTGAACCGTTGGGTGTGAGGGGCATGGATGTGCACTCTCCCATGGTGAACAAGAACATGAAGTCGACGAAATCGAATTCACTTTTGGGTTCTTTATAGTATCACTTAGGAGTGCTCCAATTTCCCATTCATTAAAGGCTTTTAAGAGGGAATCAAGCTTATTTGTCATCTCGCTTTGTCTTCGCTTAAAATCGGCTTCAAGCTTAGTCAATCGAGTCTCTTGAGATGACATGAATCTAGATGCAATTGCCTCAAGATTAGTGGGGTTCCCAGTGTTTAGAGAATTGAACCTATTAGGTGGATTAGATGAGCTTTGGGGTGTGCTTGTGGTTTGGTTCCACTTAAGGTTAGGGTGATTTCTCCATGAGGGGTTGTAAGAGTTTCCTAAGTTGTTTTGTTCGGCCTTGAAAGTGTACCACTTCTCTCCCGCTCTGTCAGTATGCATGGAGGCGTAGTCCGCAAAAGCTTGTTCGGGGAGTCTTGTGCAATCACGAGTATCATGGGGACCACTACATAACTCACAAGGAAGAGTGATTTTATTCACTTGATGTGAAGACTTAAGATTTTCGTAGGAACTCATTAGGAATTTAACTTGATCTTCAAGTTTGATTATCCTACGATCAGAAGATTGTGAGTCAATGGGAGGCAAGGAGATTGCCTTAACGGTTTTGGGCAACTCACGGGGGACATTCCAACTTTCGTTGTCATAGAGAGCAAGGTCCTCTATTATGCCCCATGATTCTTCCGCGGTGAGATCACTAAGTTTTCCACCGGCCGCTTGGTCAATGGATCGCTTGGTGGGGAAGTTGACATGATCATAAACGATTTGGACTTGGTGCCAAAGATCAATGCCGTGATGAGGGACTTTATGAAGTAAGTCCTTGAATCGAGTCCATGCTTCGTAGAGAGATTCACCTTGACTTTGTTGGAACATCAAGATGTCATTCCTAAGCTTAGTGGTTCTCCCCGGTGGGAAAAATTGAGCAAGGAAGCGAGAGGTGAGATCATCCCAACTTGAGATGGAGCCGGCGGGAAGTCGCTCAAGCCAATTACTAGCTTGGTCCTGTAGAGAGAATTGGAAGAGACGCAGACGCGTGGTCTCCCGAGTAGTAGCATCAAGGTCGATGGAATCGACAATTTTAAGAAAATCCTTAAGATGGTGATTAGGATCTTCAGAACGAAGTCCATGGAATGCACATCCGTTTTGCACCAACCGGATGGTGTCGGATCGCAGGGCCGTAATTTGGGCTTGGTCAGGAAGCTCAATGGTGTTCCTATAGCCTAGGTGGCTTGGTCTTGAGTATTCACCAAGAGTACGGGCTCTTGGCGCATTTGGTGGTAGGTTGATGAATGGTGGTTGGTTATCACCTTCCATGATGAAAAGTGATGGGATTACGAACAAAGGTCACGAAGAAGGGGGATATACTACGAGAAAGCTAAAAATTGAGAAAAAATTACTTGATAGGAATCAAGCAAAGAAACCTAAACGAGGTGGACTACTAACTAGCTATTCTATTCCCCGGCAGCGGCGCCAAAAACTTGATAACGCTACACGCGTCATTCGGGGTCAAAGGAACTTCCTTTTCATCGAGCAAGTTTTTCAACACCCTAGGCAGTGAACCTAATCGTTGTAGTGTAGTATTAGGGTAAGCCACGGGTATTGATATCGTTCTCTAGGGGAATAGGAATGCTAGTAAGAAGTTACTACGCTAAGGTTGGGGTTGAAGAAGATTATTTTTTATCTTTTTATATTCTTTTTAAGGAAAGGAAAGGTACAAATCTCGGGGTTTGGATTTGGGGGTTGGTATTTCTACCGATTACTCTACTTATCTAATTATCTAATCTAAGGTGTATGTAGTCTATGTCTAATTATTGTGTGCTCGTATGATGGTTTAAAGATGTGTTTACCTAGGTTGTATTACTCCTTAATTATCTCCTATTGATGGTTGAATTGTCACGTCCTTATTCTTAATCGCGTTGTGTGTCTAAAGTCGTAGGGTATGCATTTGTCCCTAACTCTTTGAACTTACCAAAGGGTCTCGTCTACAAAAACCTCTAGGAATTATAAACTCTAACTCTAAGGCACTCTTTGGATGGTTTAGCCTACAACTGCTCTAAGTGTTATAGTCCAAGGTTCACAAAGCTTAATCAAGCATTAATTACACAACGGATGACCTATTACATTACTAGATCATTAACAATTAAGATAAGAGACAACCAATCAATATTCAATAATTAAGTTTCATATTCCCTAAGCAAACATACAAGTAAATTAGCCGGACATGGAGAACATGTAAGCATACACACAAATAATTGAAGACATAATTGAATTAATGAAGTAAAACACTTATCTTGGTGTAAGATAGGGTTTGGAACCCTAAAATACTGTACAAGACAGCCTTGGTTCGGTTTAGGTTTTTACTCCAAAAGACTACACACTAAAACTGAAAAATTCGGATTCTATATATAATATTACAATCGCGACGGCGTCACCCTTTGAATTGTGACGCCGTCGGGTCGCCGTCATTAGGGTTTCGTCTTGGCCACGTTAGTCTTGCGACGGCGTCACCTTGTGCTTGTAACGCCGTCCCCTTTAGTCTCTGACGCCGTCTGGATCAAATCTAGGCCGTCTGAGTTGCGACGGCCTACTCTTTTAAAGCCTGACACCGTCACTTGAAAATAAGCAATTTGGCTACTGATCCGTCACAGAAGTGCTCTGATGGCGTCGCAGTTAAGCAGTGACACCGTCCCCTTGTATTTCATCAGCTTGAGTGTCTCGATTCTTGACTTTGGCCATTTTCTTCGTATATTCACGCATTTTCGTCCAAATAAGTGCCATTCCAGCAATTTGCCTTCAAGAGACCTAAAAAGTGAAAAGGAACGATATTAAGTAATAAAGGATACAAAAGTGATCAAATAAGGGCTTAAACGACCCCTCAAAAAGGTACATTTTAAAACCTTATCAACAAAATTTGAGTTCAGTTGAATATTTGGCATAGTCATTTTGATATTCCTCATATCATTCACAAGCTTGTGGAATCTTATGTAATATTCATAGATACTCTCTTCTGGTTTCATCTTGAAGTGCTCAAATTCATTATACAGCTGTGATTCTCTGTCTTCCTTAGTCAATTCAGAACCCGAGATAAGCTTGTAGATATCTTTTGGAAGACCTTGAAGTATAATGTTTGAAGCCCTGATATCAGCACCGAATCTCTTTTTCTCCTTATCACTGAGCTCATCATACGTCTTTGGTCTGTCCAATCCAAAGATTATGGTTCCATCTGCATCAGTATCAATTATGTCTCTTGTAGTCTCAATCTGATAAGGTCCTTCATCGATTGACTTGAGAATGTTGACTCCATTTTCCTTTCTAAGACAGTACACTCTGATTCATTGAGCCCAAGAGTCGTAGTCAGTTCTGTCAAGCATGGGTGGACGAGTATCTGAACCAGCTGCTTAAACATCCTCAGCAACAGTGGAGATGATTGTAGGTACGTTGGTAGACATGCTTACAGATTTCACGAGATTTTATAACTCTATGATTAAACCGGAAAATAGATTCTTTCACGGGATTTTACTAAATCAAGAGAAAACCGTATTAGAAACAAGTATTAACCAAGTCGCTATAATCCTTGAACCAAGTCGCTAAGCACCAAGTCGCTAAACACAAGTCGCTAAAGCACCAAATCGCTAAACAGTCAAGTCGCTAAAGAGCAACTCGCTAAGTATCAAGTCGCTGAGAACAATAAGTACAAGTCGCTAGAAATGATGAAAGCAAGTCGCTAACCCCCCCAAGTCGCTAGCCGTAGTGGAGAATCCACTAACGTGTACTGTTTGTCGGCTTGTCTCAATAGAAAAGTCACTAAGCTCAAGTCGCTACGACTAACACTACAACTCGCTAGAAATTACTGAAGCAAGTCGCTACGAAGAAATTCACACCGAGACTCAAGTCGCTACCTTGAAAAACTTCAAAAACACACTTTTCAATCCAAAACAAGTCCAACCACAGTGATTCAAGCTTTCCAAATCAAAACCCAAGCACTTACAATGATTCTAAACACAAAAGTACACCCAAAATTCAACCTTAAACACAAGAAATGATCCAAATGATGAAAAAAACACTAAACATTTTCAAACTCAAAAACCATCTAAAACCACTAGAAATCCAATGATATATAAGAGAGATGATCAAACCATGGCTCTTGATACCAATTGTAGCATATTGGATTTCACAAACACATCAAAACATGATCACAAGTAGGTGTTTAATACAAGGTTTAGAGAGAGAAAGAGTTAGAGGTTTGGGAACTTAGTGAGAGAAAATGAAAGTATTATTATGAGCTCTAACTCTCTACCTTGGGAGGTAGAGAGTATTTATAGTCTTACACAAATCGCCACCTGCGGGCTGTGGATCAAGCATAAAGTGGGTAAAGACCCGTCCGTCCTCCACGGTGTTACTTAACTAAATTACAACTTAACATTAAATAGTCTACGACTACGAGATTTCTAATGATTACATATACTTGAGGTGACCGACTCTTTAATAACTGGATTTACTAAATCCTAACAATCTACAACACAAGTATCGAGTGTTTAGATCCTCACAAGTGGTATCAGATACTTGGTTTCTGATACTTTGATTTAGAAGATCCGTTCTTAATCACTGTATTTTCCTAACAAGTTAATGGACATGGAAACTTCACAAAATAATGTTGCTGCTAAGTTACCCATGCTCAAACATAATGAGTTTGAGATGTGGAGGCTCAGGATTGAGCAATTCTTTTTAGTGCTGGATTTTAATCTCTAGGAGATTATAGAGAATGGAGGCTCTTTCGCTCCTACACCAACTGAAATAGTTGTTGATGACAAGACTGTTAATAAACTTAGTATGGTTCCTCTTACTATAGGTGAGAAACTTAAAAGGAAGAATGATCTCAAAGCTAGAAGCTTGTTGTTAATGGCTATCCCCAATGAACATGTACTGGCTTTTAGTCCATATAAGACTGCTAAAACTTTGTTTGAGACTATTGTCACAAGATTTGGTGGTAATGAAGCTACCAAGAAAACTCAAAAGCTCTTGTTGAAGCAAAATTTTGAAAACTTCACCGCAACCAGCAATGAATCTCTTGATCACATGTTCAATAGATTAGAGAAGTTATTCAGGAAACTGACTGTATTGAGTGTCAATGTTCCTCAAGAAGATCTCAACTCTAAGTTTCTAAGAAGTTTGCCTGCAAAATGGCACACACATGTGGTTGTCTGGAAGAACAAACTAGAAACTGATACCATGACTCTGAATGACTTGTACAACAATTTCAAAATTTTTGAACAAGAAGTTAAGAAGTCTGGAGGCACAAGTTCTAGTTTAGGGAACATGGCTTTTTTATATGCTCACAGCAATACCAATCCTGAAGATGATGAAGACTCAGGAGTTAGTATTGCTAACCCTGTGGTTAGTACTGCTAGTTCACAAACTAGTCCTGCTGGTATTGGTGATTCAACCTTCTATGATTTTCTATAAAGTCAAGCAAGTGGATATTCACTCTCTCATGAAGATCTTGAGCAACTTGATGATGATGACCTAGAAGAGATGGATATCAAGTGGAATGTTGCTCTTCTAAGCATGAGGGCAAAGAAGTTTTGGCAAAGAACTGGGAAGAAGATCACCATCAGTGGTGATGAAATAGCTGGGTTTGACAAATCAAAGGTGGAATGCTTCAACTGCCACAAGATGGGGCATTTTGCTAGGGATTGCAGACGACCAAAGCAACATGACAACAAGATCAGATGGAATAAGAGCCAGAAGGACAGTGGCAAGAAGATAACTGTGGAGGAGCCTTCTTCAAAGGATATGGTGGCAATTGATGGTCTTAGCGATGACTGGAGTTTCATGGCTGATGAGGAGGAACCATCAACAGAAACAGAAATGGTGGCTACAGAGATGAAACTTATGGCCTTCTCTGACCCTGAGGTACTCTCAACTAAAAGTTGTTCAAAATCATGTTCTGCTTTAAAAGAATGTGAGACTCTTAAATAACGATATGAAAACCAGAGAATAGAGCTAAATAACACTAGTTATAATCTTGCAAGTCATAAAAGAGCTTTAGCTGTATTAGAGAAGCAAATTTTGAATTACAAACAAAATGAGTCTGGTTTTTCTGAAAACATTGTTGTGCTCAAAAGAGACCTTTCTCATAAAGATGCAGAGATAAGTTTGCTTAAAGAAGAATTGAAAAAGATAAAGCAAGCTAATGAAAACATACATATCAATATAGAGACTCTAGAATATTGTTCTAAAGGTGTTACTAAAATGATTGAGGGTCAAATTCACAATAAAGCTAAATCTGGGTTAGGTTACCAATCTGTTCCACCTCCATTTAGAGGTGTTCCTTCACCTCCAGGTATTGACTTATTACATACTGGTTTAGAGGAATTTCAAGAGCCAACAATGGAATATGGACCTAGGACTAAAGAAAATGTGAGTCTAGAAAAGTCTGAGGTCAATGATGCTTTTGAAAGTGCTAGTGATACCTCATTTTGGTTAAGGAAAATGAGTCTGAGGTGAAAGTAGATGAAAAGTAGGTACTACTAAGCCTAAGGTTGGAGTTGTTAGACCTAAGAAAGAAGTAAAACAAGTTAGGCCAACAGTTAGATATGCAGAGTTGTATAGGTCAACCAGTAGGTCTCCACAGCCTAGGGGAAAACAGAGAAACTAGAATAATCTCAATTCCCAACAAATAGGCAGTAAGTTTGTTATATATAATAAAGCTTGATATCTTTGTGGCAGTTTTGACCATTTGTAGGTTAATACGCGTACAACGCACGTTCAGGGTCAAAGGAAACTTCCTTTTCTTCGAGCAAGTTTTTCAACCACCCAGGCAGTGAACCTAATCGTTGTAGTGTAGTATTAGGGTAAGCCTCGAGATTGATATCATTCTCTAGGGGAATAGGAATGCTAGTGAGAAATTACTACGCTAAGGTTGGGGTTGAGGAAGATTATTTTTTATCTTTTTATATTTTTTTAGGAAATTGAAAGGTACGAATCTTGGGGTATTGGATTTGGGGGGTGGTATTTCTACCGATTACTCTACTATTATTTATTCTAATTAACTAAGCTAAGGGGTAGTCTATATCTAATTGATGTGTGCTCCTATGATAATTAAAGATGTGTTTACCTAGATGCTATTACTCCCTAGTTATCTCCTATTGATGGTTGAATTGTCACGTCCTTATTCTTAACGCGTTGTGTCTTCTAAGGTCGTAGGGTATACTTTCTTTCCCTAACTCTTTGAAACTACCTTAAGGTTATTGCCTACAAAATCTCTAGGATTCATAAACTAACTCTAAGGTTATCTTTGGATTTTTAGCCTACAACAACTCTAGGCGATTATAAACTAATGTTCACAAAGATTACTCAAGCATTAAAAACACAACGATGGCTTATTGCAATCCTAGGCCAATTACAATTACGATAAGAGACAATCAATCAATATTCAATACCTAGGTTTCATAGATCTAAGCAAACACACAAGTAAATTAGCCGGACATGGTGAACATGCAAGCATACACACATACAATTGAAGAAATAATTGAATCAATGAAGTAAATTACTTATCTTGTTGTAAAATAGGGAATGAAAACCCTAAAATACTGCCCAAGACAGCCAAAAATTGTTATTAGGTTTTACTCCACAAAACTACCTCTTTTAATTCTGAAAATTCGAATCTATATATAGAGTTAAAACTGCGACGGCGTCACTCTTTAAATGTGACGCCGTCGGATCGCCGCCATTAGGGTTTCGTCTCGACCACGTCAACTTTGTGACGGCGTCACCTTGTGGTTGTGACGTCGTCGGCTTCATCTTCTGACGCCGTCGGAATCTGAATCTAGGCCGTCTGAGTTGTGACGCCCTACTCTTTAAAGCCTGACGCCGTCAGGTACAAAATAGCAAATTCGCTACTGAGCCGTCACAATTTGGAGCATGTTGCGACGGCGTCGCCCTTTGACTGTGACGCCGTCACCTTCAATTCCAGCAGCTCGAGTGTCTCGATCTTGACTTTGGCCATTTTCTTCACATATTCACGCCTTTTCATCCAAATAAGTGTCATTCCAGCAATTTGCCTTCAAGAGACCTAAAAAGTGAAAAGGAACGAAATTAAGAAGTAACAGATATAAAAGTGGTCGATTAAGGGCTTAAATGACCCCTCAAAAGTGTACCTTTTAAATCCTTTTCAAATATCCCTACACTTGGTATTTGCTTGTCCTCAAGCAAATGTGCTTTTGGCCAATTAATTTATAAGTTAGGGGTCATGAAGCATTAGTTTAGAACAATTCACAACAAGTAAAAGCCCCGAAAAAGTCATAACAAGCACATAAATTACATACTAGCACCTCACAAGCGGTGTTTGGATACTCTCATCTCTCGGGTGTATATGAAATATATCAAATTGGAAATGGAAGATAAACACTCATTAACCGGTCCTAGTACATAGATTACCATAGGCTTGAGAACAGATCAAATCTCCATCGCTTTAGCGTAAGCACCTAGGAAAAACTATCCAAGAGGTCTTTTAAAGGGTTGTAACGTTATGCTTACGGTAGGGAAACAAAGGGTTTGGTTGGATAGGCGATTTAGTGGTGGCAAGTCAAAAATCTTTATGTTACAAGCATGAGAAGAATGACGTTGCTAAGCCAAGACTCGACACTCTAAACTCTAGATAACATTGAAACAAACAAACATAAATTTAAAGATAGATGTAGGATGGTAGCCCGTTTTTTTTTTTTTTTTTTTTTTTTTTTTTTTTTCCAACACTCTATTTTTTTTTCTTTTCTCTTTTTTTTTAGATTTTTTTTCATACACTTTTACTCTACCATCCTCTACGATAACATCAAAATAATAGGGATTTATAGGCACATCCCTACACTTGAGTTTTTATTACTCTAACACTAATTTGACCCGAATTGAAAAGATCAAAACACTTGGAGTACATTATTACGTAAATAAAGGGAATTTGAATTTAACGTTCCTTCCCGTCACTTCATAAAATTTAACTTTTCTCATGAGTCCCAATCGTCCCAAAACTGTGTACAAAGGATATGACTCGACTTAGCAACTTATTCAAGTAACTAGATAATTAAACTAAGGGTTTAGTATGATAACAATAATGCACTAAAATTGAGTGCATATAAGGTAGGCTAAGGCGATTTGGGTGTACATTTGGGGGTGGATTGTAAACAATGCTCTTCATTGATATTCTGGAAAACCAAAACATCACGAGAACCGCTAAAAGGATAGACTCTGAGGGGTTAACTAGGGGTATCGTGTACTAAAGATGAGTACAACGCATGGGTGTGGGGGAATTACTCAATCGATGCGGAAGAAGTAATTATAATACGGGTATCAAACAAGGGTTATCCTAATGCCTCTTATCATTTAGTTATTCCTAACTACACAAGTGTAGTCTCACTAGCGATCTCGGAATGCATCACAAAACAAGTTCTAGAATCTATTATACTACCGGTACACTCTCTAAGCATTAAAGATGAATGCTTTAATTCCTACAAATCTAAGGGTGAACCTCACATTTTTGGGGTGGAATTTGAGTAGTAAAGGGTTTGTGCTAGTCATATAACTTCCTATCCATGAGACGCTTTATTAAGACTAATGGCCTATTCCTACATGTCATGAAAAATTTTAAATTTGGTGCCAAAATTACCCAAACCGATATTTCTCATGGTTTATTATACAAATGAAATTGGAAAAGGCAAATAGTCATGGATAAGCATAGTTTCAAAGTTCCCATTTTATTTTCCTTCCCTACACTTAAACTGAACATTGTCCCCAATGTTCCCCGAAAGTATCATAGTTATGATAATGGAAGGTAATTAAAAACAAAAGAAACTAATACTCCCCTGATTAGCTCGATAGGATCCGTGTGAAGTAGTGGTTAAATTCTTCTTCAAGAAGAATGTATGCGTGAAAAGCTCCATCCAGTCTTATGTATATTTTTTTGATAAATAAAACCTGCACACTTTAAGAAAACAAACGAAACCTTCACGTAAAATCGGCGGTAACACTATATATGACTCTACCATACTAGGATATAATGCTTGTGGAATGGATGTTTACAGATTTTCTGAAAAATTAAGACCTGGGAAATTCCAAAAATTTATAAGTAGCACAGAAAACGAGAAAAAGTTATAAGTTGTTTCTGCTCCTCCTGACGTGGACAAGTTGCGATCCTGACGCCGTTAGGTTATCCTGACAGAAACTGGTCTGCGATTTTCTGGAAAATTTATATCTTTATAATCTGGAAAAATTTCTGCAAAACATCCATTATGACTCAATACAAGCATTTGACTCTAACAAATACACATGTATATCTTTTTAATAATCGTAATTCTCGTGTTCACGTTCTTTTCAAAACGTGTGTAATCTTCTCTACACTTATCCCTTTTGTAAAATACCTTTATATGAAATTACGACGAGGTTAAAGACAAAATAAAGCATTTTCACAAATTCAAACATGAGAATAAACAATCAATAAAAAGATATACGACACACACACAAGCAAACAATTAAGCATGGTTTGCCTCCCACGAAGCGCTTTTCTTTATTTGTGAGTCTTGTAGCTAGACTCGAAGTCGTGCCCCTACATGGTCTCGTTTTTCATTCTCAATGAAAATTCTATCATATTGACAAAATTTTCATCGACTCTATACCTAGGCCCTAGGGTCAAGCAATCCTTATAATAAAGCCTCTTTTTTTTCCACATGAAGTTCAAACCTTTTTCAACATCTTCTTCGCTTTTTTTCTCAAAAGCTCTAATGTTGTCTCGTCCGAAAAGGGATAAAGGGCCATATCCATTCGTCTTCCAAGGCATCATATAAGTGATCTCATCGTCCCCTTCCTTACACCTAACCGTTCCCTCAAACTTGTTATGGCTCATTTTAGACTTTTCAACAAACGGTTTTCCTAGCACGACTTGGGATAAGCTATAGTCAATGACACATCCAATGTCTTCTAGGACAACAAAATCAACTAAGTAGGTGAAATTTCCTATAAAGACGTGTATATCCTTGACTCTTCCCACAAAGTTGCAAACCCACCCGGATACTTAGGGTCTCTCTTAATCTTAACTCGCTCATTCATAATGTGTAACCACCGGTAAATTTAACCTTGTATTTAATTAATATAATATTCTAATGAAGAATGCTTATCCATTTCCTACGTCTAATTTTTTTTAGACTTAACATTATCGGTTTATCTGGTCACAACAACTAATGTGACGTAAAATTTTTATAATGTGAATTGACTATTTTGCTCTTGGACTTTCGAGTATTTGACTTTTACCGTAATGTAAAATCAAATACTGAATTAGGTAGTTAACCGGTAATTTTTCAAGTTCACTCTATTTCAAGTATTTACTCTCTCTCTCTCTCTACAATTTCGTTCACATCTATCTATTTAACAAGCAATTATATTGCTTTTCTTGCGTACCGACACCGCATAATTTATGGTTTAAATTTGATAATTATCTTTCGGAGTCGATCATATTGTTTATATACCATTTTTATAAAAATAACCACGAAAATGTATTTTATACATTATTAATTAAAAACATCAAACCACGTTACCGTGCTTATACTTTAGCTCAACGGGACATGGGTACACAATACAATAATAAAAATACCACCGCCTATGTTACTTTATATAAATTAAAAGAAAGAAAGAAGAAGATCAGGTTCTTCTTATCTCCTTTTCTTTCTCACTACATTCACCTCCTCCCTCCTCCCTCCTTCTCTCTTGATAAACTTCTGCCACCGCCTCTCAGCTACACCCGCAACACCTCCAACAAGACAAGGAGATCAAGGTGCTATTGTTTTTGATTGGGTTGGTTAGTGAATCAACACTGCGCACCATCGCCTCTCCATCTTTTTCGATCCTTATGGTATGTCGATACACAATCGACCTTGTTATTTTCTTTTGATTAAAAACCGACTACCAAATCGTTATTAAAGTTTTCGTGGAATGAAACTTACCTTAAAAACAAATTTTGAATCTTTTTCTCGTATGGTAAAAACCAGATTCAAAAGGGTGTTTGTTTGATTACCTGGCGAGTCAAGAAACCCATAGGGGTTGGTTTGGTTTAACTCAAAACAGCACGAGGAGTGTTGTCTATTCGGTTGGGTCAAGAGAAACACCGATTAGGGTGTTTGCTTGGTTTGTTTTTTCGACCCATTTGGGTCTTAGGTTGGAGATTTGATTTACTTATTTAGTTTATGATTACTTAATTTGTTGGTGCTTGATTTCAATAAAAGGAAAACCTGCCAAGGGTATTCCTTGTTGCTGTTGTCGAGAAACAACCACAAGGGTGGTCTGCTTTTCTTTTACGCGACACAGCCAACCCACGTGGGTGCGTTTGTCTTATCTGTCCTGACCCAAAAACGTGAGCCCATCGGGCGTGTTTGTTTTTTCCTGTACGGGTCAAGCACAAAAACCCGTAGGGGTTACGGGTAAATCCCGACTTGGTCTCGGATTAAACCTGCTTGTTTAATTCTTTAGTACACGAGTTGTAATTGGTTTTGCTTTTCAGGGGCGGTACCACAATGGGGGCAGTGTGGGCAACTGCTCCCACAAAGTTCACTCAAGTAATGTCGATTTTCTTGAGATGATAAGTGATTTTGATTTTTCCTTCATAAATGGGTAAATAGTATAATGGTGAAAATTTATCTAATAGTTGTATCATACTCGAGTGGTTAAGGACATTTGCAATTTTGTGGAGATATAATGTTCGATTCTTGTGCTACTCTATATATTTTTATAATTTTTTTATTCAACTTTTTATTTTGCTTCAAGTAGTTGTGTTAATATCGATCACAAAAAGTAAGTATGTGCTAAATGTCAGACATATTATCACCAATTTTTAGTTTTGGTTTTCACATGCAAACATATACCAAAAAAGTTCATTTTCATTCAAAGTAAAATCAATTTCATTATAGCAACAAAAGTCGAGTTACTGACATAACCCTATCTGATACGCATTTTTTATTTTTGCCCCCTCTTAATAATTTTTTTGGTACCGCCCCTGTTGCTTTTCATTGAAATCTTGAAGTTTGTGTTGTTTATTGTTGTGTCGAATCACCCCAAAGGGTGTTTGTTTGTTACCTGCAATAGCAGCAACACCCGCTAGGGGTGCTTGTTTGTTGTCAATCTAAAACAGAAAATGACCCAAGAGGGTGTTGACGTGGTTTTGGCTTCGGTTAATAGGATTACGCAAGGGGTACTTTGTTGGGTCTCAGTTGTAATAGGAAAACAAAGGGTGATATTGTTTTGGGTATTCGTCTCATAACAACACCCGAGATAATGTTTGTTACTAAATTGTCTTGGTTTGACCACAAGGGTCTGCTTGTTTTGCGTGAACCAACTCAATCCAAGTGGCTGTGTATGGTCTTATGTTGTACTTCAGATTCGAACCACACAAGATCTACATAAGGTGTTTGTTTGCTTTATTTTTCTTAGTGACAGTGTATCTCCGTGTTAGTAGCTAGGATAAGGATGTATAGGTTTGTGTTTACAATTGGCCAAAGCCCATAAAGTTAAAGGATGCGTTTGGGTTGTTCACTAGCAGGCCGAGTCCAACAGGAATATCCAAATAAGAGTATTCTTATTTGTTAAGTTATTTATTTAACTAGTAATAATATTTACAATTATTAAACATAGAGCTAACGTAGTTTATTTGTTTTGACCTCATAATTATTAGTTAAGTTTCGGCTTAATATTTTGGACAATGATTTCGGTACGGGATATACTCATTTGGACCAAAACATATTGGATAATTGGATAAAATTATTAAGCTTGACTTGGACTATACTAATACTTATCGGACTTGGATAATACGGATTAAGACTTGACAAAATGGACTTATATCGTTTGGACATTTGACACATATTGGGCTGTCGGACTTACGTTTGACTTACTTTGACTACTTATTGGATACATAACTTGGACATAACAAGTACATAATGGACTATTATATTACATAACCCCGTGACGGACTATTATTAAACTATGAAGTCCAATAGTTATTTAACACTTATGATCCGTTAAATGACTTATACTTATTTAACCAAATCATACTAAACTTGTATTTACATACTTATTGTCGCTAAACTTATTTTAATTAAACCCCGACAATACAAACGAAAAATATAACCTTATTTAATATAAAACCTTTTCTATTTAATTTATATATAAAACTTATGTTTTAATATAAAACATTCATTATTCAAGGATACTGGGTAAATGCCCTAACCTTAACCATTTACTTAATTTTTACATAATTGCTATTTGATCCTTACATGTTTATTTTCTAGTGTACTTGTGTTACATGTTTTATACTTTGGTGTGCGTTGTTTTGAGATGCAAGAACTGGTGCTTTAGCGACTTGTGATTTAGTGCCAGGAGCGGCGCCAGTGGCTCGCGCACCCTACAGACTAGCACTATCTGAGATGCAAGAACTGGCCAATCAACTACAAGAACTCTCGGACAAGGGGTTTATCCGACCTAGTTCCTCACCTTGGGGAGCTCCCGTCTTGTTCGTGAAAAAGAAAGATGGATCGTTACGAATGTGTATCGACTATCGTGAGCTAAACAAATTAACCATAAAGAACCGATACCCTTTGCCAAGAATCGACGATCTATTCGATCAACTACAAGGTTCGACCTATTATTCAAAAATAGACCTTCGATCGGGTTACCATCAAGTTAAGGTTCAAGAAGAAGACATTCCAAAAACAGCCTTTAGAACTCGCTATGGTCATCACGAGTTCCAAGTAATGCCGTTTGGCTTGAAAATTGCACCAGCAGTATTCATGGATCTCACGAATCGGGTGTGTAAGCCATACTTGGACAAGTTCGTGATAGTATTCATCGATGATATTCTCATATACTCCAAAAGCGAAGAAGAACATAAGGATCATCTGAGAACGATTTTAGATTTGCTACTGAAAGAGAAGTTGTACGCAAAATTCTCTACATGTGAATTCTGGATTCAGTCAGTACAATTCCTTGGGCATGTTATCGATAACACGGGTCTACATGTTGATCCCGCTAAAATTGAGGCTATCAAGGATTGGCCAACACCTACAACACCTACGGAAATTCGTCACTTTCTAGGTTTGGCCGGTTATTATCGAAGGTTTATTGAGGGGTTTTCCTCAATAGCGAAACCTTTAACTACGCTAACTTAGAAAAAAAAAAGTACATCTGGAACGAAGATGAAGAAAAAGCTTTCCAAATCCTAAAACAAAAACTTTGTAGTGCCCCTATTCTAGCATTGCCAGATGGGATCGAAGATTTTGTAGTCTATTGCGATGCCTCGCACCAAGGATTAGGAGCCGTACTCATGCAACGAGAAAAGGTCATGGCTTATGCTTCATGACAACTCAAGAAACATGAAGAAAACTACAATACCCATGACTTGGAGTTAGGAGCAGTAGTCTTTGCACTTAAAATCTGGACACACTATCTATACGGTACTAGATGTACTGTGTTTACCGACCACAAAAGTCTCCAACACATTCTCGATCAAAAGGAATTAAACATGAGGCAACGACAATGGTTGGAACTACTGAGTGATTATGATTGTGACATTCGCTATCATCCGGGAAAAGCCAACGTAGTAGCAGAGGCCCTGAGCTGGAAGGAAAGGGTTAAACCTCTACGAGTTCGAGCTTTAGTCCTAACCATCAATTCAAATTTCCCTGCTCAAATACTTAATGCTCAAGCCGAAGCGGTGAAACAACAAGACATTGAAAAGGAGAAATTGGATGGTATGATACATAAGAAATTTGAAACCCGTTTTGACGGAACTTTATGCTTCCAAGGACGAAGTTGGTTACCACTTTATGGTGGTCTACGAGATTTAATCATGCTTGAATCCCACAAATCCAAATATTCCGTACATCCAGGATCTGATAAGATGTATCATGATCTAAAACTACTCTACTGGTGGCCAAACATGAAAGCCGACATTGCCACCTACGTCAATAAATGCCTTACTTGTTCCAAAGTGAAGGCCGAACACCAAAAACCATCCGGTCTCTTACAACAACCCGAGATTTCGATATGGAAATGGGAACGAATCACAATGGATTTTATCACTAAAATCCCAAAGACATCCAACGGTTATGACTCCATCTGGGTCATAGTGGATCGTCTCACAAAGTCCGCACACTTTATACCAATTAAAGAGACTTACAAGATGGATCAGTTGACTCGACTTTACATCAAGGAAATAGTCTCAAAAGACGGTGCACCAATCTCTATCATATCTGACCGAGATGGTAGATTTACCTCAAACTTCTGGCAGTCACTCCAAGACGCCTTTGGAACAAACCTAGATATGAGTACAGCGTATCATCCTCAAACCGATGGTCAGAGTGAACGAACCATTCAAACGCTGCAAGACATGCTTCGAGCTTGTATAATCGACTTTAGAAAAGGATGGGATAACCATTTTCCATTGGTCGAATTCTCCTATAATAATAGTTATCACGCGAGTATCAAGGCAACACCTTTTGAAGCACTTTACGGTCGGAAGTGCCGATCGCCTGTCTGCTGGGCTGAAGTGGGAGATGTTCAACTCACGGGTCCAGAACTCATTCGTGAAACAACTGAGAAAATCATACAAGTCAAAAATCAGTTACAAAAAGCAAGAAATAGACAAAAGAGTTATGCCGATGTACGACGCAAACCTTTGGAATTCTAAGTTGGAGACAAGGTTATGCTAAAAGTCTCGCCTTGGAAAGGTGTCATACGATTCGGTAAACTTGGAAAACTAAACCCAAGATACATAGGTCCATTCAAAATCCTAGCTAGGGTTGGTCCAGTGGCGTATAAACTTGAGCTCCCATCGGAACTCAGTAATGTACATCCCACTTTTCATGTATCCAACTTAAAGAAATGTTTATCCGATGAATCGTTTGTTATTCCACTCGATGAACTCAAACTCAGCAACGATCTACACTTCATTGAACAACCTGTGGAGATCATGGACCGAGAGGTCAAACAACTAAAACAGAGTCGAATACCAATTGTCAAAGTTCGCTGGAACTCCCAACGTGGTCCCGAATTTACATGGGAACGAGAAGACCAAATGCGTAAAAAGTACCCTCACCTTTTTGAAGGAGCATCACCATCAAGTAACAAATAAATCACGAGGATGTGATTTCTCCAATGGGGGAGACTGTAACCACCCGCACTTTCAGGTTACTTTTCATTTTCGAGAATTTACTATTCAATTTTACTATTCACTTTCACTATTCATCCATAAAATTTTTATTTCACATTCTCGTAAGATAAATTATTTTAGCAATATCTTGAGAATTCGACAATCGTTACATCATCTTCTCAAAAGTTATTAAGAAAACATCGTTATAAAGTTTCATTTTGCCCGTTTAGTCATCACGCGCATAACGAAAATCAACTCTGTCAATTTTTCTCACATCAGATAAATTTTTAGATGACTCATAATTAGTTTGAGAATTTTTAAGATTTCATTTTAATGTTACCAAATAAACCCTGCGCCGTACGAAACTAAACTTACGTTTTAAACAATTCTACTTAGACCCAGACTTAACGATTCATGCACTGTGTTTCTAATATGTTTTTGACACTTTTACATTTTTTGGAAAAGTCAAACATATTTCCCTCCTCCTTTGACCATAAAGAAATTAACCTTGTACGTTCTACATTTTTGCTTAAATCGCGTAACTTTTAGACTTCACGTATAACTATAAAGTTATCCCGCGTATGACGAAAACCATATTTTGACATATCATATCACTCTTAGACTAATTTTAGTCTACTCTAAATAAATTCACGATCGTTTCCCTGAAATTTCGTTCTTTTCTGATAAACTGCTAATTACGCGTTTTTGACCCGTATTTCCAGCTTTAAGCAGCGTTTTTGCACCCAATGAGACTTATAACTCATTTTATATTTTTAGATGGAGTATATTGATGAGTTTTATCATTCCTATAAGTTTCATATTTTTACGATACGCGGTTTTACGTTTCGTGACTTAACGGCTTACAGTTGACGATTAACGGAACCAAAACTCACTCCGTAAACAAGATAATACCAAAACTAGCAAAGTCATCTTATCCTACTCTTACAAACCACCTCTAGGGGGGGGGAGTCACCATGTAATGGTGGCATGTGATAAGTCTTGTTTACACTAGATCATTACATGTGTTTACTTACATGACTAAGTTTCACTTAATCTTGTAACACATGTTTAACTTAGCTAGCAAGCTTAGTGATTCACCACCCTTGCACCTCCTCAAGACCATATAAATACCCCCTCCCCCTCCTATTTCGTTCCATATCACAAAAATAACACACATTCATTAGCTAGTTTCCTTTCAAGTATTATTCAAGAGTTTAAGTCCTTATCAATTCCAAAGTTCATGTTAAGCTTTGATTGATCCAAGTACTAGTTTCTTCCATCCTTTTATGATCACCAATCCACACAAGAGGTGTTCTAGTAGAAGACTTCAAGTGCTTTCCCAAGTCATCTCAACTTAGTATAAAGAGGTTGAAGAATTTGGAAGCTAGGGTTACTAGTTCTTGTTCTAGTTCTTGATCTTTGATGTTCCTTTCTTAAGTTGAAAGCCAAAAGTTGTAAGAATAACTAACCACCACTCTTGCTCTACATCATTTACATGTTTCATATTCTTAAATCTATGCTATATATGCTCATATGTTGGATCATGATGTACAAAAATCTTTAAAACAAGTTATGAGAACCTATATGTTAAACTTGGGTTAGTAAGTGTTTAAATGATAAACTTTTGTACAAAGTTTATACAAAATCGACCACATATAGATCTTATAATTTTCATATTCTTGTAGATAATATTAAAACAAAAACGTAGCAATTTGAATCACCCGAAACGGACACACGAGTCAAAAGTAATGACAAAAAGAAATTAGCGAAACTAAAATATGAATCTGCCAAAAAGCTTGTTGTTTTGGGTCTGGTCGTTTTAAAAGTGGTACTTCTAGTCCGAATCATCAAAAATTTAAAACACGAAAGTTGTCCGGAACGACGTTTTCCTTCAGTTCAAAAGAAGCTCGGACCTTGAAAACACTTAAATAAGCCATTATCTTTCAAAAACAGAAATAGCCCTATATTTGGTCTCACAACTATACTTTTGTCACAACTAAAAGCAAACCAAGAGGCCTAATGGCCATAAGCCAAGACCCCGGCTACGGCTAAGGTCAAGGCTGAGTCTCAAGACCATGGTAGTCAAGACCAAAGTCATGGCAAGGCTATGGCTAAAGCCTCAAGGCTTATTTTCCCAAGACCGTTAACTAAGGTGATCATATATATGAAACGACGAGAACTTGTAAAAACATGATAAACTTATTTATATGAGGAGTTTCATTTGAGTAAAACGTATCAACGAGTTGCTGGATTTACGATTTAAAGTGTCCTAGCTCCTCGAACGTTTACTGCATGACCTCTGAATTATGATGGCCCGAATGGTAGTATGATATCTATAAACTAAATATGTTTTCACATATTAAAGATCTTTCTATAAACATCAAATGATAATTGACTACATCATGATCAACATAGACATATATATAGAATGGTTTATGTTTTCCTAAAACATTATTCCAAACCTAAGTCGCAACATTCCATTTTAGGTTGCACGTAGAGGTTTCCCGGCTATCTATCATATCCATTAAAGCACTAATCATCATCAACTCTCGGTGAGTTCATAGCCCCACTTTCTATTACTTAATTGTTTTACAAACCCTTGGGGGAGATACATGCTTTATTTTAAACCAAACACATTGCTTTCAAAATGTATGCTTATCTGATTGTTTTATTAGCACTAAGTTACCGCATTTGCCAATCTTAAGTTCTTAAATCATGAATCATTAATCACTGAGTGAAGGTGGGCGCAAATATTGTGAATAGATCTATTGGGATTGAGGAATCCTGTTTGTTTGACCAGTTCCGGTAAAAAAAAACGCACTATATTTGAGTACATTAGGTAAAAATAGCAATTTTACCTGTTAAGGGCACGTATCAACAGTTTCTCCAATTAAATTTGGAACACTTTAACGCCTTAATTGCATGATGCTTAGTCTAATAATAACTGTTTTGTTTTCAAACCATTGGTGTGACTTTATAACTCACACTACAACATAATGTGTTCAACCATTAAACAAACTCTATGAATTTCACTCAACCTTTGTGTTGACAGTTTTAAGCATGTATTTCAGGTCCATAATGTCGGAAGCTGGCACGGAAGGGCAAGATCAAGAAGGCTATATATATAAATAATTTATCATTCACAAAACATCAAAAACTTTATATTGATGTGTTTTGTAATCAATGGAACCTACTGGGACCTATTTTGTAAACTCTGATATATTTGAATGATAATGCCTTTTTAAAACGACTCCTTTAGAGATCGTTTTCTATTATTATGACTATTGTGCCATCAAGTAATACCCAGTTTGAATTCCGCTGCATATCACGAAATTGGGGGTGTTACACTACTCACATATCGGCTTCAGCGGTTGTGTTGGTCAGTGGGTTGGGGTTTGAGTGAAAGTAATTTATTTGGCAGTGAACCTAATCGTTGTAGTGTAGTATTAGGGTAAGCCTCGGGATTGATATCGTTCTCCAGGGGAATAGGAATGCTAGTGAGAAATTACTACGCTAAGGTTGGGGTTAAGGACGATTATTTTTTATCTTTTAAATTTTTTTAGGAAATTGAAAGGTACGAATCTCGGGGTATTGGATTTGGGGGGTGGTATTTCTACCGATTACTCTACTATAATCTATTCTAATTAACTAAGCTAAGGGGTAGTCTATGTCTTATTGATGTGTGCTCGTATGATGATTAAAGATGTGTTTACCTAGATGCTATTACTCCTTAGTTATCTTCTATTGATGGTTGAATTGTCACGTCCTTATTCTTAACGCGTTGTGTCTTCTAAGGTCGTAGGGTATGCTTTCTTCCCTAACTCTTTGAGACTACCTTAAGGTTATTGCCTACAAAATCTCTAGGATTCATAAACTAACTCTAAGGTTATCTTTGGATTTTTACCCTACAACAACTCTAGGCGATTATAAACTAATGTTCACAAAGATTACTCAAGCATTAAAAAAACAAGGATGGCCTATTGCAATCCTAGGCCAATTACAATTAAGATAAGAGACAACCAATCAATATTCAATACCTAGGTTTCATAGATCTAATCAAACACACAAGTAAATTAGCCGGACATGGTGAACATGCAAGCATACATACATACAATTGAAGAAATAATTGAAACAATGAAGTAAATTACTTATCTTGTTGTAAAGGGTATGAAAACCCTAAGATACTGCCCAAGACAGCCAAAAATCGTTATTAGGTTTTACTCCACAAAACTACCTCTTTTAAGTCTGAAAATTCGAATTCTATATATATAGTTACAACTGCGACGGCGTCACTCTTTAAATGTGACGCCGTCGGATCGCCGCCATTAGGGTTTCGTCTCGACCACGCCAGCTTTGTGACGGCGTCACCTTGTGGTTGTGACGCCGTCAGCTTCATCTTCTGATGCCTTCGGAATCTGAATCTAGGCCGTCTGAGTTGTGACGCCCTACTCTTTAAAGCCTGACGCTGTGAGGTACAAAATAGCAAATTCTCTACTGAGCCGTCACAATTTTGGAGCATGTTGCGATGGCGTCGCCCTTTGACTGTGACGCTGTCACCTTCAATTCCAGCAGCTTGAGTGTCTCGATCTTGACTTTGGCCATTTTCTTCACATATTCACGCCTTTTCGTCTAAATAAGTTTCATTCCAGCAATTTGCCTTCAAGAGACCTAAAAAGTGAATAGGAACGAAATTAAGCAGTAACGGATATAAAAGTGGTCGATTAAGGGCTTAAATGACTCCTCAAAAGGGTACCTTTTAAATCCTTATCATAGGCTATGTGTACTTACTATTAAAGGAAAAGGATGGTAAATGGGAATTCAAGGGTGACTGGGAATGTTAATACAAGGGTGATGAACACAATTTTTTTTTCAAGAAATACTCACCCTACTGTACATAGTAACATGATTCCTAGAGCAGTCTTGATGAAGTCTGGCATCAAACCTTTAAGTACTGCTAGACCAAGTCAAACTGCTTACTCAAAACAAACAGTCTCAAGTCCCAAACCAACTTCAAGTTTTTATAACCAAACACAGGGAAATAATTAGTCTTCTAATAAGAAAACTATGTTTAAAAATAAGGTTTGGAGGCAAAAAGTAAAAATTGCTAGTCTAGCAGTTTGTACTGCTAGGCCAGTAGTTAGTACTGCTAGGTCTGTGGGCACTGTCAGGGAATCTAGGGTCAATGTTGTTAAGGCCTCAACATGCTGGAAATGGAGACCCGCCAAATCTAGCAGTGCATAAGAAATACAATTACATTGATGCACGAGGCAGATCCAAGTCAGTGAAGGCTTGGGTCTCCAAAGGAAACTAACTTCCTTTCTTATGTGTGCAGGAACTTTCAGATGATAAAGAAGATCAAGGATACTCAGATAGTGGATGTTCCAAGCACATGACTGAGAATATGTCATACCTTTTAGACTTTAAACCTTTGGATGGTGGATATGTTTCTTTTGGTGGTGGTATAGGTGGCAGGATTACTGGTACAGGTATAATCAAGACTAGCAGTCTTAACATTGAAGATGTTTATTATGTGAAGGAGCTTAAATACAATATCTTTAGTGTGTCACAAATGTGTGAAAAAAAGAACTTTGTGCTGTTTACTGACACTGAGTGTCTTATCCTCTCCCCAAACTTTAAGTTGCCTGATAACAATGAGGTGTTGCTTAGAGTCTTTAGGAAAGGCAATCTATACAGTGTGGACATGAAAAACATAGTTCCTAAGGAGAATCTTACTTGTTTGGTTGCAAAAGCATCATTAAATGAGTCTATGTTATGGCATAGGAGACTTGGTCATATTAACTTTAAAACCATTAATAAGATTGTAAAAGATGGGTTGATAAGAGGAATGTCTCAAAAATGTTTTACAAATGACCAAACTTGTGTGGCTTGCCTCAAAGGTAAGCAACACAGAGCTTCTTGTAAGCCCAAGACCCAAAAATCTATTACTCAACCTTTTTACATGCTTCATATGGACTTGTTTAGTCCATAAAAGGTACTGTCTTGTTATTATGATGATTTTAGAAGGTTTACATGGGTTTTCTTTCTAGGAGCTAAGGATGAGACTGCCAACATTCTTAAAACTTTCATTACAGAAGTAGAGAACCTAGTTAATAAGAAGGTGCAGATCATCAGGTGTGATAATGGGACAGAATTTAAGAATAGCGTGATGGATGACTTTTGTAGGGAAAAAGGTTTTAAAAGAGAGTTTAGTGTAGCTAGAACTCCCAGAAAAATGGGGTTGCTAAGAGGAGAAATAGAACCTTGATAGAAGCTGTTTGGACCATGTTAGCCGATTCCAAGCTTCCCATGACTTTTTTCCCCAGAAGCAGTTAATACTACTTGTTATGTGCAAAACATAGTTTTAGTAGTTCATTCTCAAAACAAGACACCTTATGAGTTGTTTAGAGGCAGATCTCCTACTTTAGAGTTCATGAGACCATTTGGATGTCATGTCACTATTCTCAATACCTTGGATTATATGGGTAAATTTGATGGAAAATCTGATGAGAGTTTCTTTTTTGGGTATTCTATGGTTAGTAAATCTTTTAGAGTTTATAATCTTAGAACCAGGAATGTAGAAGAAATCGTGAATGTAGAGTTTTTGGGGAATAAGGATAATGTTGTAGGAGAAGGTCCAAAATGGTTGTTTGATTTTAATTCTCTAACCCAATTTATGAACGATGTACCAGTGAATGCAAGTACAAATACTAATGATTTTGCAGGTTCAGAAGAGTATGTTGATACAGATGAACCAAGCATGGTGGAAGAATCATATCACATTTTGGTGCATGTCTTAAAAGACAGTTTTGAGGTTGCTTCTTCTTCAAAGAGTGATAATCCACCATCTCCTACTGATGATGTTCCAAAGGAAAATGACGCTAGTGTGATCAATTCAGATGATGTAGATATTCAGAACAGAGGTATTCCTGAAAGCAGTACAAATGAAGATGGTACTGCTAGGCCAAAAGATAGTACTGCTGGGCAAAGTACTAACTCTGATGAACCAACAGTTAGTACTGCTTCATAGATTGATATTTTTGATGATTTTGGAGCTGATTTCAACAACATACCTCCTACATATGATGTTCTCTCAACTCCTCTAGCAAACATTCCCAAGAATCATCCTCTTGGTAATGTGATTGGAGATGTGCAGTCTGGTGTTAAAACCAGGAAAAAACACAGAATGCAGATAAACAAGGATTTCTTATGGCTATATACGAAGAAGCAAACATCTGTTTGTTTGGATGTCCTCTCCCAGATTGAACCCAAAAAGGTTCTCAAAGCTTTGGAGAAAGAAAGCTTGGTGGAAGCAATGCAAGAAGTGCTTTTGCAGTTCAAAATTCAGAAGGTTTGGGTTCTTGTGGGCTTACCTAAGGGTGTGAGGGTGATTGGTAATAAGTGGGTGTTCAGATTAAAAAGAGTTGAAAGAGGGATTGTTATTATAAATAAGGCAAGGCTTATAGCTCAGGGTTATACACAAGAAGAGGGAATTGATTATGAAGAGTTTTTTGCACATGTAGCTAGGATTGAAGCAATAAGGATGTTCTTAGCCTATGCTTCATTCATGGGATTTATGGTATACCAGATGGATGTCAAGAGTGACTTTCTATATGGTACAATTGAAGAGGAGGTGTATGTCTCACAACCTCCAGGTTTTACTAATCCTGATCATCGAAACAAGGTGTACAAGGTGGTGAAAGCACTTTTTGGACTGCATCAGCAGCAAGGGCCTGGTATGAGACTTTAGCTACGTATCTGTTGCAGAATGGATTTCAAAGAGGCAAGATTGATCAGAATGTGTTCATCAAGAAGCATAAAGGAGATATCTTGCTTGTACAGGTTTATGTAGATGATATTATTTTTGGTGCTACAAAGAAGGAGATGTGCATAGAATTTGAGAAGCTGATGCATGACAAATTCCAGATGAGTTCCATCGGAGAACTCACTTTATTTTTGGAGCTACAAGTGAAGCAGAGACCAGATGGTATATTTATCAGTTAGGATAAATATGTGGCTGACATTCAGAGGAATTTTCAATTTACAGATGCTAAAGTTGCCAGCACACCTTTTGATACTGAGAAACCTTTGGCGAAAGATGATTCTGGAGAAGATATTGATGTACACACCTACAGATGAATGATTGGGTCTCTGATGTATCTTACATCATCAAGACCAGATATTATGTTTGTTGTATGTGTCTGTGCAAGGTTTCATGTTACTCTCATTCTCATCTTACTGCTGTGAAGAGGATCTTTAGGTACCTTAAAGCCATTATAAGCTGGGTCTATGGTATCTTAGAAAGTCTTCTTTTGATCTAGTGGCATATTCAGACATTAATTATGCTGGTGCCAGTTTGGATAGGAAATCAACAACAAGAGGTTGTCAATTCCTAGGGAGAAGATTGATTTCCTGGCAATGTAAAAAACATACTATAGTGACCACTTCTACAACTAAAGCTGAATATGTGGCTGCTGCTAGTTGTTGCAGTCAAGTGATTTGGACTCAAAACCGGCTACTTGACTATGGGTATAACTTTATGGGTACTATTATTTACATTGAAAATAGCAGTACAATTTGTATTATTAAAAATCCAGTTCATTATTCTAAGGCAAAACACATAGAAATCAAACATCACTTTATAAGAGATTGTAATGAGGAAAATTTAATACAGGTTGTTAAGATTGATACTGAAAGCAACTTTACTGATTTATTAACTAAATATTTTAATGTGAGGAGGTTTCAATACTTGGTAATAGGTATTGGGATGCTTAACCGTTAAATGTTTTGATTTCTTAGTATTTTTGTAACTGAAAAGGATTTGTACTGCTAATTGTATCATTTAGTATGCTAAGTATAATTTGTACTACTAGTGCAAATTATGTGTGTTGTATTGTCCTGTTAGTCACACTTTGTACTGTCATAAATGAAATACTTTACATTGTATTTTCTTGGTTTTGGAATAACATTGGCAGGTTGTGAAAGCAATATTAGCAGTGCTAACTTGGTGTGTGACATGTTTCTGTGGTGGATTGCTTGCAGATATAATGGATTGATGATAGATAGAATTTGGGGATCCCTTGACAAACGCTTACACCTGAGTTGGTAGATTCTTTAAAATTTCTCTCTTGAAATTTAATTATGGTATATTCTTGAACATGTATTGATGGCATAGTTAGTCAGATAGTAACTCAACTAACTCACTCTCTACCATTTTATACTTTTATAAGTATAATGTGTTACTCCAAGGAGCTTTGGCAGAGAGAACAATGAGCAAAAGTGAATCTAACACTTAAACAATTTCCACGAGCTGGAAACCCTGTCAAGAATGCTCTTTGAAGGAGTATATCTGATCACAGGTAGTACCTAGTACTGAAATCATTGGTTCTCACACAACCAGAGGTCAAATATAGGACGGAGTTTGAATAAGTGCCTTCCTTTACACTTAATCCATTTACAAATGTATGAGTAGTATGTTTTAAATGGAAATTGAGTTTATACTACTAAGTCAAAATTTTGGAAAAACTTTGTACTGCTAGGCATACTTTGTACTGCTAGCACAAAATTTTAGTACAACTGGCTAGCCGTTGGTACTGTTTGGGGTTAGTTATTTTTTAGCCGTTGGGTAAAATTGGTAGTTACCATACTTATAGGGGTTTCTAAACTAAAATAATTTTCACTTTCCTTATCTTGTTTAACCAATTTCTTCTCTTTGAAGTAACTTCTTTTTAAAGTCGGTCAAATTGAAACCCTTGCATTAATCTATAAAAACCTAATTGGCTTCACCAAACATACCATCACATACTTTTAATTGAATCCCAGCATACTAATCTGTTCTTAACCAAAATTTCTAATGGCAATTCTTGAGTTCATTGACAAATACAATAGAGTAGCTTTCTTGGAGAAAACAGAGGAAGGTGAAGGTCGAGACTTTCACCAGATAGTGGACTTTCTAAACTCTACCCATATAAGGTATGCTTTAACTATAAGTCCTACTATCTATGTCTCTCACATCACACAATTTTGGCAAACTGCTATTGTCAAAACTAGTGAACATGGAGACACAGAGTTAACTGCAACAGTAGATGGCTCTCAATTCACTATTACTGAAGGGTCTGTTAGAAGACATCTTCAATCAGCAGACTCTGAGGGTATTGGTGATATGGCCAATACTGACATTTGGCAAGGTCTTCAAAGAATGGGGTATGATATATCTGATCTAAAACTAACTTTTCAAAAAGGATGTTTCTCCCCTCAATGGAGGTTCTTCATTCATACTCTTCTACATTGTTTAAGTCCAAAGAAAACCTTTTGGGAGCAATTCAGTAGCAATATTGCTATTGCTTTTATTTGCTTATCCACAAACATGACCTTTAATTTTTCAAAACTGATTTTTGAGAGTATGGTGAAGAATGTCAAAAGTAAAAAAAATTTCTCATGTATCCAAGATTTATACAACTGATTTTGAATAAAATACCTAATGAACTCAGAACTCACAAAAGAATTTATCCAACACCTAACCTTACATCAAAACTTTTTAGTAATATGGCTATGGTTTCAAAACTATTTAATGGGATTAAAGTCCCTCTTTTTACTGAAATGTTGGATCAAATTCAAACTGCTCAGGGTGAAGGATCAACAATCCCAGCTGAGTCCCAACACACACCCCCATTGTTGTTCCATCTTCATCCCATATACCCATAGTTTCACAAACCTATAGGAGGAAAACCAGAAAGGTCACTAAGGTATCTCAGCCCAGTGTTCCTACTCAGCCCAATGTAGTAGATGAGACAGCTTCTGCAAAATGGAAGATACCGGCACTACTGTCTCAGGCTTAGTAGCTGGGCAGGACAGTGTCAACATACCTAAGACCTCAATCATGGCAACATCTAATGTGCCAAGTCCTTATGGGCTTGATACAGATGATGGAATCCCAAGCCAGCTGGAAAATATGGGTGGCACGGTTGATGTTCCTAGTCCACCTAAGAATGAGACTGAGTCTAGATGCACCTCTCCCAGAAGGTAACACATCTGGAAGTGCTGAAGGCAGTACTAAACTTATGGAATTGATGGAACTGTGTACCAGGTTGACAACCAAGGTGGATACTATGGAGCAAGACCTCAAAGATACAAAGTAACTTTATGCAAAGGTTTACAAGAAATTGGTTCTGAAGGTGAAAAAGTTGCAGGTAAAGGTCAAGGCTCTTAAGGCAAAAAGGAAGGGAACTGCAGCTGACTCCTCAAGTTCTAGTGGTTCAGATGATGATTTGGGTGATTCTCCTAAACAGGAGAGGAAGAAAAATGCAGAATCTCAGGGGAGGAAACTGGATTTTGATCAAGTTCTGGGTGGTGATTATCAAGATTTAGGTGGTGGTGATGATCAACAACAAGGAGATGAGCTAATTGATCTAGATGCACCTACAGAGTTAGTGGATGTGGATGAAGACATTGGAGATACAACAACCAGTTCTCAAAAAGAAGAAGGTACTGCTAGCATGGAAGATTGAAGTTTCAAAACACATGGAGGTAGCAGTACAAACTACAAAAGGAAAGGCAAGCATCACAGTTAGTACTACTGATTTGTAATAAGGTACTGCTAGTGTTGCTGCAAGGACTGCTGATAAAGGGAAAGCTCCAATGGATGATATTAAGCAACCAAAGAAGGTGAAGAGAAGGGTTCTTACACAAATTGACTATGAAGAGGAAGTTTCCATGTTCATGGAAAAACAGGGGGTTATCAAAGAAAGAGAGGCTAGTGATGAGCTTGCAGCAAAACTGTTATATGATCTACAAAGAAAAGAGATTCCTACAGATGAAAGAGAAGCTGCCTTAAATGAGTTGATTGACATTATATTGAAGGGTTTGAGAGAAAAGATAGTTTCAAGACCAAAACCACCTACAAAAGCTCAGATAATTTATTAGATGAAAGAATATTTCAACCATCAAGATAACTGGAAAGCAAGTCAGTTGAAGGGAAAATCTAATGCTGAGATTGAGAGGCTGTACTTTAATGCTTACAAAAAGGTATAGAGCTTTGTTCTAATGAGTGAAGAAGAAAAATTTTCAGGAGCAAAAAGAGCTGCCTCAACTATGGAATCTGAAGCTTCAAAGAAGCAAAAACTAGATGAAGATGATACTAAAAGACTGGATCAGCTGGTCATTCAAGAAGATGCAGTTGATGCAGCACCTTGGAATGCCAAATTTCCATCATTGATTGGTAGATAGTATCTGACGGATTTAAAAACTACATTGAGCTGACAAGATCAAATGGTTTCAAAGGTAAATATCCATATTTTGGCTACATGCTGCATTTTATTGATAGAGAAGATCTGGAAGCCTTATGGAAGATTGTCAAGTTTAGATATGGTTCTACAAGGCCTACAGGTACTTTAAATTTTGCTATCTGGCATGCTCTAAGGTGTATGTTTGAGCCAAATGCAAGTGACCACTGGTGAGATGATTACATGGTGAAAAGCTGGAGATTGTATCAGTACTATAGAGTACATGTATTGGAGCTAAGTGAAAGCTGGGTGTACATGCTAGTGGACAAGGATTATCTACTTTCATCTTTGGTGGCAACTCAGATGCTAGATTCTAAACTAACTACTTATGCTAAAAAGGGAACTCATGTAGCTTACAAGCCTCTGTAGAAGACTGAGGAGATAACTCAGAAGAAGTAGTATGTTTGGAAGAATACCCCCAACATCAAACAGTTTAATTCATGAAACTTATTGATTTGTAGTGGAATCATAAGTTTAGGGGAGGATTGTTGGGAATTAAACTTACAAGTACTAACAGACTTAGTACTGCCAAGCATACAGAAAAGACTGCTGAAGATAACACTAGCAATACTAACTGACTTAGTACTGCTAGTACATATAGTTTGTACTGCTTATGTGATATGTACGCGTTTTGTATTTATAAAATAGATATTGTATATATCTTATACGAATATAGATTGATAGTTATCTTGTAAAGGACTCCTTGCGCTATAAAGGAGGTCCTAGGTTAGTTGTTCGATACGTATTTTTTGTTAAGCTTCAAGGTAGTAAAACCTAGTGATAATTGAGATCACTCGTATTATTATTAATAATATTGAAGTGCTTGGTTATATCATTTTTCACTGTTTCATTCATATACATCAAGCATATTAATCTTCTAAAGTATTAAGTAGTAGATTCCGCATACTACTTGGTATACTCTCAAAGTATTTACAACACAAGTCTCGAGTGTTTATATCCTCATATAGAAGATTTGGACTTGGAGCCAAAGATCAATGCCATGGTGAGGGACTTTGTGAAGTAAGTCCTAGAATCAAGTCCACGCCTCATAAAGGGTTTCACATTGACATTGTTGGAACATCAAGATATCATTCCTAAGCTTAGTGGTTATCCCCGGTGGGAAAAATTAGGCGAGGAAACGGGTGGTGAGATCATCCCAACTTGAGATGGATCCTGCGGGAAGTTGCTCTAGCCAGTTACTAGTTTGGTCCCGTAGAGAGAATTGGAAGAGACGCAATCGCGTGTTCTCCCTAGTGGTAGCATCAAGGTCAATTGAGTCAACAATATTTAGGAAATCCTTGAGATGCTGAGTAGGATCTTCATAATGAAGTCCATGGAATGCACATCCATTTTGCACCAACCGATGGTGTCAGATCGCAGGGCGGTAGTTTGAGCTAAACGGGGAAGCTCAATGGTGTTCCTATAGCCTTAATGGCTTTGTAGTATTCACCAAGAGTACGGCCTCTTGGCGGGTCGTGTGGTAGTGGATTAGGTGGTGGTAATGGTTGATGTGGTGGTGGTGGATGATGTGGTGGATCGTTGTTGGGTGGATTATCACCTTCCATGACGAAAAGTAACAAGGCTACGAACAAAAACACGAAGAAGGGGGATAGACTACAAGAAAGCTAAGAAAATATAAAAAAATCTCACTTGATAGGAATCAAGAGAGTAGACCTAATCGAGATAGAAACCTAACTAGCCATTCTATTCCCCAGAAGCAGCGCCAAAAACTTGATGCGTGGTTCGGAGTCGAAAGACTTTCTTTTCTGTGAGCAAGCTTTACAACCCACTAGGCAGTCTACCTAATCGTTGCAGTGTAGTATGGGTAAGCCTAGGGGGTTGATCTTTCTCTAGGGGAATAGAGATGCTAGTAGAGATGTATAATGAAAAGGTGAGGTTGAGGGTGATTCTTTTTATATTTTTTAGAAAGCAAGTAAAAATCTCGGATTTAAAGAGTAGGGGTGGTAATTCTACCAATATTAACTACTTAATAATTTAAACTAATAACTAATTATACTAATGAAAAGGAGAAAAGCTATGGATTGATTGAGTGAGTTCTTATGATAATTAAAAACGTGTTTACTTAGATTTTCTTACTCCCTAGTTATCTCTTATTAGTCAGTTGAATTGTCACATCCTCATTCTAATTGGTGCGTTGTATTTCGTGTTAGTCATGGGGATGCCTAATTCCCTAGTTCTATGAATTGTAACTCTCCTCTAGACTATCTGGGATTGCCAAGTACCATAGTATCTCCCCCGAATACTCTATTATCCTAAAGCTACAACACACGAAATAAACACAACGATGGCTTAAGTGCACTCTCAAGCTTTTTTCTATTTAGGACGTTCAAGCTCGCAACAATTAAATAAGAAGCTTTTTTTCCTTACTCTAGCGTCTACCAATTAAAACAAGAGACAACCTAACAATAATCAACAACTAGGTTTCATAGATCTAGGCAAACACAAGATTAATTTAGCTATGCATGATAGATAAGCATGAACATTAACAAACAATTGAACGTAGAACAAATATGGTGATAGATTGGATAAACAAACTTATCTTTGAGTGTAAAGAAGGGTTTGGAACCCTAAAATACTGCCCAAGTCGGACTATGGACAAACTAGGTTTGCTCTCCAAAATACTACACTTCAAATATAGAAAATTTGAAGTGTATATACAGATTTACACTTGCGACGGCATCGCCTTTTGATGGTGACGATGTCTGGTTGCTGTCATTAGGGTTTCGTTATGGATATGTCATCATTGGGACGACGTCAGTTGAGGAAGTGTGACGCCACCTGGCTTCATTATGGACTTCGTCTTGGAATGGGTCTTGGTCGTCTGGTAAAAAGTAAGGGCGACACCCTTCTGGAATAAGGCGTGAGGTCGTCATGTTGTAAAACTAAAATATGACCTGAGCCGTCGCTTGAGACTTTATAGAAAATACTGTGAGTGACGGCATCGCCCTTTGGGTTGGGAGGCCGTGAGGTGTGAAAATCAGCCTTGAAATCTTGACTTTTTTGTTTTCTTCTTGTTTTCGCTCCTTTTCGTCCAAAAGTGCTTGATTCCGAAAATTTGCTTTCAAAAGGCCTAAAATGTGAAAAGGAATGATTTTAAGCAGTAGCAGATATAAAATGTTTGATTTAGGGCTTAAATGACTCCCTAAAACGTATGTTTTAAATCCTTATCAGACGCTGTAAGGCTTCTGAAAATGCCTTGTTTTCTTGACTTTGTTGTTTTCTTCATGTTTTCGCTCCTTTTCGTCCAAATATGGTTCATTCAAGAATTTTGCTTCCAAAAGACCCAAAATGTGAAAAGGAAGGATTTTAAGCAGAAACGGATATAAAATGTAACGAATTAGGGCTTAAATGACTCCCTAAAAACGTATGTTTTAAATCCTTATCATGTATGTATCAAATGATGGTAGGACTTGTGAGGCACTTTTGTGGGCTTTGATTTGTCACCTCTTCCTCCACCATGTCTAGATCACCTATATGCTTATCATGTGTTTTGGTAAACCCTACCCTAAAAAATGCATCTAAGTATCTCAAATTCTTCTCTAGCCATATCAATAACTTGATCACTATGTTTTATTTACCTAAAAGATTCCTCGTGTATTTCTTAAGATTCAATGTCAATGCTTGATGTAGGTTTTACTGACCAGGTTTTAATATTTATTATGTCTTGTTATATTTATGTTCTACCCTAATGCACTAACGGGCAATGTACTCGGTCGTGTGTAGTGTAGTATTCGGTAGAACCGAGGTCGTCCCAAGAGCTATGTGTGCGGATTTTAACTAAGTCTAGGTGTCACAGATTTTAAGGTTGAATTGATTAATTAATAACTAAAGAAAAGAAAATAAAAGAAAGCAAATAAAGGAAAGGGTTGTAATCAATAGAGAAGAAGTGTGCTAACCTAGTTACTCATCCTATCAAGTTAATTTCACATTTAATTACTTACAATTGCTTTAATTGGGGGTAAAAGTTGCTAGGACAGCATTTGGTCAGTTCGTCCTAACCTATCAGCAAGGGCTTCCACCGGAAAACGAGCTACTACCCTTGTAAGTCTAGTTGTTTTTAGTCCCCTAAGCCAAGTCATTAAGTTCCGCTACATACAAGATTTATAACAATGAGTGCCCGGGTGCTAGCATCTTAAACACTCATCCCTAACTTCTTAAGTTCATCCAAACGGTAGGTGATCAGTTGGTCAAATCGCACAAGCGAAGAAGGGTCGTCAGTTGGTCAATTCTTACCCTTCCCACTTAGTCTAACTACTTAGGGTCAGTTAGTCATACTGATGCAGTTTTTACTGGCCAGGTTTTAATATTTATAGTCACTCGTTATACCAATGGTCTACCCTAATGCACTAACGGGCAATGTACCCGGTCGTTTGTAGTGTAGTATTCGGTAAAGCCGAGGTCGTCCCAAGAGCTATGTGAGTGGATTTAAACTAAGTCTAAGTGTCATAGATTTAATATTATTTCGATATGGAATTAACTAATTAACTACTAAAGCAGATAAAGGCAAAGGTTGTGATCAATAGAGCAGAGAGGTGTTAACCTAGTTAATCATCCTAATTAGTAGTGTTTATGTCTAATTACTTCCAATTACTTCAGGTGGGGTCAAAGTCACTAGGACAGCATTTGACCAGTTCGTCCTAACCTATCAGCAAAGGGTCCCACTGGAGAAGTCAGGTGTCCCCTCATAAGTCTAGTTGTTCCTGGTCCCCTAAGCCAAGTCATTAAGTACCGGTACATGCTAGATTCATAATAATGAGTGCCCGGGTGCTAGCAACTTAAACACTCATCCCTTACTTCTTAAGTTCATCCAAACGGTAAGTGATCAGTTAGTCAAATCGCACAAGTAGAAAGGGTCGTCATTTGGTCATATCTTACCCTCCCCGTCTTAGTCTACTTACTTAGGGTCAGTTGGTCATATCTCCTAAGTAACTAGCCTCTACCGCCATTCAAAACTACCGAAACAAGGGTAGCTACCAACAAACTGCATGCATACACTTAGAAATAATTATACGGAAGCAATGTAAACCCAAACAAAACAATTAAGGAATCATAACTAGGCCAGCACCAGAGGTGCTTAGCCAAACATATAGTAAATCATACCAACAAAAATGAATAAATCATGAATTGAATTGAACATAATATTTGATACAAATTACTTGATGTAGAGCTAATAATGATGATGATTGCGAGTGAATTCTTCCTTCAAAGATGGCCTGGAACTGCTGGAAATTTCCCTAGAGTGGTGCCCCCCTAAAAGATTCCTCGTGTATTTCTTAAGATTCAAACTCAATGCTTGATTCAGGTTTTACTGACCAGGTTTTAATATTTATAATGTCTCATTATACCTATGGTCTACCCTAATGCACTAACGGGCAGTGTACCCGGTCGTGTGTAGTGTAGTATTCGGTAAAACCGAGGTCTTCCCAAGAGCTATGTGTGCGGATTTTAACTAAGTCTAGGTGTCGCAGATTTTAAGGTTGAAATGATTAATTAATAACTAAAGAAAAGAAAATAAAAGAAAGCAAATAAAGGAAAGGGTTGTGATCAATAGAGAAGAAGTGTGCTAACCTAGTTACTCATCCTATCAAGTTAAGTTCACGTTTAATTACTTCCAATTGCTTCAAGTGGGGGTAAAAGTCGCTAGGACAGCATTTGGTCAATTCGTCCTAACCTATCAGCAAGGGCTTCCACCGGAGAACGAGCTACTACCCTTGTAAGTCCAGTTATTTTTAGTCCCCTAAGCCAAGTCATTAAGTTCCGCTACATGCAAGATTCATAACAATGAGTGCCCGGGCGCTAGCATCTTAAACACTCATCCCTAACTTCTTAAGTTCATCCAAACGGTAGGTGATCAGTTGGTCAAATCGCACAAGCGAAGAAGGGTCGTAAGTTGGTCAATTCTTACCCTTCCCACTTAGTCTAACTACTTAGGGTCAGTTAGTCATATTGATGCAGGTTTTACTGACCAGGTTTTAATATTTATAGTCACTCGTTATACTTATGGTCTACCCTAATGCACTAACGGGCAGTGTACCCGGTCGTTTGTAGTGTAGTAGTCGGTAAAACTGAGGTCGCCCCAAGAGCTATGTGAGTGGATTTAAACTAAGTCTAAGTGTCAAAGATTTTAATATGATTTCGATATGGAATTAACTAATTAACTACTAAAGCAGATAAAGGCAAAGGTTGTGATCAATAGAGGGGAGAGGTGTTAACCTAGTTAATCATCCTAATTAGTAGTGTTTATCTCTTATTACTTCCAATTACTTCAGGTGGGGTCAAAGTCGCTCGGACAGCATTTTGCCAGTTCGTCCTAACCTATCAGCAAAGGGTCCCACTGGAGAAGTCAGGTGTCCTCTCATAAGTCTAGTTATTCCTGGTCCTATAAGCCAAGTCATTAAGTACCGCTACATGCTAGATTCATTAGAGTGAGTGCTCGGGTGCTAGCAACTTAAACACTCATCCCTTACTTCTTAAGTTCATCCAAACGGTAGGTGATCAGTTGGTCAAATCGCACAAGTAGAAAGGGTAGACAGTTGGTCATATCTTACCATCCCCGTCTTAGTCTACTTACTTAGGGTCAGTTGGTCATATCGCCTAAGTAACTAGCCTCTACCGCCATTCAAAACTACTGAAACAAGGGTAGCTACCAACAAACTGCATGGATACACTTAGAAATAATTATACGGAAGCAATGTAAACGCAAAGAAAACAACTAAGGAATCATAACTAGGCCAGCACCATAGGTGCTTAGCCAAACATATAGTAAATCATACCAACAAAAATGAATAAATCATGAATTGAATTGAACATAATATTTGATACAAATTGCTTGATGTAGAGCTAATATTGATGATGATTGCGAGTGAATTCTTCCTTCAAAGATGGCCTGGAACTGCTGGAAATTGCCTTAGAGTGGTGCCTAATCGACCCCTAGGAGAGGGGTGAAGAGAGATACTTCAAAATGCAGATTCAGGGTTGTATTTATAGGCCGCGACATGGTTACAGCGTAACCTTAAGTGCAAATTACGCCGTAACCAATGTCGGCGCAAATAATTACGAAAATAGAAAACTACGACGTAACTAAAATAATTAGTTACGCCGTAACTAATTTAGAGTTATGCAGTAAATATGTAATCTTATACTTTTCATCATCTTCCTATTTTCTTGAAACATTATTACTCTTGTGTACGCTTTTGGCCCCTGAAGTAGCGCGTGGATTCATATCAAGTCCAAAAGCCTTAATACTACTTATAAGATATTTACGGTTTCAGCCCCTCGTCGTCCTTGATATTTTTATACTTGGTCCTTGAAGTGAATAAAATAAATATTAACTTGCCGCCTCCAGTCCCTGGACTTCAAAACTTTGTGCCCAAGTAATTAATTACGGCGTATCTAATTCACTAGGTTACGCCGTAATTCTTCGTATGCACATACTTATCCACTCTGAAATTATCTCTACAGCGTAACTAAATTTCCATGTTACGCCGTAACCTTCACAAAAATAATTACGACGTAACCATAAGAATTGGTTACGCCGTATCCTTCAAAGCATCATATTTACGCCGTAACATTATTAACGAGTTACGGCGTAATCTTCTCATTGAATTCATAGGCCCTCGTAAATCTATCTTCAGAACATATATTTGGCCTTATATCATATCTTTTCCGCTCCAATGCCTCATTTATCTTGAAATGCAATTATGAACGAATATGAACGAATTAAGTACTATATTAATACAAATGAGGCCATAAACACGGGAATTTGATATATATAAGATCAGGCTAATTTGATGTTATCAAATATTCCCCCACTTGAATTCTACTTGTCCTCAAGTAGACCCTTTAAATAATTCTTAAAAAGATATCTCCTAAGATTAATTGGAAGATATGAGTTTAAAAATCACCTAAGCTAGAAAATTCCAAACCGAGCACCTCACGAAAAGGGAATTGAAATCACACTCTCTCTCATAATTCACGTGTTTATTTTTGGGCCACCACTCAACTGGTCAGTCATGATGAGTATTCTATCATAGGCTTAGCAAAGATACTAATCTCCACCACTAGAGTCTATAGATGCAGCTATTCTAAAAGGCAATGGGTTGACACAACATAGGCTTATGGGGTTATTTTGTCATTACTAATGAGCTACGACGAAGGGGACAAAACCAATGATACATGACCAAATCCATGGCCATGACACCAATGATTGCTCGCTTCCTCACCTAAACTCGATTCATGACTAAGGGTAGGATAAGACATGGGAAAACATTTAATGGGTGTAAACAAAAAGACACGAAACAAATAGATTCCTAAGTCCACAGTCGCCCCACCACTAGTCGCATTCAATCCCATAGCAAAAATCGAGGATCAAAAGTCAAGGGGTCTTCAATAATCCAATACACAAGTTAATGCATACGAAATGTAATGTGGTGCCTCATAAACTCTTTAATCTAGGCAAGTAAGATGCATTAAACTCGGCCTTCATCATCAAAAAAAAAGGATGTGCCATAAAAAAATTTAAAATTAAGGTAATTTTCGCACATATTTTTACTACAAAACTATAAAATCAACCATTTCTATCTCCCATCCCCCCACTTGGGATGTACAATGCCCTCGTTGGACAAATATTGATTAAAATTTGAAAGGCGAGATAGAAATGTACGGCTTTCTAATTTTATCCATAAGACAAATTGAATATGAAACAACTACGCCTAGTTGAACAAGGCGAGAACACTAATCATAAATAAACACTTGTTTGCATGTTTTTTTTTTTTTTTTTTTTTTTTTTTTTTTTTTTTTTTTTTACCTTCTCTTTTCTTTTTTTTCTTTTTTTTTTTTCTTTCATCCCTTTTTTTTCTTTTTTTTTGATGCAAGACAAGGTATACATGAATATAAACGATACGAGCATAAAAAGTATCCCCCCACTTGAGATCAACTATCATCTAAACCCAATTTTCTTCCAAAACCCTTTATTCAAGACCCGCGACTTTCACTAGTGGAACCAAAATTAACCAACAGCGCCCGGACCATGGACATAAGGAAACTATAGGGTAGGCTAGGCGATAGGTGTAACAAAACAATTATATTGGGTGAACAAAATGAAAGGAAAGGCTCTAAAAGGTGTATCTAGGGGTATCTTGCACTAATGGTGAGTGCAACAAAAAGGGTTTAATAGGGGGATTGACTGATCAATGTGAAAAGTCAATACACACAATGCATATATGGGCTATTTGGGTTAAATCCTAAAATTGCCTTATATCCTAGTTGCACCGATCATACCAAGTTACCTCAGTGTAATGCTCATGATAATGGTCTTGAAAAGATATACAAGCCCAAGTTCTAAAGTCTACTACAGCCACCGGCACACTCATTTTTATGGTATTATGTATAAGGGGAAAACGGAAAGGCTTATCCTCACACAATGGAAATATAGGGTAGGTGTGCTCAGTCTAGATTAATTCAGTTAAGTAATGAAAAACATGTCAAAATTTCATTAATGAAACACTTTTCATTAAAAACTAGAAAAATAAAGTCAAGTAAAATCAAGCGGGTGTCTATGTCTAATCCCTTCCCCCCACTTGGGTCATACTTAAGCATATAAATGAAAGATAAGAAGGGTTAGAATTGGAACAGAAAACTCCCCTGGATTTGCTCAGCATGATCAAAGACACACGAGTAAACGTGTCCCGCTTTGAGATTTATGAGCAAACTTTAATAACCTAAATTCACTTAAGACAACCAAACGCATCATACTTGAAAAACAACAAGTATTAAAAGAAAATGAAAAACCTAGCTCACTTTCGTAGGAATCACGGTTGCATTTAGCATATTTAACAAGCCTTTTAAACCACTTGGTGCCCCAAGTGGACGAGTGTAGTCTCGTGAGGGCTTACAGGGAACATACCCACAAAGTTCATTTAATACTAATACAAGGTTATTGTGTTATTATAGAAAGAATTTGAACTGGAGGATAATTACGCCGTAACTCATTGAAGGAGTTACGCCATAATTATGACAAAACCTGGCAGTTGCTACTGGAGGGTGGCTACGGCGAAACCATAACATGGGATTACGCCGTAATCGGTAATGCTCTGGAGAGAATCGCTACTTATGATGTGTTACGGTGTAATCATTGGGATGAGTTACGCTATAATTGATGGATAGGTCAGGTCCCCGTTTAAGTTACTGATGCAATCTTCTCCGATTCCTACAATAATGGTTAAAAACACAAAACCCTACTATACTAATAAAATGGAAAAGAAAATATAGGCATGGGGTGCCTCCCACGAAGCGCTTGTTTTTGTTCGAGTTACAAGCTTGACTCTACCCTTATTTACTAAGTAAAAGGGTGTTCATCCCCTCACTTGAAATCAAGTGTGGGTAAAAATAGCAATAAACACCATGAGGGTGTGAATTTGCTATGGGATGGGGAAATGATAAATTATGATCATACCTAAAAGGAGATGTTATTTCCATCCATACCTTACCCGTTTTGGTTGATGGAACTAATGATTGGTTGATGGCACTAATGATTGGTTCACCGCGTGACCTGGCTGATCAATTGGCTCGTATGTCTCCTCGTTAATCTTTGAAGTTTCCAAGATCTTGTCTTCTAATTCCTTTGCAAGATCAACTAAAATTGGTTCAGTAGCCGGAGCTACACAACCATCATCGGGTGATGCGACAAGCGAGGGTTGTGAGGTCAAAGGTTGCGCAATTTCATCCATGTTTTCAGCAACCTGTAAAGGAAAAATAGCAAGATTGTTAGTAATAAAAGAAGAGTTAGAAGTGTTACCATTTTGCGTTGTAGTTGATTCCGCATTAGCTTGTGGCATTGCTTCATCATCCTGTAAGCTCCATGCTTCCATCTTCTTCAATTGATCTTTGCTTGTTTCTTCATTTCTCAAAACCTTCAAGCGTCCTGGAAATGGGATAGGTGGGACATAACGTCTGATATAAGGTAAATCACCAGGAACCGGCTCGTTGTTGACTTCTTTCATCTTTCCCACCATTGCTTTGATAGTTCCACCCGCATTCTTTTTACTTTCCAGGACCTTTTGGTTTAATTTTTCAAGCTTAGCCTCCAAGATTTTCCTCTTAGCGTCAAGGTTCTTTATTTCTTCCATCTTCTTGGCAATCTTTGAAGGAGGATAATATCTTCTAATAAATGTTTCTCCAAAAGATTCCATGTATTGATTGACCCAGCAGGAAGCATGTACTTCCATCTTCTGGCTGCACCTGTGAGATTAATTGGAAATACTCTAAGCATTAATGCATCATGAGTGACTCCTGGAGTGTGGAAAAGATCTGGGATCTCTAATACACTTCGCACATGCAAGTGGGCATCTTCATCATCAGTTCCCGCGAAAAGCGTTTGTCTAAGTTCCCTCATGAACTGGCAGCTGATCTCAAAGTCGATGTCATCATTAAACTCGGGATATACGATGCCCGATCTTTGGTTACTTTGAGTCAACGCAATATATTCTTCCATAGTGAGCATGTCAAAATCTGAATCTTCCATATCCTGAAATATCAAAAACAAACAAAAACGGAAAAGAAGAGAAAAAGAAAACTAAAAACAAAAATAAAATAAAATAAAAATATAAAAGAAAAACTTAAATTAAAATCCTAAATAGCTCCCTGGCAGCAGCGCCAAAAACTTGATGAAGGTTTTACTGACCAGGTTTTAATATTTATAATCACTCGTTATACCTATGGTCTACCCTAATGCACTAACGGACAGTGTACCCGGTCGTGTGTAGTGTAGTATTCGGTAAAACCGAGGTCCTCCCAAGAGCTATGTGAGTGGATTTAAACTAAGTGTAAGTGTCACAGATTTTAATATGATTTCGATATGGAATTAACTAATTAAGGAGGAGAGAGGTGTTAACCTAGTTAATCATCCTAATTAGTAGTGTTTATGTCTAATTACTTCCAATTACTTCAGGTAGGGTCAAAGTCGCTAGGACAGCATTTGGTTAGTTCGTCCTAACCTATCAGCAAAGGGTCCCACTGGAGAAGTCAGTTGTCCCCTCATAAGTCCAGTTGTTCCTGGTCCCCTAAGCCAAGTCATTAAGTACCGCTACATGCTAGTTCATAATAATGAGTGACCGGGCGCTAGCAACTTAAACACTCACCCCTTACTTCTTAAGTTCATCCGAACAGTAGGTGATCAGTTGGTCAAATCGCACAAGTAGAAAGGGTCTCCTAAGTAACTAGCCTCTACCGCCATTCAAAACTACTGAAATAAGGGTAGCTACCAACAAACTATGCATGCATACACTTAGAAATAATTATACGGAAGTGATAAGGTTTTAAAAGGTACCTTTTTAAGGGGTCATTTAAGCCCTTATTCGATCACTTCTGTATCCGTTATTGCTTAATATCGTTCCTTTTCACTTTTTAGGTCTCTTGAAGGCAAAATGCTGGAATGATGCTTATTTGGACGAAAAGGCGCGAATATACGAAGAAAATGGCCAAAGTCAGAATCGAGACACTCAAAGCTGCTGAAACACAAGGCGACGGCGTCACTGCATATCTGCGACGCCGTCGGGAAGGAATTTTGCGACGGCTCAGAGGCGAAATTGCATGTTTTCAAGGGACGACGTCAGGTTCTAAAGGAATAGGCCGTCGCTACTCAGACGGCCTAGATGCAGCCAAGACGGCGTCAGAGCTGAAGGGGACGGCGTCACAGTCATAAGGTGACGCCGTCGCAAGGTTTACGTGGCCAAGACGAAACCCTAATGACGGCGACACGACGGCGTCACGAAACATAAGGTGACGCCGTCGCAGATGTAATCTTATATATAGAATCCGAATTTTTCAGTTTTATGTGTAGTCTTTTGGAGTAAAAACCTAAAACCGAACCAAGGCTTTCTTGTGCAGTATTTTAGGGTTCTAAACCCTATTATACATCAAGATAAGTATTTACTTCATTAATTTAATTATGTCTTTGATTATTTGTGTGTATGCTTGCATGTTCTCCATGTCCGGCTAATTTATTTGTGTGTTTGCTTAGGGAATATGAAACTTAATTATTGAATATTGATTGGTTGATACTTATCTTAGTTGACTAATGATCTAGAGTGCGCTAGATTATTCGTTGTGTACTTAATGCTTGACATTTCTTTGTGAACTTTAGAATATAATTATCTAGGTAATTGTAGGATAAAGTATTCAAGGACAACCGTAGAGTAGGCGTCTATAAATCACTAGAGGATTTGTAAACAAGACCCTTTGGTAATTTCAAAGAGTTAGGGAAATAAGCACGCCCTATAGCCTTAGAATCACAACGCAACTAGGAATAAGGACGTGACAAATCAACCATCAATAGGAGATAATTAAGGAGTAGTAAAACCTAAGTAAACACATCTTTAAACTATCATACGAGTACACATCAATTAGACATAGACTATCACAACCTTAGCTTAGATAATTAGATAATAGTAGAGTAATCGGTAGCAATACCAACCCCCCAAATCCAATACCCGAGATTCGTACCTTTTCATTTTCTAAAAAACATAAAAAGATAAAAAATAATCTTCCTCAACCTCAACCTTAGCGTAGTAACTTCTCACTAGCATTCCTATTCCCCTAGAGAACGATATCAATACCCGTGGCTTACCCTAATTACTACACTACAACGATTAGGTTCACTGCCTAGGGTGTTATAAAACTTGCTCGAAGAAAAGGAAGTTTCCTTGACCCCGAACGACGCGTGTAGCGTTATCAGGAAGCAATGTAAACGTAAACAAAACAATTAAGGAATCATAATTAGGCCAGCACAAGAGGTGCTTAGTCAAACATATAGTAAATCATACCAACAAAAATGAATAAATCATGAATTGAATTGAACATAATGTTTGATACATATTACTTGATGTAGAGCTAATAATGATGATGATTGCGAGTGAATTCTTCCTTCTAAGATGGCTTGGAACTGCTGGAAATTGCCCTAGAGTGGTGCCCTAATCGACCCCTAGGAGAGGGGTGAAGAGAGATACTTCAAAATGCAGATTTAGGGCTGTATTTATAGGCCGCGACATGGTTACGGCGTAACCTTAAGTACAAATTATGCCGTAACCAATGTCGGCGCAAATAATTACGAAAATAGAAAACTACGACGTAACTAAAATATTAATTACGCTGTAATCGAAATTACGCCGTAACTAATTTATAGTTATGCCGTAAATATGTAATCTCGTACTTTTCATCATCCTCCTATTTTCTTGAAACATTATTACTCTTGTGTGCGCTTTTGGCCCCTGAAGTAGCGCGTGGATTCATATCAAGTCCAAAAGCCTTCATAATACTTATAAGATATTTACGGTTTCAGCCCCTCATCGTCCTTGATATTTTTATACTTGGTCCTTGAAGTGAATAAAATAAATATTAACTTGCCGCCTCCAGTCCCTGGACTTCAAAACTTTGTGCCCAAGTAATTAATTACGGCGTAACTAAATCACTATGTTACGCTGTAATTCTTCGTATGCACATACTTATCCACACCAAAATTATCTCTACGGCGTAACTAAATTTCCATGTTACGCCGTAACCTTCACAAAAATAATTACGACGTAACCATAAGAATTTGTTGTCGTATCCTTCAAAGCATCATATTTACGCCGTAACATTATTAACGAGTTACGGCGTAATCTTCTCATTGAATTCATAGGCCCTCGTAAATCTATCTTCAGAACATATATTTGGCCTTATGTCATATCTTTTCCGCTCCAAAGCCGCATTTATCCTAAAATGCAATTATGAACGAATATGAACGGATTAAGTACCATATTAATACAAATGAGGCCATAAACACGGGAATTTGATATATAAAAGATCAGGCTAATTTGATGTTATTACATATCTCCTAAGTAACTAGCCTCTATCGCCATTCAAAACTACCGAAACAAGGGTAGCTACCAACAAACTATGCATGCATACACTAGAAACAATTATACGGAAGCAATGTAAATATAAACAAAACAATTAAGGAATCATAACTAGGCTAGCACCAGAGGTGCTTAGCCGCTCATATTAACTAAAACAATCGATTCAATGTTTAACATATTGAAATACATGAGTTGAAAGAAAAGAAATGATAAATTGCTAATGCTTATTGTAGGGGAGTGATTTCTCCCTTGGAGATGGCTCCGTAAGCTCCTCAAGATCTGCCTTCAACCTTCTACCCACGTTCTTTGATTTGGTGTGTGGAGTGAATGAATAGAAATGCTGGAATTTGGGCGGTATTTATAGGCCAGATCTGGTTACGGCGTAACTTAAATAGAGTTACGCCGTAACATCCATTTCTTCATATTTTGCTCTGGAAAAGCTGGTTACAATGTAACATCAGGAATGAGTTACGCCGTATCTTCAATAAATCATGGTTACGCCGTATTTGTGGAATGAGTTACGGCGTAGCTTGCAGCGGCGCGGAACATCATTTGACCTAATTAGTTACGGCGTAATCCAAGGAGGGAGTTACGCCGTAATCTTCAGTTTAGTTGGTTTTCTGAGCCACGCTTCTGTTACGGCGTAATGTGAGAGGAGAGTTACGCTGTAACATCTTCAAAATGGGCATACTATCATATATCTTCAATAAAATCTCCAAATCCGCGTCTCCTTAGCTCCAATGCTCGTAATTTACCTGAAAGTGAAATATAGAGGAAACCACACATAAATCCATATAAATGATATAAAATACAAGCATTATCGGGAGAAATTGACACTTAATATTCAGGACTATTTGATGTCATCAATGCTCTTTAAAACTAGGTCTTTTTGTTCATAGTGCTCATGTTCGGCTAAATCCTCCTCATATGTTTCTTTACGCTCTGTTCTCGAGTCTAAATTTAAAAAAATGAAAGAGGGTAGAATGAGAAGGGCAAAGTAAGGAATGACATTGTAAAGAAAGTGGTTATTCCACTTTGTGTTCTTAAGTTTGTATTTTAAGTATAAAGGAAAGACGTGGATAATAACAGAATTACAAATATACCCTTAAAATGCAATGGTTTTTTTGTGTTCAAAAGTAACCGATGTTCTACACCAATAGAAAAAAATGCAATGTTTCTTTGTGTTCATATTACACAATTTGTTCCAACCCATGCTAAAGATTAAGGCGGCATTCATTTAAATAACTGACTGATGGTTCATTTGACAAAATGGGTTTTGAAGCTACAAGATTAGTAGCAGCAACAGTAGCAAATAAGATACACAACTAATACTTGTGTGTATAAAATTTAAGTACAAAAAAGGTATTGGGACAAATTGAGAAGCATATCCTAAATTTTACAAGCATATTTGAGAGGAGAATTCAATTCGTACATATCGGGACAAATTGACAAACACACTATCTGATTGGTTTTGATAACTTTACACAGGTTGGTTCCAATAAAATGATGAACGCTCTTAATTTCCATGAAATTGTCAAGAAGTGTGTGAGCTTTTTTGTTGGATATACTATAAAAATACCATAAACAGTGAAAAAAAGAAAGAAAGAAAGTCACTAGGTTAGAAAATTGATCAATCCAAATAATAAATGAATGCTATCTGATATGTTCATTTATATGTAGTTTAAAGAATACGTAGTATTATATAATGAGAACTCTATTACCCATAGAATAAAAAGGGAGTGGGATCCTCTCAAGTTTAGAGGATCAACTTGAGTCAAGTTGAGGCACTATGAGCCATTGGATCAAATCCAATGGCTCAAATCAAAAGAAGTACTTTTGATTTGAACATGGATTTGATCCAATGGCTCATAGTATCTTAACTTGACTCAAGTTGATCTTCTCAACTTGAGAGGATCCTATTCCAAGAAAAAATAACCAATAATGAGTTTAAAAATGCAGCTAGGATTTGCTATAGAACACAATTAATGGTGCATGCAAAAAGAACTAGGTCAAAATTACGGATCAGGAAAAAATGAGGATATAGTAGTAATTTAACAAAGGCCCATGTTGTTAGTTAACCACTTCCCCGCCTGATCCTCCCAATTTTGGGCGGAAGACATATACATAAAAAAGCCCATACATTCCCTCCCTCCCTCCTTCCCGTACCTTACCTTTCCCTTTAAAAAAAAACTAAAGAAAATTTTCGTGTGAAGAAAAAAAAATTTAACAAAAACAAAAATAAAAGACTTAATAAAAATCCTAATATAACTCTCTAACAGTGACGCCAAAAACTTGATGTAGTATTTCTGACCAGTTTTAATATTTATAAATGTCTCGTTTACCTATGGTCCACCTTATGCACTCACGGGCAGTGTTGTTGGGTTCAGTAAATACCCAAACCCCTTAATCTAGGATTTGAATAGAAAATAGCCCAAGTGTTTAGTCCGTTAAACACTAACAGGTCACTGAGTGCATAGTATCTCAGTGATTCATCTTCAGGATACTCAGTATGAGGCAAAGAAGAAGTCTCTCCACTCAGTAAGGCGAAACTTAAAGGGTGAAGACTGTGTCAAGAAGAAGATGATGGATTCAGTGAGTGATGACAATAACTCACTGAATCCCCCAAGACTCCTCTCCAACTACTTACACTGAAGATAATCTGAAGTAGAAGACTGAAGGATGTAAAGACTGAAGAATGAGCGGGATAAGGCGGGATAAGTTTGAATCAGATAAGACGAAGTCCTTATCAACCAAAGTCAACTTTCCCTGAATGGCAAAAGATCAGGCTCAGTGTCATCATTGAACTTAGGAAAGTAGTCTTGTCTCTTACCTAGAATAGTCTTTGTAAACAGAGACAAAATACATCAGTATTTTGTCTTCTGTATGATGTCAGTTTGTCACTTAGGAAAGAGTTAAAAATTATACATGTATAAATAGCATAAGAGATGGAGTGAAAAGATTATGCTTGTGAATTGTAAAAACACACACACGCAAGCCATCTTTTCACTCCTCCAAATACAACTTAATCCCTGAGATAGCTCAGTGGGTTCTAAGAGTTGTGCTCAGACTTAGCCTGAGGTTAGAGAGGAGTCACCAAACTTTGTCATTTCAATCCCAAGTACTGTTCCGCAAGTACTTGGGTAACGTATTCTTTTTGATTGATTTCTAATAAAGAATATGATGTTGAAAATTACTTTGTGTATTTTACTTATGTTAATTTCAGTCATTGTTCACTATTAAATTGTTTTAAGTACTTAATTGTTTTTAAACGATAGTGAATAGGGAACAACAAGTGGTATCAGAGCAAGGCTGATTATAAAACCTATTATACAATTTTAAGCCGCTCTAAAACGTTTTTAAATCAGGATCCTTATGGCTGAAATTGGTGTACCCCAACTAGTCGATAAAAAGGGTGGAGCTTATTCAGCTGTTGCCCCTAGACTTGAAGTTGGAAATTCAACAAATAGAAAAAGCGTATGCTTTGCTATTTGATTGGGATGGAACCTTATTATATCAAGTGTATAAATGAAGGTCCATTTATCCCAAGGACTGCTGAAGGTTTGCCAAAACCTGAAGCTCAGTGGACTCAGGATGAGAGAAGAGTGGTCAACCAGGACCAAAGACTCAAAAGTATCATCATATCATGTCTTCCTGATGATATTATGGAGTCAGTTATAAGCTGTAGTACAGCTAAAAAAAACCTGGGATGACCTTGTTCATAGTGATGAAGGCCCATCTGATACCAAGGAAAACAGGATAATGGACCTGAAACTTGAGTATAACACCTTCACGGCTAAGGACTCAGAAACTCTGTCTCAAACTTACACCCGTTACAAAACTCTTTTAAATGAACTGTCTAATGATGGTGTTAAGTTGTCCAAACATGAAATCAATGTTGGTTTTGTCAATAGTCTCCCTGAGAAGTGGTTGAATTTCTCTCAGGGACTCAGGAATGCTAACCATATCCAAAATATTGAACTTCCTGAAATTTATGGGAAATTTGTCTATGAGGAAAACCTCATCAATAGACGATACCCTGACTTAAAAAAGTCTCAGGAAGTCAAGAAGTCCCTGACCACCACTTCAACACCTATATCAACTACTTTCTTTTCCATCAATGTGGTTCAAGACTTTCAAGAAAATTATGATGATGAGCCTGATGAGAGATCAAGTGAGGAGTACCTAAATGACCTGAACGTTGAATTTCACGAAAGGGCACTCCTTGCTAACTCTCGAAGGTTTATAAAAAGAAACAAAGGTTTTTCAAATGCTAAAGCAAATGAGGACACTGAATGCTTTAAGTGTCACAAAAGAGGTCATTTTGCAAAAGACTGTTTTTCAAAAACAATTTCTGAACCCTCCTATAAACCATCAGGGTCAAATCAGTCCTCAGGCTTTAGCAAATTTCAACCAAAAATCTATCAGTCTCATCAAAACTTTTAAAACAAATCTGATCAAAACAAAACTGTTGATTTTGAAGCGAAGTATAGGAAAGTCAAAGCTAAACTTGCATTGCTTGAGGCCAGTCCCTCAGAAACAAAAAAAAGTGTTCAATCTGTGCAGGGTAAAAAGAAAGGCCTTGTTGCTGAAACCTTCGACTGGGATGAAGAGCCAGTGTCATTAGATGATGAAATGGTGCATGTCAGTGCACTGATGGCCCTCTCAGAAGAGGACAAGCTAGTTGTTGGAAAGAATCATGCCAGGAATGGAGAATGGGTCAATATCACAATGAAGAAGGTAAATATTTTCCTTTCTATGGATGATAACTCTGATTGGCAGTCTTACAAGAATTATCTTAATGTTGACCTTAAGTTCGTAGAAGAGCAAAGACTGAATCTTTTTTCAAAATACAACAAGTTGAGTTTTGAATTAAACAAGTGTAGGGATGAACTGCTTCTTTTAAAACAAGCTAAGCTTGAGGCTGTAACTTTGTAAATTCAAAACACTGAACTAGTTAAAAGAAACCAGGCTCTTCAAGACGAACTCAAAAAGGTTCAAGATATTCTTAATAGTTGGGCTGCTAAGAATCCCAGGGTCTTTGATGTTATGGGAGCCCCCAGTAGCAAGAAGAGAGTCTTAGGTGAAGATCATCTTCCTGACTCTCTCAAAGACCAGGGTCTTAAGCCATTTGTGTCTGGTGGCATGATTACCAGTATGTTGACTAGTCCCAAGTCCAGTGATTGGATTGAACGGGTTAATCCTGAGAGTATGCTTCCAAACTTTGATTCTGGAAGAATTCTAGATCCTGAAAGTCAAGCTCTAAAGAGCATGCTTGGACTCCCTGATGTGCCTAGTAGTACTGAACACATCTCTGAGTCTGAAGCTGAATCTCAAGCACCACTTCCACCCCTAGAACCTCTTCAGGGTGCTGCTCCCAGCTCTGAGCTTACTTCATTACAATACAATCCACACTCACCAAAAGAAAGGTCTGGACTTGGTAGAACTATCCTCAAAAGACCATCAAAACCAACTCAACAGGAGTCTAACCCCACTGAAACTTCCACATCCTCTGTCCCCACTGAAGCTGACCAAATTCAGCAACTGACTAAACTCGTGAGGAAGCTAACTGACAAGATGGAATCCATCGAAAAATTCCCTGAATCAGTCAAGGAAACTAATTCAGCTTCCTCTAGTACCTCAAAGTCAAAAGCCACCACCAAAAACAAGCAGAAGTGTGATATGTGCCACTATACCAGTCATACCACTGACAACTGTTATAGAATCCTCTTTTGTATGATCTGCAAAAAGGATGATCATAGAACTGATGATCACTTACAATATGTAAGTTCTCTCAGTAAACCAAACTACACCAAAGTTGGTCATCAGTATGCTTCTACATCCAAGCCTGCTCAAAAGTTTAGAGCAAAACCTTTTTCTCCTTGCCCACACTGTGGCTTTAATGATCATCACCCTGATGATTGTCTTATGAACACATGTTGTGATATTTGCGGTAATACTACTCATAAGACATCCCAGCATGACAGTGTCATCCATGCAAGGAGAAGTTCCAAGCAACCCAAAATCACTGAGTCATCCTCAGTCTCTAAATGCAAAACATGTGGTAGCACAATGCACTCAACCACTGACCATGAGTCGATTGCAAAATTCAAAGAGACATTGAGATCCAAGCCCACTAGTAAGTGGGTCACTAAGAGAAACTAATTCAGTTTACTACTTGTGCATAGACACGCCAAGGAGCCTATTTGGCATCTAGACAGTGGATGCTCAAGAAGCATGACTGGTGTGAAGGAGTATCTGCACAAGTATGTAAAGGAACCAGGACCCAAAGTAGTATTTGGTGATAACTCATCATGTCCCACTGAAGGTTATGGTTCAGTAAACTGCAATGAAATAGTTTTCTCTATAATAGCTTATGTCAATGGTCTTAAATAAAATCTCATCAGTGTCAGTCAACTAAGTGATGCTAAGTACATTATGCAATTCAATGCCAAAAAAGGTACCATTTTCAATGCCAATAAAGAAGTTTTTTTGATAGCTCCTAGAAGAGATGATGTTTATGTCTTAGAAATGTCTACTCTTTCTCAAGATGGAACCTGTCTCTTTGCCAAAGCCACTGAAACTATCAACTGGCTGTGGCACAAGAGACTCTCTCACTTAAACTTCAAAAACATCAACAACCTGGCAAAACAAAACAAGGTCCTTGGCTTACCATCACTGGCTTTTGCAAAAGATAAACCATGCTCAGCCTGTGAGAAAGGCAAACACCAAAGAGCATCTTTCAAAACAAAACAAAATTTCTCAATCAAAAGCTGCCTTCACCTCATGCATATGGATCTCTTTGGACCAGTCAGTCCTAGATCAATCCAGCATGAGAAGTATACTCTTGTCATTGTTGATGAGTTCTCAAGATACACTTGGGTATACTTTCTTTCTAAAAAGAGTCAGGCAGCTGATACTATAATGTCATTCATCAAGAACATTGAAAACCAGAATGACATTACTGTAAAACAAATAAGAACTGACAATGGTACTGAGTTCAGAAATGATGAGCTTGAGAGCTTCTGTGATGAAAAGGGAATCTCCTAAAAAATTTCATCTCCTTTCAAGCTCATCAAAGGTTTCATCAAAGGGAAAATACACTTTCAACAAAATGGGGTAGCTGAAAGGAAAAATATAACTCTCATTGAGGCTGCAAGAACCATGTTAAATGGCTCAGCTCTCTCAAAGCATTTCTAGACTGAAGCAGTCAAAACATCCTGTTACACTCAAAACAGGTCAATCATTGTCAAAAGACATAACAAAACCCCATATGAGATATTCAAAGGTAGACTTCCTGATATCAGCTACTTTCATGTGTTTGGATGTCCTGTGTTTATTCATAACCACAAGGATCATCTAGGCAAGTTTGATGCTAAAGCTGATGATGGATACTTTCTAGGTTACTCACTGATCTCCAAAGCCTTCAGGGTATTTAACACAAGGAGACAACAAGTTGAGGAAACCTTTCATGTCACCTTTGATGAAAGTGTAGAAAGCATCAGGTTCTCCAACACCTCAGTAGAGGAAATAGGAATTGATAACTCATCAAGATATCCTCCTGATGAGTATAACACTGAAATCAATTCCTCATACCAAGCTGATGCTAACATTTCATATCATGTCTTGCCTCACAACCTGTCACAACCAACTATCAGTGAATTCATTGATAATCAGTCAGTCCCTGCTGGGATAGGTAACACTGATCCAAATGATCAGGAACCTGTGATTCATGAAACCCAACCTGAACAAGACATCTCAACAGATGTTCCTAATGATTCTGTGGCTCATGCACCTGAATTCACTCCTGAGTCTCCAGTGACCTCTTCAAGCTCAGATCCTAGACCACAAAGTAAGTGGACAAGATCTCAGGACATTGAGCTTGTAAACATCATTGGTGAACCCACTGAGGGCATGCTCACTAGAAGCATGGCTGCTAAGTTAACTGCAGCTTCAGCCAATGAATGTCTATATGCTGATTACCTATCAGATATAGAACCCAAAAGTGTCACTGAGGCTCTAAAACACCCAAGCTGGGTTCAGGCCATGCAAGAAGAACTTCAACAGTTTGATGAAAACAAGGTCATGACCTTGATCAAATGTCCTCAGGATGTCATTGTCATAGGAATGAAGTGGGTTTTCAGAAACAAAACTGATGAAAATGGCACTGTCATTATAAACAAAGCCAGACTTGTAGCCAAAGGTTACAGTCAACAAGAAGGCATTGACTATGATGAGACATTTGCTCATGTTGCAAGAATGGAAGCCATCAGGATCTTCCTTGCATATGCTACCTACATGAACTTCAAAGTTTACCAAATGGAAGTAAAAAGCGCATTCCTAAATGGTGAACTCAAGGAAGATGTATATGTTCAACAACCTCAAGGCTTTGAGAGTAGTGAATTCCCTGACTATGTCTGCAAACTTGATAAAGCCCTTTATGAACTGAAACAAGCTCCCAGGGCATGGTGTGAAACTCTCTCAGCCTTCCTGATTCAACACAAGTTTGTCAAAGTAAAGATAGACAACACATTGTTTATCTATAGGACAAAACAAGATGTGATACTGGTCCAAGTATATGTTGATGACATCATCTTTGGCTCAACAAACTACACTCTTTGCAAACAGTTTGAAAAACTAATGACAAAGAAGTTTGAAATGAGCATGATGGGTGAACTCACATACTTCCTTGGACTACAAATCAAGGAAACTGATAAAGGAATCTCCATCAGTCAAGAGAAGTACACAAGAAATCTCTTGAAGAAATATGAGATATCTGACTGTGCCTCAGTGAAGACACCAATGGTCCCACCTAACAACCTTGGACCTGATCTCACTGGCAAGTCAGTCAATCAAACTCATTTTAGACGGATTGTTGGATCACTGATGTATCTAACTGCTTCCAGACCAGACATACAATTCTCAGTCTGTCTAATAGCAAGATATCAGTCCAATCCCAAAGAATCCCACCTCACTGCAGCCAAAAGAATACTCAGGTACCTGAAGGGAACACCAAGCCTTGGACTCTATTATCCAAAGTGCTCAGGGTTCGATCTCAAAGGTTACTCTGATTCTGATTATGCTGGCTGCAACATGGACAGAAAAAGTACCTTAGGGTCCTGTCAATTTCTTGGAGGAAAATTGGTTTGTTGGAGTGCTAAAAAGCAACAATCAGCGGATATGTCTTCAGCTGAAGCTGAGTATGTGGCTGCTGCAGGATGCTGTGCCAATGTTTTATGGATGAAAAGTCAACTCAGTGACTATGACATCCATTACAAAATAGTACCCATCTTCTGTGACAACACCAGTGCAATTGCAATCTCCAACAACCGTGTCTGTCGGGAATTATGTGAAGCCGTGATTCTGCTGAAGGATTCTGCTGAAGTAATCGTGATTTTGCTGAAGTAGTGAAGCCGTGTAGGATATGCATGTGGAATCTGCTAAAGATATAATTCTGGTGAAGTAGTGAAGCCTTGATTCTGCTGAAGTAGTGAAGCTGAGTAGGATATGCATGAGCTTTATTATTTATATGCTAGCCCATCATTATTCTTATACTGCCCGAGGTTAGCATGGGCTTGTTCAGAGTTTGCCCATCATTATTCCATAGTTAGCATGGGAAGTTAGATTGTATATCATAATTAGTTTTTAATTATGTTCGTTTCTTGGGGAAACGGGTTAGGGTTCCTTGTCTATAAAAGGAACACAATAGTATGTTTTAGACGGAGTTGGAAACATAGAGTTTTCAGTCAATGAAAAAGATCCATAGAGGATCAAAGTGTTCTTAGTTATTCGTTATTGCTTGTATTTATATTCCGCTACAGAATACAAGTTATAGAGATTTTCTTTTAGTGTACTTGTGATTACATAAGTATAACTAACGATCTACGAGTGCTCATAAGATCTATCAAGGTCTTTGCTTCAACAAGTGGTATCAGAGCCTCGGGAGAGTCTCTTCGATACTAAGAACAACATTTACCTTACGCCCATACAACCAAAACTACCTTCACCATGCCTGGAACTGATGATGAAGCTGAAGTCACAAACAACAATAACAGCACCTCCATGCAACAACTCAGTCTCTCCAACAGTAATGCTAAGTTTACTTATCTCAAGAAGGAAGAGTATGATTTGTGGTCGATGAAGATGCAGAACTGGATCTCCAACATTGATTGGAATCTTTGGGAAATCGTGAAGAAGGGAAACAGTTTGAAGAGGACTATCACAGATCATGATGGTAATGTTACAATTGTTCCTCCCAAATCTGCTGAAAAGATACTGGCTGTGCAAAGAGAGCACAAAGTGAGAACTATCCTTCTTCAGGCTATACCTGAAGATCACTTGGGTGATTTTCACTACATGCTGGATGCAAAGGACATATGGATGGCGATCAAAGCAAGGTTCGGTGGCAATGAGGAGTCCAGAAGAATGAGGAAGTCTATGCGGAAACAACAGTTTCAAGTGTTCCAAATCTCAGAAGAAAAAGGTATCCACAAGGGATACGACAGGTTTCATAAGATTTTAAGTCAGTTGAATCAGCTGAAGGCAAAACCAGATAATGATGACTGTAATTCAAAGTTCTTGCGATCTTTACCTTCATCATGGTTACATGTAAGCATTGCCCTCAAGGCTAAAGGTGGGCTGGACATGCCCACTTTTGATGAGCTATACAACAGACTTAAATCCCTTGAACCTGATGTTAGAAGTCCCTTTCGTGCATCCACTCCTGATCACACAACTTTTGTTGGGGCATCTCCCTCCAATATGATGATACGTGCTCCAAATCCAACTTACTTATCATCATCATCCTCTTACACTCCCACACCATCAAGTTCTCAAGCTAAAGCTGGTAGTGTGTTGGAGGATGTTCTTCATTCGTTTGTTGCTGACTATGATACTCAGCAGCATCTTGTCTATGAAGATTTTGAACAACTGGACCCGTTTGATATGGAGGAGATGAAATTGAAGTGGCAGGTGGCCATGCTTTCAGTGGATATCAAAAGCTTTGAGCAAAAGTCTGGGAGAAAGTTTGGCTTTCAGGGAAAGGATCCAGCTCGTTTTGACAGAAGAAAAGTCAAGTGTTTCACTTGTCACCAGATGGGTCACTTCTCAAAGGAATGCAAGGATAGGAAGGCTGGAGATGGAGGTAGATATACTTCCTATCAGCAGAATCAAAAGGAAGATGGAACTTCGAAGACTGGAACTTCAGTAGCTCTTGTCACCATGGATGACCATGTCAACTGGGCAATGCATGAACCTGTGAATGAGGAAGCTTCTGATACTGAGAAAATTGGATTACTGGCTAGCTGTGCTTCAGAGGATAGGCATGATCAAATGGCCTTGATGGGCCTCTCTCAGGTACACAACTGTGTTTTTGGTTGTAGTGAACGATACAATGAACTTAAGGAAGCCTATGATATTTTGAAACCTAAATATAATGAATGCTATGTTGAAGTTGAGGCTTATAAACATGCTTTAAAAACATTAGAAAGACAAAAAGGTTGGTTTCAAAAGAATCAATTGGCTTATGATGAGAAAATAAGGGTGTTAGAAAGTGATCTAGAATGTACTAAAATTGATTTAAAACGGACTGAGAAAGAAAAAGCTGATATAGTTTCTGAAAACAAAGTGCTAAAAAAGAAACTAGATGAGAAAATAACTAGGCATAAAGAATGGTTATTGAATGGAAACAAGTTAGCTAGTCACATCTATGCCAGTCAAAATCCCCATACTGCAATAGGTTTAGGCTTTAAGAAGTATGTAGGGATAAAAGCTAGGAATGACACACGTAAATCTACACCAGCAGGATTAGCTAATTTTGTAAAAGAAGGTGATTTACATGCTATACGTGGACCTATTAGAGGTGAACATATGCCCATTGACCTTTCCATTACTGTTGACTTTGATGGATCACACCATCTGTATGGAAAAAAGTCAAAAGACTTGTCAGACCCCGATTCTTCATCTAATGATTTTGTCTCTTGCTCTGACAGCGACAAATCTTCTGATCAAGGGTCAACTTCTTATGCCAGTTATGATTCAAGTGATAAGTCAGACATACCCAAGACCTCACCCAAGCCTGCACCCAAGACTCCCTATAAGCCTTTTAGAGTTGCTGCTGAGGAATCATCTTCCAAGCCAGTTTCCTCTGAAGACTTGTCTTTTTAGTCTTTGCATAATAATACTGTTAAAAACAATTCCTTTAATATTTCTGATTTGAATGCTTCTACATGTAATAGAACATCTTTTAATTTGAATAAATCTTCTAAAAAGAAGACATGTTTTGTTTATGGAAGCAAATTTCATTTAATTAAGGATTGTGATTTTTATGAGCAAAGAATGGGTGTATGTGCTAATCAGCAGAAATCTAGACCAATGTGGACCAATGTTAATGATATACCACCTTATGTTCCACAAGCAAATTATACTAATTCTCCTCTTTCTTGGAGAATATCAGTTTCTAGACCATATGTGCAACCAACTAGCTCATATTTTAAACATGGTTATTGGCCTGGATATGTTGACTTAATGAATGCTGGGAAAGGATATTGGGATACTGCTGTCAAGCCCTCAACAGGTTGTTCTTGGAATAAAAAGGGACCTAAAATTCAATGGAAACCCAAGAACAATGGTGGATCTTATACATCTGCTTGACCTAAATCATATGATCCACAAGGCAGGTTCAAGTCAGTAATGACTTGAGCCTCCATAGTGTACTAATTTTTTTTTTATATATTTTTGTTGTTATTGTAGGATCATCCTCTTAAGCATAAGAATGTTGGCATTATTGATAGTGGTTGCTCAAGAAGCATGTCAGGAAACAGAGATATGATGCATAATTTTGTACCCATTGAAGGAGGAGGCAATGTGACCTTTGGTGGAAGTGATGGTAGAATCACCGAGAAAGGGACCATCAAAACACTTCATCTGGACTTTGAGAATGTGTACTACGTAAGGGAACTGTAACACTTCAACATGTTCTCAGTCTCACAAATCTGTGACACCAAGAACAAAGTACTCTTCTCTGAGGATGAATGTCTTGTGCTATCTAAAGACTTCAAACTCCCAGAAGATACATCAATTCTGCTGAGAGTTCCTCGAAATCACAATCTATACACATTCAACCTCAATGAAGTTCAACCAGAAGGTGACCTTACTTGTTTGGTGGCTAAAGCATCCCTGGATGAGTCTACTAAATGGCATAGGACGATGGCTCATGTGAACTTCAAGACCATTAACAAGCTCTCTAAACTGGGTCTTGTTGAAGGTCTTCCTTCCAAAGTTTTCACCAATGATCATAATTGTGTTACCTGCAACAAAGGAAAGCAACACAGAGTCTCATACATAGCTGTTACTGCTGTGAGCATCATTTTTGAACCTCGTCAGCTGCTACATATGGATCTTTTTGGTCCAACTCAAGTCAGAAGCATTGATCACAAGTATTTTTGTCTGGTTATCACTGATGGCTTTAGCAGATTTTGTTGGGTATTCTTTCTAAGGACTAAAGATGAAACATCTCTAGTGCTGAAAGATTTCATTGCCCTTGTTGAAAACCAGTTGAACAAAAATGTTAAAGGAATTCGGTGTGATAATGGGACTGAGTTCAAGAATGCTATTCTTATAGAACTCTGTAGGTCTAAAGGGATACAAAGGGACTATAGCACTCCAAGAACCCCACAACAAAATGGGGTAGCTGAAAGAAAGAATAGGACCTTAATAGAGGCTGCAAGATCAATGCTGGCAGACTCTAAATTGCCCACTATGTTTTGGACTGAAGCTGTTGGCACAGCTTGTTATGTGTTAAACAGGGTTTCCATTACTAGACCTCACTTCAAAACACCATATGAACTTCTCACTGGGAAAGTTCTTGCTATTCATTACCTCAAACCTTTTGGTTGTCAAGTGACCATTCTGAATACTAGTGATCCATTGGGTAAATTTGATGAGAAAGCTGATGATGGTTATATTGTGGGTTATTCAGCTCATAGTAAGGCTTACAGGGTGTACAATTTATCTGCTAAGAAGATAGAAGAGACTTTGAACCTGAGATTCCTAGAAGATAAGCCTAATGTTCAAGGACAGGGTCATGTGTGGTCTTTTGACCTTGATTACTTAACTGATTATTTAGGTTATACTAGACATGTGACTAACCAAAATGCAGGTTCTCAAGAGTCTCCCACTAACAGTGCAGGTACCTTGGATGCTGACTCTGATAGTGAGTTTGAAGATGATGAACAACCTATTCTTGTGCCTTCCTTCTCTCCTAACCATTTTGCAGGTAACACTTCTAGAGATACTTCTGATGAGAATGAAGATGAATCACATTATGCAAAGGACCTTGCTAGGCTACAGACATAGAAGTATGCAGCTAATCTGGAAGCTGAGAAGCTGAATAGGGAGGTTGCAAGAGAAGTAGTCAGTGGAAACCATGTTTCTCCTGACAGTGATCCTGTTTCTTCCATCATCAACAAATTTGCTGAAGGCTCTGCTGTTTCTACTCCTGTTTCTGCTAAAGTGTCTATAGACTTTGGAGATCCATATACATGCTTTCCAAGGCCTTCAGATCTTGGAAATCAACAACCCAAAGCTGGCATCTTCACGTCACCTTCCTACGACATTGATTTTGAGCCAACTGTGACTAATCTTGAGCCATCTTTTGAAGTCAACCCCACTGCTACTAAAAGAATCAACATTACTCATCCTCAATCCAATATTATTGGTGATCTTCTTGCACCTGTTAGAACTCGAAGGGCTATAACAAGTCCTAAATTTGGACAGGTTGCTTTTCTCTCTTATGTCTCAAACCAGCAAAGAGACAATCACAAAGACTTTGAGCATTGTCTGTTTGCTTGTTTTCTTTCTCAAGTGGAACCAACCAGTGTTACTCAAGCTCTTGAAGACTCAAGCTGGCTTGAATCAATGCAAGAAGAGATGCAACAATTTCAAAATCAGCAAGTTTGGATCTTGGTACCACTACCTGATGGCAAGTATGCTATTGGGACCAAATGGATCTTGAAGAATAAGACAGATGCAAGGGGTGTTGTGATGAAAAACAAAGCTAGATTAGTAGCTCAAGGATACCGGCAAGAGGAAGGAATTGATTATGATGAAGTGTTTGCACTTGTTGCAGAGTTGAGGCCATTCGAATTTTCTTGGCCTATGCATCTTACATGGGGTTCATGGTATATCAAATGGATGTTAAAGGTGATTTTCTATATGGTGAAATAGAAGAGGAGGTTTATGTCACTCAACCCAAAGGATTTGAAGACCCAGATCATCCTAATCATGTTTACAAGGTAGTTAAAGCTCTCTATGGACTACATCAGGCACCTAGAGCATGGTATGCTAGGCTTTCATCATTACTGCTGAAGCATGGTTATAGAAGAGGTGCCATTGACAAGACACTTTTCCTTAAGAAGAATTCCACAGACATCATACTTGTGCAAGTTTATGTGAATGACATTATTTTTGGATCCACCAAAGAAGCTTGGTTCAGGGAGTTTGAGGAGCTAATGAAGGGAGAGTTTCAGATGAGTGCTATGGGGGAGCTTACTTTCTTTTTGGGTCTCCAAGTTCAGCAGAAACCTGATGGTATCTTTATTAGTCAGGATAAATTTGTGAGGGACATCTTGAAGAAGTTTGGTATGGAGGGTGTCAGGACTGCCACTACACCTTATGAAGCTCCAAAGACAAAGACCAACAATGAAGCAGATCCAGCTGTGAATGTTCACTTATACAGATCAATGATTGGTTCTTTGATGTATTTAACAGCTTCAAGGCCTGATATTACTTTTGCTGTGAGTGTTTGTTCTAGACATCAAGTCACTCCACTGACTTCCTATCTCAATGCAGTCAAGAAGATCTTTAAGTACCTCAAAGGCCAACCTCATTTAGGCCTTTGGTACCCAAAAGAGTCTCCTTTTAAGTTGGAAGCATATAGTGATAGTGATAGTGATTATGCTGGTGCAAATCTGGATAGGAGATCTACAACTGGAGGTTGCCAATTCCTTGGAAAGAGATTGATTTCTTGGCAGTGCAAGAAACAAATTATTGTGGCTACCTCATCTACTGAAGCAGAGTATGTTGCTGCTGCAAATTGCTGTGGACAGGTTCTTTGGATACAAAATCAATTGTTGGATTATGGGTATAACTTCATGAACACAACAATTTTTATTGATAATCAAAGTACCATATGCATTGTTAAAAATCCAGTTTTTCATAGTAGAACTAAACACATTGAAATCAGGCACCACTTTCTAAGAGATGCATATGACAAACATTTGATAAAAGTGGTTAAAATTCACACTGATGATAATGTGGCAGATCTGTTAACAAAGGCTTTTGATGGACCAAGGTTTCAACACCTTGTGGTCAATATTGGGATGCTGAACCCTTAACTGCAAAGTTTAAGGGGAGGCATATGCCTCAGGGGAGGATTTATGTAAACTTTGTATATTATTTTGTATAATTTTGTTTGCTAACACTAACCAGCTAATGTTATTTTAGTTTGTTTGTCTTTGTTTGGTTTGTATCTTTCTCTGTATCTGTTTGTATTGCAGATTGCATATATAAGTTGAAGTCCACCAAGGTTGGTCAATTCGAAAATGGTCAAGAAAGCTTAAAAGCTTGTTTCTACTGAAAGCTATGTACTGAAGTAAGCAAATTGTTTCCACTGAAGATAAAGTACTGAAGAGAAGTATTGAAGTTAAATTGTTCATTCATTCATTCAAGAAACAGTTTACAGCTTACAGTTTACAACTTACAATCAACTTCAAATGTAACTACAAGATCAGTTCTATACAAGATCTACTTAACCTATTCTAGCTCTGATAACGCTATACGCATCGTTCGGGGTCAAAGGAACTTCCTTTTCATCGAGCAAGTTTTTCAACACCCTAGGCAGTGAACCTAATCGTTGTAGTGTAGTATTAGGGTAAGCCACGGGTATTGATATCATTCTCTAGGAGAATAGGAATGCTAGTGAGAAGTTACTACGCTAAGGTTGGGGTTGAGGAAGATTATTTTTTATCTTTTTATGTTTTTTTAGGAAATGGAAAGGTACGAATCTCGGGGTTTGGATTTGGGGGTTTGGTATTGCTACCGATTACTCTACTTATCTAATTATCTAATCTAAGGTGTATGTAGTCTATGTCTAATTATTGTGTGCTCGTATGATAGTTTAAAGATGTGTTTACTTAGGTTTTACTACTCCTTAATTATCTCCTATTGGTGGTTGAATTGTCACGTCCTTATTCTTAGTTGCGTTGTGTATCTAAGGTTGTAGGGTATGCGTTTCTCCCTAACTCTTTGAACTTACCAAAGGGTCTCGTCTACAAAACCCATTAGGGATAATAAACTCTTACTCTAAGGCACTCTTTGGATGGTTTAGCTTACAACTACTCAAGGAGTTATATTCTAAGGTTCACAAAGATTTAATCAAGCATTAAGTACACAACGAATGACCTATCGCATTACTAGATCATTAATCAACTAAGATAAGAGACAACCAATCAATATTCAATAATTAAGTTTCATATTCCCTAAGCAAACACACAAATAAATTAGCCGGACATGGAGAACATGCAAGCATACACACAAATAATCAAATACATAATTGTATTAATGAAGTAAAACACTTATCTTGGTGTAAGATAGGGTTTGGAACCCTAAAATACTGTACAAGACAGCCTTGGTTCGGTTTAGGTTTTTACTCCAAAAGACTACACACTAATACTGAAAAATTCGGATTCTATATATAAGATTACATCTGCGACGGCGTCGCCTTATGCTTGTGAGGCCGTCCTCTTCAGCTTCTGACGCCGTCTGGATTGCATCTAGGCCGTCTGAGTTGCGATGGCCTACTCTTTTATAACCTGACGTCGTCACTTGAAAATAGGAGTTTTGGCTTCTGTCCCGTCACAAAATCCTCCGACGGCGTCGCAGTTAAGCAGTGACACCGTCACCTTATGTTTTCAGCAGCTTTGAGTGTCTCGATTCTGACTTTGGCCATTTTCTTCGTATATTCGCGCCTTTTCGTCCAAATAAGTGCCATTCCAGCATTTTGCCTTCAAGAGACCTAAAAAGTGAAAAGGAACGATATTAAGCAATAACGGATACAAAAGTGATCAAATAAGGGCTTAAACGACCCCTAAAAAAGGTACCTTTTAAAACCTTATCAAGCTCCTATCATCGACTAGCCAATATCTTCTATCCTGATGGCTGGATATGCATGAGCTTTATTATTTATATGCTAGCCCATCATTTTTCTTGTACTGCCCGAGGTTAGCATGGGCTTGTTCAGAGTTTGCCCATCATTATTCCATAGTTAGCATGGGAAGTTAGATTGTATATCATAATTAGTTTTTAAGTATGTTACACCATCTTCTAGTTTGAAAAGGATTGCTGGTGTTACAGATGCTCCTAAAGCAAAGAGACCCAAGACAGTTGAAATTGTGGATAATTTTGATGATGTGCCACCAATGTTGAGTTCTTCTGGTGTCACTACTGAAGCCTCTACTGAGGCTATACATTCAGCTGAAATGGTTCACTCTGCTGAACCTCATGTTGTTTCTTCTGAAGCAATAGATATGCCAGCTTCTATTCCACTTGTGGCACCTGTTGATAAAGAAGGAGATGCTATGGTTAGGGAAGCTGAAAGAGCTGCTGCAAGAGCTAAAAAGGCAAGAGAGGTGCTTGATAAAATGAATGCCTTACGTAGTGGAGTTTCAAATAAGTCTACTTCTACTTCTTTCACTCATGCTAAGGATGTTCCTGAAGAATCTGAGGATGCACCATCTATGGGGATTTATATACCTGGTAGGAGGAAGAAGAGGATGGCTAAAAGAAGACACACTTCTCTAAGGAGATCTGTGAGATCAGCTGGGATACATACATATAGGGTTAAGAAATCTCACAAGCATATTCCTTTGAATCTAAAGTCTGTTGAGTCAACTTTTATTCAAGAAGGATCTGCTGATGTTTTTCCTGAGGGATCTCATGATGTGTTGACTAATTGGTCTGTGTCAGATGGGGAGCTTAACACTATTTATCGGCTGGACAAAACTTCTATGTAGTTTAACTTTTTGAAGGAAATATTTCATCTGGTAGATAGGCATGATTTGCAAACTCTCTATGGTCTTGTTACTAAGCATTATGATACACACTCACCACAGGGTTCTGGTTTATATTTGATGGGTGATCTTCAAGTTTTGTTTGATTCTCAATCTCCAGATGGTAAAGGGTATTCTATTTGGAAGAATTCACATAAGTGGAAGGTTGAGAGTTGGAAATTTTACCCTATGCCATGTGTACATGTGGTGGAGACAAAGTGTGGTATGATTGTGTGCATGTTCTCAGATAAGACTTATCCATTGTCTGTTGCCTTGATGGAAAGAATGCTTAGCCAGAAGTGGGAAATACCTCCTGATCCAGTTGGGAATGATCAACTATATGCAGAACAATGTGTTGTCTTGATTAAGAATCAGATTCTGCTTCATAAAGCATCATCTTGATTATGGTATCGTGTATGTTTTGTAATATTTGTTTATTTAAGTGCTATTAGTTTTTTTTTTAAATCTATGTAGATTCTTGAGTTTATCTAACTTTTATTGCAGGTTTGTTGTATATTTTTGCTGGTTATTGACTCACCAGATGTACCTTGTGTATATCTTAGAGTTGGCTAGTCCAAAGAGTACAACTTTGGTAAAGACACATCAAATCTGTTGATAGCTGTAATGGTTTGCTCAAAATCATAGGGTCTGCAACCACCCATGCTTAATTGCTGAAGGTTGTATGGTCATCAATTCACCATGGTTTATTCCTTTTTGGAATCCAAGAATTGGCTATCCCACAAGTATATGGCTTGTGGTAAAGGCAGTGGAACACCATATTGGGTTCTCAATTCACCAAAGGTGATTCTATCTCCTAAGAATTGGCTAGTCCTGAGCAAACGGCTACAGGTAAAGACATTTCAAATCCGTTTATGGTTGCTGATTTGCTAATAAATCAGATGGTTATCAGTGTACCATAGTTTTCGAACTTAAACATTTGACTACTCCAGTAGTGATGGCTATTGGTAAAGAGACATCAAATCCATTATTTTCAATGATTCACCTCTCACAGGAGTTAACACACCTGGAAGTGATGAGAATAGTATGAAACTAATATGTTTTGATGTACATTATGTCATTTGTTGCGGCAAAGATCTGGCATTTCAAAGTTTTGTCATCATAGAGATGTAATTGATTTGAGTCTTTTTTGCTGATGTTCGAGTACAATCCTCTAATTCTGAAGTATTAAAGATCTATCAAGAAAATGGAACTTAACCAAGTCAAATTCCAGTTTAGGGGAGGAATGTTGGGAATTATGTGAAGCCGTGATTCTGCTGAAGGATTCTGCTGAAGTAATCGTGATTCTGATGAAGTAGTGAAGCCGTGTAGGATATGCATGTGGAATCTGCTGAAGATATAATTTTGCTGAAGTAGTGAAGTCGTGATTCTACTGAAGTAGTGAAGCTGAGTAGGATATGCATGAGCTTTATTATTTATATGCTAGCCCATCATTATTCTTGTACTGCCCGAGGTTAGCATGGGCTTGTTCAGAGTTTGCCCATCATTATTCCATAGTTAGCATGGGAAGTTAGACTGTATATCATAATTAGTTTTTAATTATGTACGTTTCTTGGGGAAACGGGTTAGGGTTCCTTGTCTATAAAAGGAACACAATAGTATGTTTTAGACGGAGTTGGAAACATAGAGTTTTCAATCAATGAAAAAGATCCATAGAGGATCAAAGTGTTCTTAGTTATTCGTTATTGCTTGTATTTATATTCCACTACAGAATACAAGTTATAGAGATTTTCTTTTAGTGTACTTGTGATTACATAAGTATAACTAACGATCTACGAGTGCTCATAAGATCTATCAAGGTCTTTGCTTCAACACTGTCCTTCATCAAAGAACCAAACACATTGATATCAGATATCACTTCATCAGGGACGACATAATGAAAGGAGACATAGAACTCCATTTCATCCCTACTGAATATCAACTGGCTGATATCTTCACCAAACCCTTGGATGAGCCTACCTTCAGGAGACTGAAAGTTGAATTGGGAATGCTTGACATTGAAAGTCAGGCATCCGAAAACCAATCTCAGTAAGTTCTCTGAAATAGTTCCTCCTCCCTGAATGAAACCCATAAAACTACCTCTCACTGAATGAGCAAGACTCATTCAGGGACCCTGACAGTTGACATTGAGCATTGAATGAGTAACTAAATGATTCAAGTATCAGTTACTTAAATGTCCTAGGTTGGTAACTATGCCAATTTAATATAGGAATATATGTCTCTTTGTCTTACTGTCAACCGTATCATGGGTCCCTCAAAAACTTACCTCATCCCACTTGGCTTTAACCTCTCACATAAAATATCATGTGTATATTTTATTACTGCAAAAAGTGCACTTTTACTGTACACTACAACTACTTCCTTGAAAAACAGGATTTTACTGCGGGTAGTGGAGGGTGGCATTAAATGTGGAGATTCAAAACGTTTTCAAAAATCGACTTTACAAATTCACAAGTTTGCACAAACAACCCCTCTCAACACCCTATAAATACCCCTCATAAAATCCTTATAACACACACAAAAGATTTCTGCTAACAAAACTCTGTCAAAATCTCTTTTCAAACCCAAAAATATTTGTGTTCTTCAAATCCTTTCTGAAAAATCTTCTTTGTAAACCTTTACAAAAGTTTTTCATCACAACCTTTAGAGATTCAAAAAACTTTTGATTATTCTTGTCAAGTTATTCTTCTCAAAACCCTAAAACCTTTTTAATGGAAATAGCAAGAACACAATCTCTTCAGTTTGCTTCACAGTGGGTAGGTGATCTTAGCAATGTTGAATTTAAAACAAATCATGTCATACGCAATTTTGAATATCCTCAAACTGTCCCAGCCTATAAGGACATTATGAAATTTTTGTATAACTGCCCACTGAAAACGGCCTTTGTTCAGTGTCCCTCAATACTGTACCAAAACCTCCTCAGGGAGTTTTGGGCAACAGCTAAGGCCTTTGACCCGACACCCTCTACTGATGAGAATAACCTTTGACCACTCAGGGAATATCTCATCAGGTTCAGTCTTAACGGGGGGCAATAATTCACCCTAGATTATAAAACGTTTTGCACTTCAACAGGGTTAGACTATAACAAAGGAGTTTATGTCGCCCATCCTGAACCCTCCACAGTGAAGGATGGGTTAAAACAAATCGTTTTAGATCCAAATTTTTTGGACAAGACCCCAGTCACTAAAAGTTCATTCCTCGTGGCTTGGAGGATCCTATTCACTTTTGTGATTCAGGTCCTCGGCGGGAACCACTCATCCACTGAACAAGTTAACTCTATTCAGTTGATGATGGCATACTGCCTGATGAATGGGGTCACTGTCAACATAAGGGAGATCATTTACAGTGATCTCGTAACTAAGCTACAGAGCAAAACTAGGACGAAATACGTTTCGTATCCTAGGTTTGTCTCTTGTGCTTTGCAAACGTTACTGGGTTCAAATTATCCTTAGGAAGAACAATTTGGTGCTTTACCTAGCATCCTGAGCCAATCAAACTTTCAAAAGGACCCATCCCTTGTCACAAATATTGAATTGACGGCCCATATGGTTGTTGTAAACAACCAGAGGGAATAAGTTTCTCCTAACCCTGCTCCTATAAAGAGAAAGGGGAAGTCTCAGACTGGGACTAAGACCAAACCTAAGTCTCAGGGACCTGAGGCTTCTGGAGCACTGGCAAAAAGGCAAAGAAGGCCTAAGACTGATTTGACACCCACTAGAGGCCAATCATCTACCCCGGTGACAACGAAGGACACTGATAAATCACGATCAGTGCCCTTGGTCCCAACTACTACTCCCCAAGATCCAGAGGGAAACAAAAAACCCGCTGGTATGGGAGCGCCTTCCACATCGCCCAGTGATGACATTAGCAAATCAAAGCCTTTTTCTGAGGGCACACTGAATGATCCCAAAGACTCAGAGGGAACCAAACAACCCGCTGATAGGGATATCACTTTCACTGACTCTGCTAAAGGCACTGGGAAAAACCCATAAGTGTCTCAGGGGTCTAAGGGGGACAAAGACTCGGAGGTAAAGGAACAACCGGCCGATATGGAACCCAAAACCAATCCTGACTCCAGAAAAGGCACTGGGAAACTCCCACCAGTGTCTGAGGGGTCAACGGGGGACAAAGACTCAGAGGGAAATATACCACCCGCTGATATGGAACCCATCACCAACCCCTGGTTAACTGTTGCTGATGTTGCTGGTTTGCTATTATCGGAAGATGAACTTGCTGACAGTGATGATGAAGTTTTATCAGCAGGGGAAGAAGTGGACGCTGAGGTTCAAACTGAACAAGAACCTCAGCCCGATCCACAGGAGCATACTGAATCACCATTCCAACCTGACAATAATGATTCCTCTTCCTCCACTGATGAATTCCAAATATTTGATAATGTTCTTCCACTAACCGAGAGGCAGCTTGTTCAGTGGATCACCAAAGCTTCAAGGAAGCTATACTCCGGGGTCATTGAAACATTGTGGGAACAACATACTGAGGCTGGTGCCAGTTATGCAGATCTGAAAGCTGAGGTACAAGCATTTGATGAAAATGTTCATGAGCACAGGGATCTGATGTATGACAATATTCACAGACTGGATGAAAATTTGGCTAAATTCTTCAGACACCTTCAGGGTGTTGGCACAAAGATTGATGAAATCAGGGAATCTGTCAAAGAAGACCCAGAGCTCAACTCTAAAGTGCTGGAGGCTACTGAGGCGTACTTGAAACAATCCTCCAGCCTCACTGAACTGATCGAAAATCTTAAATCTGCAAATGTTCAGGGTCTTCATTCTTCAGTCCAGTCTCTTCAAGCTACATTGAGCTCTGTGAACACTCAGGTGGCTACGTTGGCTCAGGCATCTACTTCCTTGGCCTGGAATCTTGGGCCGCAAATGACTGCTTTGGAAGTATCTCAGGCTAATTTGGAAGCTAAGGTCACTGGCATTCAAATAGATACTTCAGATATTAAGGCAATGATCACTGAAATTTATCAGGCCTTCAAGGGTCAAGCAGCTCAGTCCCCCTCAGCACCAACACCAACTCTTGCCCTCACTGATGCTCCGGCAACAGTTGAGGGGGAGAATACTGCTAAAGAAAATCCTCTTCATATTGAGGGGGAGCCAACACCACCAGTATCTGTAGCACCAATATCATCATCACCACCAGTCCCAGTTGTACCTATCTCATCAGTACCACCAATATCTTCAACAACAACAACAACAATGACAGTGATCACACCAATAACAACAACAACACCGCCCCTGGTGGCATCATCTTCTTCAGGTCAGGACAAAGGAAAAGGCAAAATGACAACACCACCTGAGCCTGAGAAGATTCCCTGTAATATCGGCAACACTGTGTACCTGCTCACACCACAACAGCTAAGTGCACACCTTGCTAAGGAGGAAAGGAAAAAGAAACTTGCTGAAGAGGAAAGAAAGAGCAGAGAAGCACTGGTACAAGTAGTTGCTGAGGAAGCTGAAAACATTGGGATAGATGCTAAGAAGCTTTAAAAGGGTCATGCAGGACAGAAGTTCAAGGATGCTCAGGCAGCAAAAATGGCTGAAATGAAAAAGCAGTTGGAAGAAAAGAACAAAAGAACTGCAGCCATCAAGAAAGCAAGAATTGGCCATTATAATTGGACAATGACAAGCATAAGACTACCTGAGAAGATCACTGATGTCAAAATCATTCCCAGGTCTAAACCACTGGCAATGAACATCTGCAGGGGGGATGATAAAAGACATTTCGAGGTTCATGATCCCCTAAAATTCACTGACTTTGGGATCACAGTACTCGATGAACTTGGTCCAATAATTGAAAATAAGCAAAATGCAGCGGTTAAGGAGCTGATAAAGATGCTCAGTAAAAGGTATGAAAGACTGAGAGATACACCATCACAACTGGGAATTCAGCTTGCCTTAACTACACCACAAGGATCTCAACCTCAGTCATCATAGGGCAAAAGGAATAGGGTTGAGTTCCAGCCTGAGATCAAAGTGCCTGGACTAGAATGCAACAGGGAGCTGCCTGAAGGTGTTAAGTTTGTGAACTGTCTAGTGATTGAAAATCCTGAAAGAGGGCCATTCCACATTGATGTCTATGGAAACCCAGCATTTCATAGATGGAGTGATATTGATCAGGCAGGTGTGGCTGCAATGCTGAGCTACATACCTGTGGCCTCTCAGATCCAAACCCCAGCATCTGCCAAGACCTGAATGCCAAGATAAGAGAGCACCCTGACAAACAAACACTCCTAAAAAAGAAACCTAAGCTTGAAGCACTGGGGATCCATCTCAACTGACATCATTTTGATTTATCTTTTGTACTAGTAATAGGAACCATGTAATGTGATCAATAAAAGATGTATGTTTTGTTAAAATACTCAGTGTTCCTTAATGTATTCATTAGTACATTCACTGTAAGAAGAAGCCATTTGCTCACTTACACTGATCAAACACTTAGGCTATTTGTATATCCAAATAGGGGGAGACTGTTGGGTTCAGTAAATACCCAAACCCCTTAATCTAGGATTTGAATAGAAAATAACCCGATTGTTTAGTCCGTTAAACACTAATAGGTTACTGAGTGCATAGTCTCTTAGTGAGTCATCTTCAGGATACTCAGTATGAGGCGAAGAAGAAGTCTCTCCACTCAATAAGGCGGAACTTAAAGGGTGAAGACTGAGTCAAGAAGAAGATGATGGATTCAGTGAGTGATGACAATAACTCACTGAATCCCCAAGACTCCTCTCCAACTACTTACACTGAAGACAAACTGAAGTAGAAGACTGAAGGATGTAAAGACTGAAGAATGAGCGGGACAAGGAGAGATAAGTTTGAATCAGATAAGACGAAGTCCTTATCAACCAAAGTCAACTTTCCCTGAATGGCAAAAGATCAGGCTCAGTGTCAACACTGAACTTAGGAAAGTAGTCTTGTCTCTTACCTAGAATAGTCTTTGTAAACAGAGACAAAATACATCAGTATTTTATCTTCTGTATGATGTCAGTTTGTCACTTAGGAAAGAGTTAAAAATCATACATGTATAAATAGCATAAGAGATGGAGTGAAAAGATTACGCTTGTGAATTGTAAAAACACACACACACAAGCCATCTTTTCACTCCTCCAAATACAACTTAATCCTTGAGATAGCTCAGTGGGTTCAAAGAATTGTGCTCAGACTTAGCCTGAGCTTAGAGAGGAGTCACCAAACTTTTTCATTTCAATCCCAAGTACTGTTCCGCAAGTACTTGGGTAACGTATTCTTTTTGATTGATTTCTAGTAAAGAAGATGATGTTGAAAATTACTTTGTGTGTTTTACTTATGTTAATTTCAGACATTGTTCACTATTAAATTGTTTTAAGTACTTAATTGTTTTTAAACGATAGTGAATAGGGAACAACAAGTGTACCCGGTCATATGTAGTGTAGTAATCAGTAAAACCGAGGTCGTCCCAAGAGCTATGTGAGCGGATTCTAATTAAGTCTACGTGTCACTGTTTTTAACTGGTTTGAGGTTGAAATGGTTAATTAACTAATAAACAAGAAATAAAAGCATAAAATAAATAGAGGTTGTGATCAATATAGATAAAGTGTGCTAACCTAATTACTCATCCTATCGTGTAATGTTCATGTTTTATTACTTCCACTTGATTCAAGCTGGGATTTAATTCGCTAGGACAACATTTGATCAATTCGTCCTAACCTATCAACAAAGGCTCCTACCCGAGGTCAAAGGTTTACCCCTTGAGAGTCGAGTGGTTTTTAGTCGCCTAAACCAAGTCATTAAGTACCCTACATGCAAGATTCGAAATAATGAGTGCCCGGGCGCTAGCATCTTAGACACTCATCCCTAACTTCTTAAGTTCATCCGGACGACCGGTGATCATTTGGTCAGTTTGCACAAGCGAGGAAGGGTCGTCAGTTGGTCAATTCTTCCCCTTCCCAACTCTACCTAACTACTTAGGGTCATTTGGTCAATTCTCCTAAGCAACTAGATACGACCGCATTTCAAAACTACCGAAGCTAGGTTAACTACCAACGAACTATGCATGCATACACTAGAAACGATTATACGGAAGCATGAAAACATAAACAAAACATTCAAGGAATCATAACTAGGCTAGCACCAAAGGTGCTTAGCCGATCATACTAAAAGAAACAATGAATTCGATGTTTAACATAATGAAAGACATGAATCGAAAGTAAAAGATAAAAATGATCACTAATGCTTATCGATATGAAGTGATTCCTCCCTAGGAGATGGCTCCGTATGCTCCGAATGATCTGCCTTTGGAACCCTCTTCACGTTCTCTGACTTTGAGTTGTGAGTGAATGATGTGAAATGCAGAAATTAGGGCTTGTATTTATAGGTACGATCCTAGTTACGACGTAACTTGAGTTGAGAGTTACGCCGTAGCTTCAACAATCTCCAAATAATACTCTCGTTAAGTAGGTTACGATGTAACACTTGGGAAAGGTTACGTCGTATCTTCAATGCAGATCTTTTTTGCGTGGACTACGGCATAATGCATATGAGGAGTTACGGCGTAGTTGATGGAGGAGCAAAATATCTCTTGACCTAGATGATTACGGCGTAACCTTAGTTGGGAGTTACGTCGTAATTGCTTGTAAGTTGGTCTTCTGAGCCAAAACACTAGCTACGGAGTAACGTGAGAGAAAGAGTTACGCCGTAGCTTCTTCACAGTTGGGAAATTGACAAGCGTAATTCGTTAGGAAAATCTCCAAATCCGCTCATAAGCTCCGATGCTCATAATTTACCTAAAACTGAAATATAAAGGAATACAAGCGTAAATCCATATAAATGATATAAAATATGAGCATTATCGGGGGAAATTGGCACTTAAAAGTCAGGACTATTTGATGTTATCAAATATCCCCCCACTTGAACTCTACTTGCCCTCAAGTAGACCTTATTAGAAAATTTTCTAAAAAGATATCCTCCATTACCTAGAAGATATGAGTTTAAAAATCCCTTATGCTAGTATAAATCAAAGCCGAACACCTCACGGAATGGGAACAAAACACTAAAATTCTCTTAACTAGTCTAAGTTTCAATTTTGGGGTGATCACTCAAAGCACAGTCATAGCATGTATGCTATCATAAGCTTGGCGGTTACACAAATCTCCACAACTAGAGTTAAGGACTAAACAATTCTTAAAGGCAATATGGGTAGACACAACATGGGTTAACGGTGAAATGTCATTACTAACGTGTCACGGGAAAGTGGAAAAAATCAATGATACATGACCAAATCCATGGCCAAGACACCAAAGATTGCTCGCTTCATTACCTAGACACGCTTCATGACTAAAAGGGTAGGATAAGACATGGGAAATAATTGGTGTAAAATAAAAGTGCCGAAACAAATAGTCTTAACCTATAACCAAGTTGTGACCACCTACCGTTGATTTTCAAGCTTTAAGGTGAAGAAACCGGATCATGATATAACAAGTAGATGTACCATAAGCGGACGTCATGATGGGCACATTACCTGTTCTTCAATTGTTGGCGCAATAGTCACCAATTTAATTCTTCAAATGTGACCGAGGTGGCCTCCTCGATGCTTAAACTTTGATGAGCTCTAATCATAGTGCTTATAAGATTGCACTTTATAATAAACAATAAACTACTTTTTTTTCGAATCATCACTTTTTTTTGTAGTTTATTTATTTATTTATTTATTTTACATCATCAATAAAAACATAACATCCCCCCACTTGAGATGAACATATAATGAGAATCTGGGGGATCTTCAATGATCTTCAAATATAAGTCTTTGACAAAATCGTGATTTCTGAACCTCTCTACTTGAACCTTGAACTTAGGCAAACAATGACTTCCCGATCACAAATTAAGACTACACGGTAAGCTAAGGCAAATGGGTGTAACGAAACAATAAATATTGGGTGAAAAAAATGAAAGGAATGGCTTTTATGGGTGTATCTAGGGGTATCTTGCACTAAAGGTGAGTGCAACAAAAGGGTTTATCATGGGGGTCGAAAATTCGAGGTGACTAATCGATAGACACACAAGGATAGGCTATTTGGGTGATAATCCTAAAATATTACCTTCTCAAACTGATTATTCCATTTACATTAAGCGAACTCGACATACCTCGTCTATGGTCTCGAAATGATACAAAGGCCAAGTTCTAAAGTTTACAAGCTACCGGCACACTCATAATTTGGTGGATTTGGGTAAACAAGTGGAAACGGATAAGGCTAATCTCATCATAAAATATCAAGGGTTATAATCTGCTCAGCTAAGGTCTAATCTAGTTAGGTTAAGAAAAACATGTTGAAATTTTAAAAATGGCATAATTTTTCAAAACTAACTAGAAAAATGAGGGCAATTAAGTTCAAGTTATAATTCTACTCCCGTCCCCCCCACTTGAGATGTACAAAGTCCCTTTTGTACTAAACGTTAAATAAAGGTGAAGAAAAAGTAGATATAGAGCGAGAACTTCCCTGAAATTCGCTCCTAAAAAGAAAGAAGGCCCACGAAGAGAATCGTGCCTTCACTTAAGTATCCACGAGCAAAATTCATTCCCTAAAATCACACTAACCAACAAGCATAATTCTATAAAAATAAAAAGAAAAACTAAAAGAAATCTAACTCACTTTCGTAGGAATCACGGTTGCATTTAGTGTATGCAACAAGCCTTTTAAACTACTTGGTGTCCCAAGTGGACGAGCGTAGTCTTGTGAGGGCTTACAGGGAACATACCCACAAAGTATATTTAAAACTACTACAAGGTTATTGCGTTAATAATGGAAGAATTTACACAGCAGGAGAATTACGACGTAACCCTTTAGAGGCGTTACGCCGTGATTGTGGTAAAACCTGGCAATCGGCTACTTATGAATTGCTACGGCGTAGCCATAGAATGAGATTACGCCGTAATGGTTTATAACCTAGAGAGAATCGCCACTAATAAGATGTTACGGCGTAACCACAATGATAATTTACGCCGTAACTTCATGACAGAACAGGTCCCCATTTTAATTACTTACGAATTTATCTTCAATTCCTGCAAAAATGTTAAAAAAACAAAACCCAACAAAAATGAAATAAAAAGAAATAAAAAGGATAATTCGGGTTGTCTCCCGAAAGAGCACTTTTTTTATTACCTAGTCTTTAAGTTAGACACAAAGCCATGGGGCTTTATGGTAGCCTTCGAACCTGGCCAACCTCTCCCATATCTTTCATCAAGTTGTATCTGACCCATGCGACATTAGTAGCGGTGTGAAGAAACTCCTTTGTCTCAATCTTCCGAATCTTGGAAAACTTTTCATCCGGCCCCAAGTGGTACTTTGCAATTTAAAATTTTTCAGCTATAATTGGTGGCCGCCTTTTGTATGGAATACCAAGAAGTTTGCACCTCCGTTATTCGTATGCCTTATCATCTGGGTCAGTGAACCCATCATGACCTTGTAGTTCAAGGTATTCCATAATCACCTCCATGTCATCATCATCGGACTCAGTTCTCATAAACCACTAGTGTTAGGTCACCATAATATGAACACAAGTACGTAGATGATAGAAACAAGAGATAAGAATGGATGGTTGATTTCAATCACACGTATGAAATGATAAAAGGGTTATGCTTATTATGAAAGAGATCAACACCTCTCAAATGAGAGGTAACAATGTATTTATAGGCAAGGGAGCTAGGGCAGCAAGTCTAGTCCCTTCCCTTGGCCTTTTGGGCCTTTGCATAGGGTTATGGGCTTTCTACATAAGCCTAGCTCTAATTACTAACATAAAAGCCATAATTAAGCAACCTATTATAATGAAATGACTAACACCTGATAATACTAGTTACAAGTGATTCCAACAATCTACCCCTAAGTGATAGTGATGATGTAATAGTGGTCGCTTGATGTCTTCTAGCATTCTTCTTTCTTGTGAGTAGAGATGCTTTGTTTCTTTTGACTTTATCAGCTTTGACGTCGTTGTATTCTTTGTTCTTTATTCTTTTTCAAATGTTGTGATAGTATGTTGTTGTCTGCAATTTTTCAGCTTCGTTGAACAGGTGTCTCCACGTCTTTCTCCACCATGCTCACGCGTCTTTTGACTTTGAATGTGATGTAGTTCTCAAGTGTTTAAACTTGGTAGATTCTTTGACTTAGAAGAAGAATCGTATTGACTGTTGTGTTGCCTTTGATAATGAGAGAACTTCATGTGTGATGTTGTTCATATGAGCATGTGGAGATTAGCATGGTCTTTCCTCCTATGAACATCCATCAATAGCTGCATAAAATGGGTTAGTGAAAAACACCAATCAATCATTGTGGACTTTTCTTAAAGAATTGACCACTATGATTGTTTTACTGATGAATGTCTTGATTCCATTCACCTTGGTCGGGCGAAGCAGCCATCCAAATCCCGTGAAGGGACAATTGGCATTACATTGAACAAGTTCAAGTAATGACCCACATCTTTAGGACTCGATTCTTGAAAGGAATATTCTTAGCGGGATTTCTAGCACTTACAAGTTCGAACTTCGAGGGTGTTAACAGCATAGTGTAAAAACACATCTCTATTTCTTACAAAGGTTGTTCCTGAACTGGAGGCCCTCAAGTAGGCTAACACGATATAACGAAGTATATCTACAGTTCAGGTGAGTCGTTGAGGTACACCGAAGCATCTCCTTATGACTGTAGACCGTTTGAGACACACTAAGCGTAACCCACAAGGAGTTACCGAAGTGACCTGCTGTCAGGGCTGTTAGATGTTGACCCTGGCAGGAGTTTCCATTCAATCACTGAGGATCACAATTTTGAATCCCCTCATAAATGTTCTCGGCCGATTGCTAAGATCTGCGAAGGACTCTAGAATATGTCACTTGCGCTTTTATTGTTGAACGACAAGTGATGAAAGATCAAGTGTTCCTAAGAGATCTTTTGATGAATCTCGTGGCTCTAACTAAATAGTGCGTTTTGGTTTTCCTAAGCGGAGACTAGGGAGAGGGTCTCCTTCTTCAATACCAACAATCTTTAAGGGAAAGTCGATAGATTACGTAGGGTTCCCTGTGAGAATGAAAAAAGTTCTTTTGAGAGAGCTTGAGTGGCTAAGAAGGTTTAGTGCATTGCGTCACTGGGTCCATGACGACTTTGTCTTCAATACTGGTGTCATCTAGTAGCATATGAATTAAACCCGGTGTCTGCCCTAAGTTGAATAATTTGGAGGGCTATTTCTTTTCACCCTTTTCTTTAACTTTTCTTTTTAATTCTTCAACTCCTTCTTCATCCGATTCTCATTTCTCCTTTTTCAATCATACCTAAGGACTTTTAAATATTAACTATTGGTGATGTCCTTGGGTAGATCCCTCCGGCTTTGGCGGATCATAGGACGTTTATTCGTAAACTTAGTCACCTTATAACTCCATTACTATCCTATGCTGCCAAAAAACCATTTGCATGAAAATCTCTCACAGTGTTTATGAATGAAAACATGTTTGTAACACTTCGAGAGTTTTATATTTTCAGAAATACTCCCCCTCCACATGTGCTTATGAGTTTTGAATGAAATCTGCACAATGAGGGTAGATCGCGCATTTTTGAATTGATCGACTCAAGATAGACAATTCCTCGTGAGACACGGTTACGTTGTATAGTTAAAGAGATACATTGTCAACTTTTAGGTGACAACTAGCTCTAATAACTACCTTGAAGATGTGAACAAACCTTGAGAAGGTTGTCAAACTCGTCAAAGTTCATGTCTATCAAGAGTTTCTCGAATTGGTACAATCTACTAAGATAAATCTTGGAAGAAAAATCTTTTCAATTTATGACATTTTAGAGCTCGTCAATTCAATGGTTAAGTCTTAGCACACTGAGATTCTATTCACAATCCAAGATATTTTGATCACATAATTTTTTTCCCCTTCAAAAATGGCATATCGATGTTATTTTTGATGAAATTTTGATTTAAAATATGACTATTTCGAGTTTTGCGGGAAAATTTCCACAAAGAACTTTGATTAGAACAATAATTTTGCAAATAATCCTCCTCAACAAGTGATATTAACTTTTGAGGTTTTGGAAAACACGAGAGGGAATACTTGTTCTTTTGAGCAAAATTATGAAAATATGGAAAGATTTGATTAATTTTACTCAAAAGTAAAAATCTTTCGCTCCTTTTATAAGGATTGTGGCACTGAAGTGTACCACATGGTCCTTTCTATAAAAGATCGGGTTGTACACTGCTATTTATGCACAAACCATAATGAATATAAATTAATAAATCAAATATCAAAATCACAATCAAGTTAAAGAGTACCCAAATGTTTTACACCCGACCAGGAACTTTATCTGGACGTTGGTATGTCAAGATAGAGAAGCTCTGTCTTCCGCCCATGAAGCTTTCCAATCTTCTCATCTGATCCCTGTGTATTAACCTTTCATCCAGCCGCTTGATAAACCTACGAACATCCTTGTGATCAGTGAAGTTCCATCTCTTCTTCTGAACAATACCATCTTTAATGTCCTTTAAACGATATGCCAACCCATCATGAACCATCTTCAACGTTGCGTCACAGAACTTATGGATTTCGTCAAATGCCATGAAGCATGTATGATGATGCTCACTTCTATAGACGATTCCAAACTTCGGTTTACGCGGAATTATGTACTGAGGTTGTTGGTGGAGCTCATTAAAGTGTAGGAGTGGCTTGGTGAGATTGATCTGCTTCTGATGTGATTCAACGCCGAGTTGCAAGTCTTCAACAGGTTCCTGAATAACTTTGCTGCGGATGATGACTAGAAGCGCAGTGATGAACTGGAGTTGAATTTCTGGCGAGAACTGTCACATTCTTCCTTGTACCTTTATGAGATACATGTCTTCAATGTCGTTGAGCGACAACTCCGGGAAGTCAGCTTCAGTGAAATCGTACTCTTGTTCTTCTTGTCTTTTGACCTTGATCTTGGACAAGAATGAGTAGCCCCACTTTGTTTCCAATGTGACTCCCATCACAACAACTATTCTTTTGTCATTCTTCACCTCCTTATTTGATTTTCTGACTCTGCAGCTCCTGTAGTATAACCTCATCCTCTCTACCCAATGATGAGTAACAAATTTGGCATCAATGTCATATTCCAAAACCTTGTCGACAAACAGGTTTGTGGCGTCTTCTTCAAACTGTAGAAGGGATGTTGAATATAAGCGATGTAGCATACTTCTTGCTGACACTGCTTCCGTGTTGAAGAAACTCAAGATCATTGTTGAAGAAGAAACGGAAGGGGATCCTCGGTTGTTTGGGTTTGCCAATTGTTGGTAGAGGCTTGGTCCAATCCATGTAGTAGGGTTCATTATCCTTTCTTGTTATGTTTATGTTTGATTCCGGGTTGAGCCAATCGATATTGCTGGACATTGCACGGGCAATATTGTCCAAGTGGTATTCGAGCTCGACTGCACTGCATGATCTATCTTTGAGCAAGTTTAATGCATCGTTCTTGATTCTGCGGAGCTCCTGTTTCATCATCTTCTTAATCTTGAATTCATCTTGGATAATTTTAACCTGCTCCATGGTTCGACCATCTACCAGTTCTTGGCCTTCAGGTAGTCTCGGTGTTTCCTCAACCATGTTACTGAACCAGTCATACTCCTCAGTGTTGTCGTCATCTAACTAAGAGACGACTGACGATTTCTTCTTCTTCGTTCGGGAGGATGACTCTGGTCAAGATGATGGCGGGGTTGTTGCTTGTTTTTGGGGCTCGGGAATGTCATGATCCGCACCACCGGTATATGTGAAATGATCACCGGTTTTCTGCGGTGGTGGTGGAGAATCTGCATCCCGAGGTTTATCAGATGATGGTGGTTATTTGGTAGCTTTTTGTGAGGGTGTCGTAGTTGTTCTAGCAGGTGGTGGTGGCATGGATGACGATGACTCTCCGGTCTTATTTTGTCTTTTAGAATTTAGATCCTCGTCCTTGTCATCATCATTTCTCGATCTCTTGTCTTGACCAGCAGCTTCCTTGCAGGATGTTTTCAGTTGTCATGCCAGAAGTAGCTCATATAGGTTTTCCTCATTAGAGGTGAAATATGGAGCTCGAGGAGTCATCTTCAGCACTAATTCTGAAATCAAATCATCTTCAGAGACAACTGGAGGCCTGACTGGTCTTGTATGCATGACCACCAGTGTAGTAGTAATGATTTGCTAAACCATTGTTTTAATCATTCGGTAAAATTGATCTTTGAATATCTCTCTAGTTACAAAAGGAACCACGTTTTGGAGGAATGATTAAGTGTAGTTCCTGATTTGTTCATTCATTTCACCTTGAATGTCCCTAGTGAGAAATGCTTGGATCTGTGCTCTTTCGCCTTGAAACTCGTCCATCTGTTTGGAAAGATCAATGACCGCATCGGCTAGTGTGTTCATTCTAGTTGTCAGAAGACTTTGTTTGCATTTTCGAGACTGAAGCACAGCTTTCTGGATCTTATCCATGGTACGAGATGCCCACGTGTTGGCTTTCTTCTTGATTGATTTTGATGATTATTTGGTTGTTTCCTTCGGTGGTGGTGGTGATGAGTGTGAAGATGATGCTTGTTTGGAGGTTTCAAGAGGTGGTTCCGAAGATTTCCGGGGCTTATGTTCAGGCTTGTCAAGAATGTAGGCATCGGCTTCCCTTTGTAAACGTTCCTCTTCAGCCTTAGCAGCTTCTTCTTCAGCCTTCTTCTTCTTTAGTTCCTTTTTAGTTTCCAAAACGTAATCATCAGTAACTCGCTCATCTTTATCTTGATCGTCATCTTCATAGTTGACCAACTCCTCATCCTCATCTTCTGGTTTTTCTTCCTGAGTGACCCGTTTGGTGATGTCACCCGTGCCCTTACTGGGTTGATTAATCTGATCGGTGGCGGGTTTTGTTGTCAGGGTAGCACCACCGCTTGAACCACCTGGCCCTTCGGGTTGATTAACCAAGAAGGCAGCTGCTTGGTGTTCCTGAATTGTTCTTCTTCATCCATAGAGTCATACTTGTCATCATCGGACTCCTGTTGTTCCAGAGGTTTCTTCCCTTTGTCTGACTTGGTCTTTTCATCTAAAGATTCGTACTTATCGATTTCAAGGAAGAGTTCCTCATAAGAAGGACTGTCAAGCTTGTCCTATTTCGCCCTTTTGACGGTTGTGTCATCAGTACATTCCTTAGTGTAAATAGTAAGCTCATCAGACTCGGTTTCTGAGTAATCTTCTTGTTGAGATGATGGCTCAGGTGATGGTTCCTTCTTGACAATGTTGACTGGAACCTTCCTCTTAACTACCCTTGAAGATTTCTTAGATTTAGACTGGGTACTTCCAGCACTTCCAACTTTCCTTGCTCTGGTCTTGGGCTTTGGAGCAATCACCTCATCTAAGAACCCAACTTTCTTCACCTTGATAGCTTATGTGTAGTAGATGTACGATGTAGCAGGTTAAACCTTGTTAGTGAGTAAGCATTCAGGGAGAACAACACCTTGTTTACGGGTAGTTGTCTTTTTGACCCTTACTTCCTTGAGAGTAAGCTCATTGATCATGGTGTGTTTGTTGGGGTCGTCAAGACGCTTGGGAATGTCTTCGTGTTTCCTAAGAATGTTGTGGATTATCAGCTTAGTGAAACAAATGAAGGGAATTCTAGAGCCTTGTTTCTTTAGATGTTGCATCATGTCCTCCCAAATGAGGCTATCGAAGTTGATGTGATGCACATGAACCATTCCCCAGAAGATTTGCAGATGCACCAGTTTTGGGTGTTCATGGCCACTACCCTCCCTGAGACAGACTTGGCGACCATTAGGTAGATTGTTCTCCAAGATTGAGGAAAATTCTTGACATCAACTCTTGAATGAGTAGAAATGATGCCAAAAGCCTCGTCGTACCCAATATTAACCAGGAATTCCAGAATCTCAGCTTCATTAGGAATGTTGACATAATCAACAGCAGAGTTAATGTCTGGAAGTAGAAGAACTGCTCAAAGATCATCTACGGAAATCGTGATCTCTTTTCTGTCAAGAGTCAACTTAACCACATGATCGTCAGCAGTCCTTTCCATGGTATACCAGAATTGGTGTATGTAGAAGTCTGGAATAGAGGATGATCTTGTGAGCATGGACTTGAATGGATGATGCAGAAGGACGTCTACAGCTATTCTGCAAGATGATTCAGCACAAGTGAAATTGTTGAAGTCGACTCGAAGATTGTTTTTGCCGATGATTCTATCATAACTGGCTGGGAAAGTGTTGGCCATTGTAAGCTCAACTGGGGCATTGATGTTTTCTTGATTGATAGCTATTTTGTGATCTGAAAGTTATTAGACAGAAGAACAAACATATGGAAACACATTGTGTTAGTTTTAGTTTGATTTTTTGTCCGATTACTTGTTTGATGTTAACATGTTTATGTTAGTTACAAGTCCTAAGTCACTTTTGTCCAATTATCTAACGTTGAGGTGATAAGTTACGTGAACATGTTAATATTGAAGTTTTAAAGTTCCATTTACACATAACACACAACATTTTAACTTTTGTAACGTTATGTGTAACATTAGGTTTTGTGACTTATTTGTAACATACAACAGTTTGCTTATGCGTAACAGTCCAAATGGTAGCTTAAGTGTAAACATGAATCCTTATGCGTAAATAAGGTGCTTATGCGTAGGCGTAATCTAAAGCATAAGATCAAGTCTTATGTGTAAGAAATTTCTTACGCGTAAAACAAGTTCAAAAGCTTTATGCTTACGCGTAAGGTTAAGCGGAATGTTACGCGTAAGGTTTACTCGTAAGAGTAAAGCTTATGTGTAACAATGTTTATGCATATCTTTCCAAGATATGCGTAATCCTACTGTAGACCTCTTATGCGTAAGTGTTACGCAAAAGATTTCTCTTAGGCGTAACTTTTACGCTTAAGAGTATTCCTTATGCGTAACATATGAACACCTTAGATCAGATTTTTACGATTAAGTAACATGTAGATCACAAACATGAAACCTTGATTACAATGTATTCTAAACGTCAACAAGATCACAAAAAAAGCATAGAACCATATCAGTCATACATAGAATAGCTTAGGCGTAACATAAGCTTAAACCCTAAACCCTTATCCTACGTATAATCAATTTAACCACACAAATCAATCAAGAAGTGTTTCTGGACTATCTTAGATGTTATAAGAGTGAAATGAAACAAGCTTTAACATAAATCTACCATAGAATCAGAAGATTTAAAAGTTACGAGCCCTAGAACCCTTAAACTTTGATTATAGAAAATTATGTGTTTTTGGGCAAATTAAATTTTCCTAACATGTATCTAAACACATTTCAACTCATTTATGATCATCTAATCATAAAAGAAACCACAAACAAGAAAAACCCCAAATTAAGCGCAAGAACCCTAAATTTTAAAATCGAATAATTGATGATTCTGGGTTGAAATGGAAGATGTAAATAGGTTTAGAACACATATATAAACATTTTAATGCAACCCATTTCATCCCAAACACTTTTACTCGTAAAACCCCAATTCAAACATATGAACAAAACTTCAAAATCATTTATAGAAAAATTGAACCGTTGGATTGAAAAGATTTTCAAAACCTATGTTTAAAATCTTGATCAAAACGTTTAACAACTTACAGATTTTGATTTGAACAACGGATTTGAAGGATCGATTTTAGCCGTTGATCTTGGTGGCTGTGGATAGTAAATGCTTACAAGTAAGCATTAAATGTGTTTGTGTATTATTTGTGTTAAAAATTTCTTTGGAAAAGTGACACATTCAGTCCCTCAACCGTAACGAGGTTTCCACCAAGATCCTTTAACTCCCATTATGGTTAGACAAAACATATTTTAGGCAAGAAACTTAACGATACTCCCCCTCGACTTTTGAAATAGTGAATTTTGTAAACATTTGAGTCCGAGGAGGGTATATTTCAAGATAAATATCCACCACTTAATAGAAAACAACGTATTTTTGGTAACATGCAAGTACAAGGTTTTACGAAACTGAAAAATATTTACTTTCTCCCCTTCAACACTTGTTCGGGAAAAATTGTGAAATGTTTGATAGAACACTGTGTTGATGGAAGTTTTGTACTTGAAATGTTTGTTTTTCAGATAAATTTGAATGGAAAAAATATTTTTGGATTTTATAAGTTTTTATATTTTTGTATTTTGTTTTTGAAATATATTTACAAAAGAGGTTTTGGTGTTTAACTTTTCAAGAGAGTATTAAAAGTTCATCCAGTTCTTCTGGTATTAAACACCTCATACCAATTCGGTGAATCAAGTCAGTAAATCTTGCGGGAGGCAAGGCTTTAGTGAGAAGATCCGCCAATTGGTGTTCTGTACCTACAAAGTATAATTCAACTGTACCCTTTTCCATATGCTCTTTGATGAAATGATATCGAAGATCGATGTGCTTTGACTTTGAATGTTGAACGGTGTTGCACGAGATCGCATTACCACTTCTGTTGTCGCAGTACACCGGAATCTTGTCAAATACATAACCATAGTTCTTGAGTTGTGTTCTCATCCAAATGACTTGATCACAACACGCAGACATGGCTACATATTCAGCTTCAGTTGATGACAACGGTGTACAGTCTTATTTCTTCGATTGCCATGACACCAATTTATCAACAAAGAATTGTAAACCTCCTAAAGTACTTTTCCGTGAATCTAAGCATCCTGCGTGGTCAGCGTCTGAAAAAGCTATTAGTTCAAACTAAGAATCCTTCGGATACCAGATCCCCAAGTTAATGGTTCCCTTTACGTATCAGAGGATTCTTTTAGCCTCAGAGAAGTGTTTTTCAGTTGGTCTTGACTGATAACGGGAGCAAAGATATACAGTGTTGGGTTTATTGATTTGATGATACAAAACAATAAAGAATGAAACATCAAGGACTTAAAGTGACAAAGAAGAAATCTACAAAGAGATGGAAGGACTTGCTTGCAAAAGAAGATTTATTATTTAGTCCTTCGTAGAGATTTTTAAACCCTAATCCTCTAGTATATAAAGAGGACACAGGGTGTAGGTTTTAATAATTAAGTATTCCATAATGTAGTCGACTAAAGGTGTGTGTGTGTGTAACCTAGGGCGTGTAGTTTATTGTAAACGCCTAAGTTATTAGTTTAGTTAGTAGTTTAGTTATCTAGACGTGTTTCTATAAACGTCTAGGGTTAGTTAGTGTTAGTTAACCTCCAAGATCAAGTCTTTGATCCTTGTTATAGTTTAGATAAAACGTTATTAATATAATTAGAGGTGATGGTGAATGAAACCTTGTGTCAATAACATATTGTTCTTTATTATTCCGCTGCATATGTATATGTTATTGTTAAACCCTAAGGCTCAAAACGATCTCAAGGAGTTCTAACAAACTCCACAATTGGTATCAGAGATTGGGGAGCTCGTTACCTAGGGATTCACAAGGTTTCTTGGCGAAAAAGGAAGAAGAAAATCGAATTTCAACAATTTTCGTAATACTTCTGCAGCACTGTTTTCAAGAGGGCATAACTTTTTATTGAACCGTTGGATCGAGCTACAATTTTTTCTGGTGCATCTCAGTATATCCGTCTAAGGTTTCACCGGATGGATCGTCAATTCGTGTTCTCAATCAAAAGTTATAAGCTGTCAAAGTCTGCTGCAGAAACTGAAAAAATTTCGTAAGGTTACTACAGCACTGTTTTGAAACGATCATAACTTTTTCGTTAACTGTTGGATCGTAACGAAATTCTGGGTGGATGTTTTCTATATAGCCATCTAACTTTTCACCGAAGGGATCTTCGATCTGAACTTCCAGTAAAAAGATACAAGGCGTCGAAGTATGCTGCTGATGGTTTCTCAGAAAACAATTTGGTTTTAAGAGTATCAATCTAGTTGTTATTGTGTACGACAATGACAAAGGTAATTTATATTTTATTCAAATTAATATATACCTCGTAGTTTTATAGGTTATTCAAGTGGATTGGTGTTCGATACTTTGCTAAATGGAAAGATGGATGCTATTGGTTAAAACTATTATTGGTAAGTCTAATGTCGAATATAAATTGCATGATATTTGAAAGTAGCATGTCACATGGGTCGGTGCTATCATGATAAGAATAGATTATGGAGTAATAATGGGTAATGATAGGTTTAAAGTTGGTCGGTGAACATTAGTAAATTGGTTGGAATTTACTTTTTGCGCTGCTGTTGTTAAATCGACTTAGATTTTGGATATACAAGATACTAAGGTATTGGACGGTTAGTCATGGATAGATTGATTATTTATGGAATGGTGCAATGTTGTTAATAATTTGTTGGTGATTACTAATTATTTTTGGCTCATGCAAAGTGGATATCAGTTAGAAACCTCGTACTAATGATTGGAGATTGGACGATTACATTATTGGTAGTGAAAGGCCATGTGTGTTATAATTGGTTATAAACGTGGAGTATATGTTTTGCGGTTTAAATACTTGTATTCGTGGGTTTTGAAATAAGAATGTTTTAAGTTCAGTACGTGTAAGTAAGTTAAGTTCAATGCGTGTTGGTTGGTTAAATAGTTTGTACTGCTAAGTTTTTCCGAGATAAATTGTTTCCACTGCTAGTTTTGATCGATATCGGATAGAGCGTACGTTTTGGTTCTCGTATGGTTTTCGATTTGAGGCAAAGTCGAGCATGACGATTGTTATGGATTTTTAGCGAAACACACATGAGGTTGGTTCACACACACATGGAGTTTGGTTTTCGGATATGTTCTTAAAGATTTTAAAAAGCTCATTTTTAATTTTTATTGAAGAATTGATTACGAAGATGATTATTTATCACTTATTTGAAGGTGAAGTGGAATTACTTGGATGCGTGTTCTTATTATATTTTTAAACGGCGGAATCATTTAAAAATAACTTGTTCGTGCTTAAAGGATGTTGACGAAGACTTGCAAAATCTAGTTTTCATAGGTCAAGGGGTGGATGGATGAAGACCTAGTTAACTATCACTTAAAGGAGTTACATTGTAGTGCTCAGTGTCTCATTGAAGATGAGGATTTTGTCAAGAGGTTGCGATCTACTTATATTTTTGGTTAGCGGTATAAGTTCAACGTCACGTAGATAAACAAGACATAAGATACAAGTTTGTGTTATTCTACTTCTTCATCAAATTTGTTATATTTGGTTTTCTTCACAAGTGATCATTACAAGGAGCTTACAGATTTGAAGAATCATTGATGTTCATGCACCACTCAAGGGGAAGTTTCTACTGTTTATATTTCCTATTTGTTGATAACAAAAAGGGGAAGAGATGTTGAAGTGGCGTGGCATGAATTAAGGGGAAGACAAAGGAAGACAAGAGTGTTTCATTCATGGTGAGATTTAATTATCTCAACTTTTGCTACTTTGTCTAGGGAAGTTCGTACAAGAACCGTGTTTGTTTTGTCATCATCAAATAGGGGAAGATTGTTGGGTTTATTGATTTGATGATACAAAACAATAAAGAATGAAACATCAAGGACTTAAAGTGACAAAGAAGAAATCTACAAAAAGATGGAAGGGCTTGCTTACAAAAGAAAATTTATTATTTAGTCCTTCGTAGAGATTTGTAAACCCTAATCCTCTAGTATATAAAGAGGACATAGGGTGTAGGTTTTAATAATTAAGTCTTCCATAATGTAGTCGACTAAAGGTGTGTGTGTAACCTAGGCATGTAGTTTATTGTAAACGCCTAGGTTATTAGTTTAGTTAGTAGTTTAGCTATCTAGACGTGTTCCTATAAACGTCTAGGGTTAGTTAGTGTTAGTTAACCTCCAAGATCAAGTCTTTGATCCTTGTTATAGTTTAGATAAAACATTATTAATATAATTAGAGGTGATGGTGAATGAAACCTTATGTCAATAACATAATTGCTCTTTATTATTCCGCTGCGTATGTATATGTTATTGTTAAACCCTAAGGCTCAAAACGATCTCAAGGAGTTCTAACAAACTCCACATACATAAAATACTATGTCGGGTCTACTGGCTGTTAGATACATGAGAGACCCAATAATACTTCGTAGGGTTAACCAATTTCCCATGTAAATCAGCATCCAGTTTGTTGGTATGTGCCATTGGTGTATTATAGGTGTCACAACTTTGCATTCCATGTTTATTCAATATTTCAAGAGCATATTTGGACTGACTTAGGAAAATACCACGGGGTGATTAATGAACTTGTAGTCACAGGAAGAAAGTAAGTTCAACCATCATTGACATTTCAAAATTTGTTTTCATTAGATTTGAAAAATCATTTGAGTACTTTTTGTGGGTAGAACCAAAGATGATATCATCCACATAAATCTGAACAACTAAAATGTGTACCCCATGATATTAAATAAACAGTTTTGGGTCGACCGATCCTTTGATAAAATGATTAGCAAGGAGAAGGGATGACAACTTATCATACCACGCCCGAGGGGGTTGTTTGAGACCGTATAGAGCCTTGTTCAGTTTGTAGACGTGATTAGGGAACTCTGGATCAACGAATCCTTCCGGCTGGCTAACATACACTGTCTCCTTAAGTTTACCATTTAGAAAAGCATTTTTGACATCCATTTGGTAGACGGTGATGTTTAAGTGAGCCGCGAATGCTAGAAAAATCCATACAGCCTCAAGTCTAGCAACCGGTGCGAATGATTCTTCGAAGTCAATACCCTCTTCCTGTCTATAACCCTTAGCCACAAGACGTAACTTGTTCCGGATAACCGTACCTTCAGCATCTAACTTATTCTTCCAAATCCATTTAAGACCAATGACGTAGACCCCTGTCGGTCTTTCAACCAATTCCCATACTTCTAAACGTTTGAAATGATTCAGCTCTTCTTGCATGGATTCAATCCAGTTGTCGTGAGTCATTTCATCTTTAATGTTTTTGGGTTTAGTTTAACTGACAGTGAGTGTATAAATGCAATGTTCTCCGTCAGTCTGAAGGCATTGTCTAGTTACGACTGGTTGGTTTGGGTTGCCAATAATGTTAACAAGAGGATGATCTTTAGTCCATCGGTGTATGGATGGTTGATGTTGGTATACATTGTGCAGATTTGGTGGATTCAGATGGCTGGTAGAAGATTCAGCAACATCTGTATTTGCCGTTTCAGTTGCGAAAGGGTTGAAGAACGCATTTCCATCATAATCTGCAGGTGCAGGTACATCTCGGTTAAGAATATCATCAGCTGGGTCAGGGTCGTTAGAAGAAATTTTTTTAATTGTTGTTGGAGATTCAATCATAGGTGCATTAGTAACAGTTGTTGTGTCAGGTGTATCAGGTATTGGAGTATTATTAGGTTGAGCAGCGGAAACATTTGATACATCTGGAACACGTTGATCAAAATCTTCATTGAACAGAGGAGCAAACAATGTTTCTATTTGACGAGGAGTGAGTTGAAAGGTTTGATCATCTGATGATTGAGGGAAGTTGAGACGGTTATGTCTAGGTTCCAAGTTGTTTTGCTCAGAAGCCATTTCTGCGAGCTCATCAAAATTAGCATGAATGGTTTCCATAATTTCCTTTGTATGACGATTCCAGATCCGGTATGCTTTTGAGTTTTCATAGTATCCAACGAAGACTCCAATGTCAGCTTTGGCCTTGAGCTTTCCAAAGTCATCACGATCATTATTTAGGTAACAGAGAGCACCAAATACATGAAAGTGTTTGAGGTTCGGTTTTCTATTATGGGTAAGCTCATAAGGTGTTTTGTTGTGGCATTTGGTTATCATAGAACGGTTCTAAGTGTAGCATACAGTGGACACGGATTCTGCCCATAAGTAATCTGGAAGTTTTACATTTATCAACATCATTCTTGCAGCTTTCACTAACGTACAGTTTCGTCTTTCGACAACTCCATTTTGTTCTGGTGTTCGTGCAATTGATTTCTGATGCTCAATTCCCAGTTTCTCATAGTATTCTCGAAGAGTTTGGTTCACAAATTCAGTTCATCTGTCTGTTCTGACTTGTCTAATGAAACGCCCATATTTTTTTTTGAATATATATAAGTCTGTAAACTATATACATTGATAAAGCTAGCGGAAGCGTATTTTCTACATCATACAGGTTTATTCCAAACGTCCCGTTAAAATACTAAACTTTACAAAATACATAACGGTGACTCTTTAAACTTGGTAAAGAAGCTGTTGATTTAGGGGCATTCCAAACTGATAACAAATGATGGAAATGAGAAGCTCGTTACCTAACCTACGAGCTACACCATTTTAACCCATTACGCCCCATTTAGCATGTACATGGTCTCATCTTGCATAACTACAAAAATATAAACTGAGAATGGTAAGTCTATAAGAATTAGTGAGATAACGGAACTGTATTAAATCATAAACTGAACATAAGCATGCTGTTGAATAAGTAATATAGTACTATTCTGACTACATGAATCATAATATTAACTAACTACATAAGCATGACAGTGACTGATTAAATACATGATACACCATGTTACTGATCGAGTACATAAGCATACTGAGTGCATAGTTGACTGCATAACTAAGCACATACTTAGTGCATAGCTGACTGAGTACATAAGCACATACTGAATGAGTGCATAAGCACATACTGACTAAGTATGTATAATACTATACTGGCTGAGTGCATAAGCACATACTGACTGAGTACTTATAGTACTATATCGGTTGAATACATAATTGACGAGCCATATAAGCATGTTAATCATCCACATAGGATGTCTGAGTTCCGATTTTGGAACATGCACTATTCTAAGGCTCGATTCACCACTAAGGAGGTCTAAGTTCCAACTTTGTCTGGAACACATGTGTGATCACATAACTGGCTATGTACTGATAGTACTAAATACATTGAGTAATGCATAAAGTACCATTCTGACTAATTTAGTGCATAAAGCACTTGGCGCGCCTTAAAAACTGCATAAGCATGTACCTAATAGAATTTGACATGCATATATATAAACGCATCGCATGCCAGAAGTGCATAAAGAATTTTTCACACATTACTAAACACATATAACATTCATATATAATTTAAGGTTAAGCTAAATACTTATGATTGACTATAACATGATACTAAGCTGGGCTAGAACTGAGACTAAGCTGAATATAGAAACTGAGCAATAATATGGTTACAAGGTTAAACCAAGACATGATACTAAAATTGAATTAATTACTAAAATAGTACTATAACATAAACCAATGATGAGCTATAACTTGATGCTATAGCTGAACTATAATATAAAGTTGAACTACTATAAACAAAATGCTGAGACCGCTATGACATATAGCTAAGTTTTCGCTATAAATAATATTGAGGTTGGGCCACAACATACTACTGAGTAAATCGGGTCTACTTAATACTAAATATGGCCAAACAGGTCAACATGATAATTAATATGACCAAACGGGTCAACTTGGGTCAACTTGATGATTAATATGACCAACGGGTCAACTTGATACTTAATATGACCAAACGGGTCAACTGGGGTCAACTTAATGCTTAATATGACCAACGGGTCAACTTGATACTTAATATGATCAAACATGTCAACATGATACTTAATATGACCCAACGGGTCAACATGACACTAATATGACGACACGGGTCAACATGATACTAATATGACCACACGTGCCAACATGATACTAATATGACCACACGGGTCAACATGATACTTATATGACCACACGGGTCAACATGATACTAATATGACCTCACGGGTCAACATGATACTTATATGACCACACGGGTCAACATGATACTAATATGACCAAACATGTCAACATAATACTTAATATGACCAAACAGGTCAACATGATACTAATATGACCTCACGGATCAACATGACACATAACTTGCATAGTACTTGAGATATAGCAAGGCAAATATATACTAAACTCGCTTAATCTACTAAACATGTTAACTGAAAATCCGTTACTCACCTGGGCCGTATAATGCAAGATGAATGATTCTGAATATGCCTCGAACACCTATATCATGATAGATGTACACGTATAATGTTAACACATAACAACTAGGCATGAATATAACATGATAATGCAACTATAAGCTCAGCTAAGCACACATAAACTAACTATAATGCATAAACTCATAAACTAGTTATGGCATAAATCTCGCCAAACATGCACTACTATTCTAGCGAACTCGAGCTAAGCTTACCAAGCATTATCACTTGGTTCTATACTTTCATAACATGAATTATAACCATATGGTCTGATAATATAAGTTATCATAACATATAATCACCCGGGACTTGCAAAAACATCATATCATGTCATAATCATCAAAACACTTAACAACGCATTTGCTGATTTTCTCCAGCAGCCTGCAAATGCATCATTTTGGCTCACTTAGCTACTGAAACAGGTCATGAGGCTATTTTTCCATGAAATTTTATTATTTTCCCTTTCCGAAAAGGTATGGAACGCTCCAAACGGAGCTACGGTCTATCCGGTATGAATTTTTAAAGTTCGGTTTGCTGCACATTTCAGGATCAGCCCTTGTTGTACCAAATCACGTTTTAGACTAACTTAACTACTAAATGAGCAAAAACTTTATGAATAACAGCTGAATTAGACACCTTAGGCTTTCCAGAAAGTCTGGCCATGATTCAATCCGAGCTTCTATCATTTTATATGATTTTTCAAACATGACTAATCATTGCTAAAAATTTCAGCAACTTGTTTAACATCATAGATCACATAAAGGGGTGTTTGGATTAGCTCCAAACATCATATAAACACCTCCTAAGATCTCTTAATCTGATTTTAACATAATCCCATCAAAAACATAATAATCATATGCATAACCCTTGAATCATAAACCATGAATACATCACATAATCATATAAAACAGTTACTAATCATAACCTCATAGCTCATAATCATAAATTAACACAAATTCACCACTTACCTTGAATTAGGGAAGAACACATAAGACCTTGATGCTCCTTAATCCTTGATAAGCTTATCTTTAATTCTTGATTAGGCCTTGTTTAGATTTGATGGAACTTACCATGAACTTGGAATTCTTCATCTTGAAGAAATATTGATATCCTGCTCTCTCTTTTTTTATGTGTATAACGTGGGTATGGAGGGATTATATCATCTTCCTAAACCGACTTTGCATAATTATTATAAATGGATAAGGCCCAAGGGAATTTTAGTCATTCCCCACTACTTTATCACTTGAACACAATTAGTCCCTTGTAGTAGAATGTCTTGCAAACTAAATCACATCTTATTTACATATCAAGTCCCCACTTGCTATATTATTAATACCATCAAGGTGGGGCTTCTATATTTATTCTACAAAAATACTAGATGTAACCAATAGGAATTTAGATAATTCCGCTATTATTTTCTATAAAAATCAGGATGTTACATCTAACCGTGTTACTAAGCTGAACTTGAATTTTCGTGGGAAAGGTGATGATCATTTGTGGAGCTTGATCTTTACTTCGTAGAAAATAAACCCAAGTCCATCTGGAGTAGTCATCAACGATTACGAGAATGTAGCCTTTGCTATTAATCGTCTGCACACGCATCGGGCCACACAAATCCATGTGAAGAAGATGAAGAACATGATGAGAGTTGTTTTCAACCTTTGAAGGAAAATGAGCACAAGTGTTTTTCCCTTGTTCACAAGCTGAGCATAAGTGATCTTTTGAATACCTAAACCTTGGTAGACCTTCAACTAGTTTGTGTCGTGCAAGATTAGTTATGGTTTGAAAGTACAAATGTGAAATTCTTCTGTGCCACAGCCATGATTTTGTAGATGTTGCCTTAGAAAGTAGACTGATGGGAGATGAAGCAATCATGTCTTGCATTGAGATTGTGTAAAGGCTTGATGTTCGGTTTCCAAACATAAGATCATTTCCTTGTAGATCACGGATGAAGCAAGTTTTCTCCCTAAAATCAACTTCCAAATCACCATCACAAAATTGACCGACTGAGAAAAGATTGTGTCCAAGACCTTCCACATAATAAACTATGCTAATTTCGATGTTCCCATTGATGTAGTCTCCGTAGCCCATGATAGTTGCGAAGTGATCATTCCCGAACCTGACAGTGCCAATGAACTTTGAAATAAAGTTTGTAAGAAGTTTGAGACTATCTGTCATGTGCTGAGAACATCCGCTATCAACAATCCAAAGGATGATCTGTATCACCTGTAATATACATAGACGACACAGGTGGAATAGAAGTAGAGGTGGAACCCGAAGAGTTAGAGGGTTCTTTTACAATTACAGATGAAACACATATGTTTATAATTTTGGGAATCCATTTAAATCCAGGTGTGTTTTGTAACCATCTCTGCCAAGTCCAACTAGTTTGTGCTTTGGTCTTAGTGAATGCACTAGGTGATATTCTCTTCCTAGGAGGAGATGTGGGTTCTATGGGTACATCAATACAAATCTTAGAAAAACTAGAAGGCGGTTTACCTAGCACAGACTTAGAAGCATTAGTGGGCCTACAGGTAATTCCATTTCTATGTTTTCGCTTACGAGATAAGATAGATTTAGCAACACAATTATCATGACAACCAGAAAACATGCTTTTACGACAAACAATACAAGATGCTTCAAACATAACATTCAAAGTACTTGAAGATTCAACATTCGTTACATCACTTTTTCTATTACATTTATCTAACGCAATATCTAAGGTAGGTGCAACATGTGTTTTATTCAAAGTCCTAGTGTGTTCTTCTACTGCAGGGGTCTTTACTGATCTTCTCTTACATTGCAACTTCCTATTCTTCTTGTTTGTGCTCTTAAGCTGTGAAGTGCTAACGCTAGGATTAGAGGCAACTACTCCTATAGAAGTGGAAGGAAGCACATTAGTATCTTGAGGTTTGTCATTAGGCATCCTAGTGTCAATTTTAAACATTGCAGGTGCAAGAACATTTGTGTTACTAGACTTATCACTCTTATATTTCCCCAATTTCTCTTTCCACTCAACGATAGTGTGTAAAGAATCTTGGTTTTCAGAGCGAATGTTTCCATTAACATTTAAGACTTCACGAGTGTATGCAAGATGATCATCAAGATATTTTGATGCTTTAGCACGTGTCTTTTTGAGCAAATTAAATATGACACCATATTCTGTTTTGACTTTTGCAATTTCTTGTTCATATTTGAAAATTTGACACTTTAAAGACGCGTTTTCCTCATCCAGTCGTTCGAGTTTTGGTTCAAAAGTTTTAACACCTGACTGTTTGAGTTTGTTTTGTAAAGCAAGTTCTTGATTATTACAATATTTTTGACACCATTGAATACGACGTGTTACAATTGAAAGTTCATTTAACAAATGCTCATTTTCAGCTTTAAAAGATTCGATTTGAGACACATTATCAACAATATCAACATTATCAACAGAATCAACAGAATTAACAGCAATATTATTAAAAGCAGAAGCAGCAGTATAATACAACACAAGTGATATGGTATCAGCACAGATAACATCTTCCAAGAGTCAATCGACATGGTTTCGATTTTTTTTTCTTTTTGGCTTTTAAAGTCCATGCCTCTGTTGCATCAAAAATTGTTTTCATGTGCCCGATCTCCTTCTGAAGATCCCGTTCCCAATATGCTGCACACATACGTAAATTTTGAACATGGGGTAAAATCTGTTTTTGAAAAATATCCCTTTGTTTTCGGGCATAAGGCGCTTGAAAAGTTTCAACTTTTATTTCTGAATTAAGTTAAATTTCAAGTTCCAAAAGATTAATGTCAGACATGAATGTATCAAAATATTTAAGAAGTTGACATCTTTCGGATAATGGTGTGATTTCATTTAAAGAAGGTAAAGGACCATTAATTTGTGCAACTGGTTTGACGGGACCAACGTTAGAAGAGGACTCAGGAAATGGTGTGATAACCCAAGGTGTGTTTGTATTATCTTGTTGTTTAACAAAAGTTATGAGAGGTCCTTTTGAATAATCAAATGGTTTATTATATTCAATGTTTTCCATTTTCAATCGACTCTCATCTTCTGCATCGATTTCCTCTTCACAATTATATTCAACGACACGCACAACATATTCATCAAGCATATGTTTAACACTATACAACTTTGTATTTTCTTTGAATGCTCTACTGAAAAACGTGGTTAGTTATTGATAACGCTCAAAATAAACATGTTTTTAGTAGCGTTATTGTTGGTTTTGTGTATGATAATAGGCTATATTTACTCATAACTGTTGCAAAATTGGAAAAGATGCGTATTGTGTATGTGTATGTAGCCAGGTATCACAAAAGTTAAAGAAGTGAAGTTTTCATGCACGTTTGGAGGATTCCAAGTCGAGTAAGGAAGCTCTTGGACTCAATGACTAGGAGGCGCAAAGATTTCTAAGTATCTACAACAAGTTAAGATCAAGTTTCGTCATGGAAATCATCAACGAAAACAAAGAAAAAGGCGCAAATCAAGAAAAGTCAATGAAAGTCAAATCTGGGGGTACAAGAGGCGCCCAACCGTTCGGTTGGAGCCCGCAACCGATCCGGTTGGGTGAAGTTAAGAAGGCGCAACCGATCCGGTTGCGTTGCAACCGATCTGGTTGCATGATCTGGAGTTACACAATCCCCATAATCATTGGAGGCCGATCATTTCCTGTTATTTACTTGAAGAGAACGTTTTTGGCCAGTTAGTTATGTTTCTTTGGCTATATAATGAACCTAGACTTAGTAGTCTAGGTGTGACACAACCCAAAGTGTAATAGTTTACAACAAAACTATTACCAACTATTTTATTCATCCCAAAAGTTTAGTTATTATTGTAAAACGTCCAGGAGGTTGGAGAGACTCATTCTCGTCCATTGTTTTGATCATTCGGAGTTATACGGTTAAGCTAGGTGATTGGAGGCGTGTGGTTGCTATAATCCACGAATTCTAGTTCTTGTAATCCCAGAAGTTTAGGTATTCTATGAAACTTGTTATGGATTTCTATTCTTTTGAGTTATTGGAATTACTTTGTTATTACTTGTGTTTTGTTATGATTATCATGGGGTAGTTCTTGAATATACTTGTGTGTAAGGATGTAGGAAATCATACTAGTGTTCTCATATGTGATGCATGTATAAATGATCTTGTTTAAATAAGTTTGTTGGAAAAATACTAGTCTTGTTTGATTTTTAGGTAAAACATGTTTTAAGAAAAAGGACCGAAAGGATTTCTCTTGTGTTTTATTCCAAACAGTTAAGTGACAAACTAGTATGGGGATATGGTGATTGACAACCACCATGTTTACTTATTGAAACAAGACTAGAAACATTTTCATCACGAAAGGTCGAAAGATTCGTAGGAACGAGTTTAATAAGAACATTTTACAAACAAATGGATTTTCTAAAGGATAATCATTAGGGTAAGGACCGAAAGTATTACCTATATGTTATTGTTCTTAAAATGATTTTACAAACATAAACCATGGGTTGGAAATCATTTGCTTATGATTTGTGCATCACATCAAGAGTTTACACCAAGCCTTCATAAACACTTACTATGATTGCCTATAGACTACACACAAGTATATATTTCTTTATATTGAATTTCACTAAAACCATCATTTTTGGAGACAGCCTTGACAAAGCTTTCTTGTTACCAATCTTTTAAAAACAATTTCAAAAGCAAAATCCCTTGGGACGATCTCGACTTACCCACATTTGCTATCACGAACAAGTATACTTGCTCGTATGTGTTTATAGTACTAACCGGATAATTCGTGTTTATAAATTTTTAAAACTTGCACACGGTAAGCACATCAAGTTTTTGGCGCCGTTGCTGGGGATTTTGGATTTTTAAGCAATTTGATTTTGTTTAGATTCTGTAAAATTGGTAAATTTAAAATTGAATTTCAAGAAGAAAAAGTGTAAAAAAAATTTTGGTTTAGAGGCTAACCAAATCGGTTGCGCGAGCAACTGAACCGGTTAGTGCTCTCGGAAAAGTTTTATTTTTGATTTTTATAGTTTTAGTTTATCTAGTGTTTTGTGTTATAGTTTTTAGTTTAATTTTTGTCATTTCTGCTTTTTATAGTTTGTCCTATAGATTGTTTATGCTTTTCTTAGTAATTTTTAGATTTTTGATATTTAATCATTTTTAGTTTTATTTACTTTTTAGTTAATGTTGTCTTAATTGCAGTTATTAGCTTAGTTAGTTTTCAGTTTTATGGGTTAATAGTTTTAATGAGTAGTTAATTAGATTAGTTAATATAGTTTTGATTAATTAACTTAATTAATAAGGATAATGAGTAGCCTCATTTAATTAAGATTTTAAGTACAATTAATGGTCTTTAATTAAATTAAATTAACATGTTTTATTATTATAAAAAATAAAAAAAAAAATTAAAAAAATTAAAAAAAAAATTAAAAAAAAATTGGAAAATTGATCCAACCGTTCGGTTGCAGCCCGCAACCGGATCCGGTTGGAAGTTTTGGTTAAGAAGTTTACCACCAACCGAATCGGTTGGTGAGCCAACCGATCATAAAAAATTTCTAGTTTTTCGATTTTGAGTTTTAGCTTGTGTTTTTAGTTTTGTTAAGTGTCTTTACTTGTTTAGTATATGTTTCTGTAGTTTGCTTTGGTTTTGACTAACTCTAACGCTAATGATTTGGATTTTTGTCTTTGGTTTTGTTTTGTCTTGTTAGATAGTTGTTATGGATAGTTTAAGCGGAATTTCTGAGTACCTACGTAACTTGGATGAGATGTTCAAAGACACCGGGAATTCTTTGGAGAAGATTGGGAATGTTTTGGAAAAGAGTAAGAAGGACTTGGCTATTGATACGGATAGTATGGAAGAAGTGGTAGAGAACAAGGTTCAACTTCCTAAGAAGGGTAGAGTTGTGGTATTGACGCAAGCACCACTAACGGAGTATGATTCACCACTTATGAGGTTCGGTACACCTTGTAGTGTCGAAGGCGTGAGTGCGTGGGACGCTCAACTAAACATGGCCTATGGTGAAAATTATATTGTGGAGAAAGTTCTTGATCAAATTGGCCACGTACGTTTGGATTACGAAGCTTACGGGAGAAAAATGGTTAAGAATCTCAAGGTTAAATTTCATGGTCATATTTTCGAAGCAGATTTTGTTGTCTTGGAGGAAGGAAACGATGATGAGCCCAATGTTTGTTTTGGGCGGGATTTTCTTGTAACGACCAAATGTCAAGTTGATTTTGCTTTAAGGGAGATGAGGATCAACATCACCGACTTGGAAGAGGAGAAAGGGGTGAATGAAATGCTTGTGGAGTTATGTGCTAATATGGAAAAGGAGAATGTGGAAGTCGTAAAGATGGGGAAGGCTAATAGAAAGAAAACCTCATCCAACAAATTAACTCCTACCACATCCACCAACAAAAACAATGATTACACACCTTCACCACCCACTACACCAAACACCTTCAAACCTTTAACCCAAGACCAAAAAGAAGCCATCTTGGAAAACCTTGAACAGAAATTTCTCGAACTCAATGAGAAAAAGCCTGTAATTGAGGTACTACAAGATTATGTTTTATACCGCAAGAAACTAGATGCGGTGATGTTAGCAAGAGCAAGATCGGAGGATAAAGATCTATCGGAGGAAGATAGAGATAGGATTTTGTTTAGGGGTATGCCACGTAAGGAGAAAGACCCGAGAAATTTTGTTTTGCCAATTAAGGTTAATGGGACCACACCAATGTATGCTTTGGCAGACACGGGTTCGAGCGTCAATGTTATGCCCTATCCATTATTTAAGACGTTGGGTCTTAGTAAGCCACAACCAAATCACTCAAAACTTACCATGGCGGATAAATCCCAAGCAAAAGTGATGGGTGAGGTAAAAAACGTAAGAGTTCAAATTGGTTATCAACCCTACTTGGCTGATTTTCTAGTTCTAGACATTCCGGTTTATAAGAGTCTACCTCTTCTACTAGGAAGACCGTTCCTACGCACATGTGGTGCAATCATAGATATGGGTAGGGGTACGATGACAATCGATGACGGGATCTCAAAACAAACCTATTATCCCAAACCAAGGGGACCAGTTATGGAATTCATGGAAGATTTAGAATTGATGGAAGTGGACGATGACTTGACTTGTTTTGAAATTGGACGTGATGTCCATGGAAACCCGATTTATGGACCACTAGCTCCACCATACTTTGATATTGAGGATGAGATGGAACGTGCACTAGCGGTGGAAGCATTTTACAATCCATTCAAAAACATCCTTGTTTACAAGAAGCAAACCGATTTCTTAGGTTCTCTACCGGTTCAACTCAAAATTTTGGAATGGGGACCCGGGGGGTCAAGTGTTTACAAAAGAGAGGATGGAGACGGAGAATGGCACGTCAAATTTGATATAATATGCCCGGATGGGAGAAGATTTGTAAGGAAGTTCAAAACTTACGAAACACACTGTGAATTGACCGGGAAATTTCTAAGTGAGGACATCTTAAGGCATGAGTATTTCGAGGAGTAATAAGGAGAAGCAAGACACCATAATAACAAGCAATTGTTTGCTTGATTTTCATAAACTTTTAATTTTATGCATTTAGGATTTCTTGTTTTTCATTTCATTTTTATTTGCTCTTATTATTTTGAAGTTATTTAATTAATGCATTTTGAGTTTTTAGTTTAAGTTATGAGTATGATGATTTAGTTTTTGAGATAGATGTTGTTGAAATTCCAAATGGTTGGATGAATGTTGTATGCATCTTTAATCGGATTTTTGAGTAAAGGATTGTTGCTTGGAAGGTAAAATGCCCGAGTAACGTAAAAAGGAAAAATTTTGAAAAAATGCAAACCGAAACAGTTGTATCCATGACTGATCCGGTTGCATGCAAGTATATATACCAAAATTCATTTTTTTTTCAAAAAACACACACACACACACTAATCCTCCAGCTGGGTTTTGTAAAATTCGACCATTAGAAGTTGTTAGAAGATTGTAAAAGTTGTAGAAGATCATCATGGCACCTAAGCAAGTAAGCATCTGCAATCAATTAACTTAATTAAGGTTTAATTAGAGCATTTGATTCGAATTACAAATTAGGTCACTAATTTGGGGGTTTTTGATAGAATTCGAATTAAGTTGTAATTCTTTAGGATTAAGTGGGTAATTGATATATGAATGCATTGCAAAAAGAATTGTAGTGATTGATTCAACATGCAATGAGTATTTGATGATTGAATTTTCAGATTTAATTAGGTTATGCCATTGAATCAAATTAAGTTGCAATTGATGATTCCTAGTTGGTAGATGACGCGTTTTTAATGAATTTTAGATGCCACATTGTTGATTAGAACAAGCAATTGAGAATTGATGTTTAGATTGTTAAGTTCTAAGAAAGATGAATATGTGATGATTGGAAGCTTTGGAAATGAATTATGAACAATTTGAGGATATGGGAATCATTGATGATGTTAGAATGCAGTCTAGGAGTGAATTGGACTTGGAAAATCTAGTGGAAAATGGATTTGAAGGCAAAGCCTTCTGTAGGTAGAGGAACCGATCAGGTTGCGAAGCGCAACCGAACGGTTGGATAGAGGAAGCAGGTGGAACCGATCCGGTTCCACGTTCTGATGTGGGAATTTTCGAATTTTTGAAGTAGACCTTAGAGGCTTCTATGGACCTTCCCGTTTGTACTAACACTCTTATATTGACTTATATTTATGATTTCTACAGAGAAATATTGTAGGTTGTTCAAGTTCGACACGGGTTCCACTAAACCCGATTGTTGCCAAGTATTGCCAAAGGAACGCAAGGAAGAAAGTCACGTATAGCTTGAAGACAGAGGCGAATGCAAACTTGAAGTTCAAAGATCTCACCAACGAGGAGAAACACGCTTTCAGGGAATGATTATCAAAGTTGTAAAATAGGACGGCTTTGGTTCCAAGGGTGATTGATTAGGATTTGTTTGCCGAGTATGAGTGTGAAAATGAGTTGCGTCATATGATGCGGATGTCTTATGTCTATCCGGCTGATGGGGATTCGTTTGATGATTTGTCATAGGAAAGAGCATTTAGCATAAATGAAGAGGTTTATCGTGAATGGTATATAGAGTTCTTTTCGACCATTTACTTTGAAAGAAAGGTCAATGTTCAAAACATCATGGAAGAAGTTTGTGTTTGGTTTAGGCTTTGTGGGCAGGATCACACCTACACTTTGCCAGATTTAATTTGTTGTTGCTCTTGGCTTGTATGAACCGATTGAGGTTAAGCATCGATTGTTTGAAGCTCATTTTTCGAGGCTTAGGAGGTTTGAAAAAGAATACCTTAGTATCCCCGCTTACTGGAATCGAGTGGGAGATCCTTCTTGTACTAGGAGGAATGCTGCAACCATTAGGAATCCATTGATGAGAGTGCTACACAAGTTGATAGTAACTGGGTCGTTTCATAGAGTTGGAAGCAGGGACAAATGTCATAAGCCGGACTTGTGGGTTATGATGTTATTGGAGGAAACTAAGGATGGAAATGCGGCTTGGCTCATAGCCGAGTATTTATCTAGGAGAGCCCCTGGAATTAAAGGTAATAGCAACATTTGTGGAGGCCATTTTGTGACAAGGTTGGCAAAGAATCTTGGGTATTACAATAGTAGTGAGTTGGCTAAGTGTGGAGAGCCAAAGTTTTGCGAGATTTGGAATGCAAATGGTTTTGGAAATGCTTTGAATAAGAAGATGAAAACGTTGGGAGCATGGATTGAACCACAAAAACAACAACAACCACCACCACAGCAGCAAAGAAATGTGCCAATGGGAAATATACCGATGGTAAGCGTGCAAACAGGTACATCTAGTAGTTTTAACTCAGGTTGGGGAGAGTGGAACCAACATTTGAATGAAATTCAGTGTAGGGAAGTTTGGAGAGACTCGATGATGTTGAGAAACAATTACATCAATGATTATTCAATGCCGATTTTTCAACACATGCCTCAAGAAGCCAATTATGAGTTGCCACCCTACAATCCACCCAATGTTCCACCATATCCTTTCCCCTACACCTCTTATCCTGGACCCTATCCGTATCCATATCCTGGATATGCACCATTTCCTGACCCAGTGCCTGCATATGGTAGATTACCCGAGGTTGGAGGATCTAGCTATGATGTTGGAGGATCTTCATCGGGCGTTGCAAAGGAGAAGAAGAAGAGGAAGGTTTACACAATCTTTGATGAGGAGGAGAACTATGAAACCGAGAGCGATGATGATGAAGAAGGTGATGAGATGAGTGAGGATGATGAATGATCGTGGATCATTCTTGATTTATGGTTTCAAAAACAATGGTTATCATGTGTTGAACAATATTATCTGTATCTCTTAACTATTTCTTTAGGATGATTATCATACTTTGTTTATTTTTCATATTTTTAGTAGCATTTGGATTGTTTGCTTGTTTTTTTTGTGTATTGCGTATTTTGCAATTTTGTTTGCAGGATGGATGTGACGGAAGCTTATTGTTGGTTAAATATTTGGAGTTGGATAACTCACATGCTTGCTTATGACATAATATGCATATTGCATATTCTATCATGTGGTATCTTTTTGACTATTTCTTTTCCCATTTTCTTTACTTTGAAGTTCATTTTTATTATATTGAGGACAATGCAAAACTTAAGTATGGGGGACGGAAGAAAATAGGAAAAATAATATGATTTTTTTTTAATTTTTTAGTTTTTTTAGTCTTATTTTTAATTTTTGGATTTAAGTAATTAGCAGGAAATCGCCCTTGGTTGTCTAGTTGTTTTCACACGATTATGAATATATATTAAATACAACTTGAGTATTTCAATGGTAAAATGAGTTTTTTGAAAATTTTTGATTTGGACCAAATTACGGAAGTAATTCATTATGAATTCGATAGCATTTTCTAGCACGCATTATAGCCTTTTTGTCCACTTAATTGTGGGATTTCTTTTTGTATAAAACACATCTTTTGTTTTATATTTGCTATGAGTGTGCCGGTGATTGTGTCGATGCTAGAAGTTTTACTTGTTATGCATTACGGTTAAAATCACTCTCGAGTGATGAAAATATGTTCAAGTGATAAGAGGCATCGTAGGATTTAACCCAAATGGCCTTCCATTTTACATCTAATGTTTTTTGCTAACCACATCGATTAGTTAACCACCTTATATGGACCCATTTATTAGTGCTCATTTTTAGCACTAGATACCCTTAGTTACACCCTTTGAGCCAATCTTTTCATTCTTGTTTAAATCCAGAAAAATACAAAAAGATTTTACACCTTAAACCTTAGCCAACCCATGTCATGTCTATTGGTTTGTTGCTAGTTGTTTAGAGTGTTGGATTGTTTTTGATGATTATGAAGAAGCTACACTTTGTCTATAGTGTGTACCATTCTCCAACAAAAACGAATGAGACGTCTTTCTCATTTGTATTTTTTGTGGTGTATGCTTACACTAAGTGTGGGGGAACTTGAAAAAAAAATGGTTATAGCCAATGAGCTATATGAAGAGTATTGATTAGCCAATGAGCTAAATTGAGTTATATATGCTTGGAGATCGATATGAGAAAAGGAGGAAGATATAATCATTTTGGGGATTGAGGTTTGTATGATGGCTAGAAACATGGAGTGTTGGGATATAAAGTCAAAGTGCTGCTGAAAATCAAAGTACTGCTTATGAAGAAAGTCAAAGTACTGCTCGCGTCAAAGTACTGATATACTAAAGGACTGTTATGCAAATCGTTTAAGCATTATTATGTAATACTAGAATATTCTTAGATTAGAATTAGTTTACATGTCGTACAAGGATTGTAATTGTAAACCGACTAGGGTATTCCTTATGCCTATAAAAGGACCCCTAGATTGGCATTAGAGATACATGACTTAGAACTTACATGCAAGTACGATATTAGAGTTATTTTACCGATTAGGTTTGTTAGTGAATATGTATAATAAGCAGATTCAAAGTTTGGTTTTAATATAATCGTTGAAGTTTAAAGTTATTCGTCTTAGCTTTGTTTCCTCATACTTAATAGAGTTCTATCAGTGTTTCATTGTTAGTGGTTTTGGATTTATCCAAGGTTGCTAAACCCTTACAAGCTACATAATTAGTTTGGTAAGAGTATATCGATCCAACAAGTGGTATCAAAGCTTGTGTAGAAACTCTGATTATGAAGAAACCCTTAAAATCGATTTAACTACAAACCCTAAAAGATGTCGACTGAAGCTGCACCATTCCCATCCATCACCTCACTCAGAATTCCTATCATCAAGAAGGGAGAATATGATCTCTGGAGCATGAAGATGAGGCAGTACATTGCGATTACAGACCATGCATTATGGGATGTGATTGTCAATGGTAATGTCGTTCTTGAAGAGCCTGTATAAGTTCCTGGACAACCTAAACCACCTCAGCCTACCTTGCCAGCAGCTACAAAAAGAAATCAAGAAAAGGCTCTCAACATACTGTTGTCTGCTATTCCTGATGGTCACCTACTAAAGTTTCATGATGCTAAGGATGCAAACCAATTATGGACTGCTATCAAGACAAGATTTGGAGGTAATGATGCTTCCAAGAAGATGCATAGAAATCTATTGAAGCAACAGTTTGAAACATTCACTGTTGGTGAAAGAGAAGGTCTTGATGCTGCCTATGACAAATTCTAATATCTCCTTAGTATGCTAGAGTTATATGGAGCAAAGGTATCTGTTGAAGATGCTAATCTGAAGTTCTTAAGAAGTTTGCCATCCGTATGGCATGTGGTTGCTACTATGATTAGAGGACAATATGGTTTGGATACTATGGACTTTGATGATCTCTACAACAATTTAAAGGTGTATGAGCATGAGATGAATGGTCAAACAAATTCAAAATCTCACAACATTGCTTTTGTGTCTTCTGAAAAGAGAGGCAGTACTTCCACTAAAAGTACTGCTTATCCTGTTCAAAGTATTGTTGCTGATAAACAACATATTTGCACAACCATGACTACTACCTCCTCATCACCATCAAACACCATCAACTCTGATGATGTTGTATGTTCCTTCTTTGCTCAACAAGCCACCTTACTTGTTACTTATGAAGAAGATTTGTTGCAAATTGATGAGGATGACCTAGAAGAAATCGACATAAGATGGCAAGTTGCCATGATTACTGCAAGGATCAAGAAGTTCATGAAGAAAACAGGAAGGGGTGTTGACTTCAAACCCAAACAGGGTATAGCATTTGACAAATCTAAGATTGAGTGCTTTAATTGTCAAAGAACTGGACACTTTTCAAGAGAATGCAAGTTTGCTAAATATCAGGAAAATAGGATGATTGAGAAACCCAAGCTTGAAATAAAGGAAGTTCCTATTACATGTAGGATCGTAAATATTATGTTGTTTGATGATTCGGGTGGTCTAGGATTGTGATTAAACAAGAAAGCCATTTTGATAGATGAAGAGAGTTGAGAGGAGGTTTCTTGAAAGAGAGTTGCTATATGAAATGAAAGGTTTATTCAAAGAAGCCACACCCCTTCCATGGATGGAAGGGGTATTTATACTTACAAATAACACGACCTCCTATCGGCCTGTGGATCAGGTATACAGTGGGTAAAGACCCGTCCTTCCTCCACGGTGTTGCACTACACTATTCTATGCTAATAACTAACTAATAAACTAACAAATAACGTAACTAATGATGTGTCTACGAGCTATATAATGCTAGATAATATTTGGGGTGACCGACACTTCACTATGGAATTTTCTAATTCCTAACAATCTCCCCCTAAGGGAGGTCACCCCATGTTTTACATTTCGAATCCTAGCATTCTATTTTATCTTCAGTCTTGAGCTCGTAGACTTTAATTCTTCACTTCCGCAATCTTTGTGCTTAAGTAGTGCAACTTCAAAGTCCGCATAGTATTGAACTTTTAGTGGAGGCCTTTAACTGATCCACATCAATGATGATCTTCGAGCTTTCTTTGAGATCATCAGCCACAGTAAATCTCTGGATCACCCTTTATTGTGTTGCCATCATGTGAAGTTGTGACTTTCGGACCGACATGCTCACACTTTTGAATCATGACATCTTTCCATCAGAGTAGCGGAAGCCTTACTGGTTCATGATATTCGAAGCAGCGAAGCAGAAGCATAGTATGAAATATCAGAGCCAGGTTATGTAGATATGCACCAGTCATGATTTCTTCAAATTAAGTGTGGATGCTGTGAGCATGCGGCTTTGGATTGACTCCTCAATTCTGATCAGCTGCAACCGTCCAAATGTACCTGCAAACAACAGTTAGCAATAAAATACACGAAAGTGTCTTTGACCACTTTCGTTGAATTGAGGTACACGGCCCACGGTTCCCCGTTGATCAGTACAAGTACTGCCTGTGATCAGATAGGATTCCTAAGAATCTCCTTGACAGGGTTTCGCAGCTGTTCTAGCTGTTCTCAAACCGGAACGTCTCAAAGAAGACAACACGGAGTGAGTGAACCAGCAAATTGAGATTCACTGATTGATGAAAAATAATTTGAAAAACAATTGCGTATTGCTTGAAGAAAGAGTTTTGCAATACGACGAAGGTTTTATGAGAAAGATCAATTTTCAATCAAAATACTTTTTGTATTAGAGAATGAGACACATTCGACATGCTAGCGAAAAGAAGAGATTCGCACATCGAACGGTTTTTCTAAAAGTATTTTTCAATCAGAGATACTTTTTGAATTTGAAATGAGTACACATTCGACGTGCTAGAGAAAAGAAGGTTTGCACATCGAACGGTTTTTCCAAAAGTATTCGTCAATTCCATTCCTGGACCAAGGTTGATTCAAGAATGAATCTCCCCATCGTGTCTATCCAGTTGTCACAAGCTTGATCTTTTGCAAGATTTCACATGTCACCCACCAAGAGCTTGTTTGATGTTGGCTCTAGAAGGATTTCCATCTTCATCGTGAATATTTTCATATCACTCGGATGTTCTGGCAATACCACAAGGATAATGCATAGGACTCTCAATATATACTTACTTTCCACATTGTGTGAAAGAGCAAGTCTTCATTAATTTTGTGTCCTAACGAGATATTGTGGATGATCTCTTGGCTCTAGACTCGATTGTGCATATTTGGTTCATGTGCCAGAGACTAGGGAGAGGGTCTCCTTCTTCAATATCAACAATCTCTAAGAGAAAGTCGATAGATTATGTCGGTTCCCCGTGAGAATGAAACAAGCCCTTTTAAGAGGAACTTGAGTAGCTTGGGAAGTTGTAGTGCAGTGCGTCACTGGGTCCATGACGTCTTGTCTTCAATACCAGTGTTACCTTAGTAACCACTTAGTAGCATATGTATTGAACCCGGTGTCTGCCCTAAGGTTGAATTATTTGAGGGCTATTTCTTTTCACCCTTTTCTCATTTCATTCTTTTTCATTCTTCAACCCCTTCAATGCTTACCGAGACTTCTTAACTAGAACCTTGTTGAGTTTATTCCAGTACTAGCTCTGTCTCAGTCCGCACTCTTCCCGTATCTCACTTTTCTCCTTTTTTCAATATACCTAAGGACTCTACACTATCTAGTGGATTGTCCCTGGGTAGATCCCTCCGGCTCTGGCGGGATCGTGGGAACAAATACCTAACCTAACCATCCTTATAACTCCATGCATAAAATAAATTGGTCGGTCTTTAGGTATTGTTCTTTCCTTCTCGAAACCAATTGAAAAATCATTTGGAAAAACAATCAAGGTACTTGTGATACGAGATCAAAGCATTTTGTACCTTAATAGTTTTGATCATTTAGAAAAACTCCCCCTCAACATGTGCGTATGATTTAGAAATTGTTTAGCACAAGGAGGCAAGAGGACTTTGAAATATTTTCTTTGATCACAATTTTCATACGAAAAAGCCATTTGATTTTCATGGTAAAATTCTCCCCCTCAATATGTGCGTAGGATATTTGAAATCATTTTATCACATAGAGGCAAGAGTTCTTTTGAAGCACATTTACGATCACACAAGCCATTAAGAAACCATTTAAAACTCAATCAAGGTACTTTATGTTAAAACATAAAAGCTTTTGTACCTCGATAGTTTATTTTCCTTTAAAATGCTCCCCCTCAATATGTGCTTCAAGATTCGAAAGCGTTTAGCACATATGAGAGAGCAGCCTGCACAATTGAATCAAAACGATCACCTTTTATCAAATTTCATTATTAAATCACAAATTCTCCCCTGATCAAAAATATCAAACCCTTTGAGATTTTGGATCCCAAGTGATTTAATAAGGTTTATAAAACATGGGAGAATATGTGGCCTGGTTTAAATACTCATCATGTTTTTGGATAAATCCTCCTCCTCAACATGTGCATTGTGTATTTCAAATCGTTTGGCACATGGAGGCAGGAGTGCCTTTGAAGGACTAAAACCAATTCCATTAAAACAGATTTGAGATTTAAATCATGATCTCTCCCACGATCAAAAATATCAAACCATTTGAGATTTGTGATCCCATCTGATTTAAATCATTTAGAAAATTTTGGGGAAAGACGTGGCAAAATTTAATTTTGAAAAATGACTAAGATGGACCAACTATAGACATTAAAGATTGTTAGTGTCAGGTATGATAGTTTTTAAACGATTTTTAAGTAAAATAAAGCAATTTCACAATCAAACAAGAACAGAAAAAATTTCATTTTGAAAGATCTTGATTCTAAAGAAAATCATACCATGACATAACATTAAATCTTAGATCACCACTTAATTATTGTACAATCAGGACTTTTATGAAGCAATATTGATTGAAAATAATTTATTTTAAATCACTCTCCCCCTCAATCGATGACCGAAGTCGATAATTGAGTGACTTAAGTTTTGATAAAATGAAGTCCGGTGATTTTCAAAAATTAGTCCAATATATTTTCAAAACAATATTTTTCCATTTTCAAAACACTTTAATCCAATTATTCAAAATTGTTTTAAAAAAATAGTATCCTGCACAAAGATATATTAAGTGGTTGAGAAGCATCTGTTGTTGCTGTAGGGCTTGGAAGAAAAACCGTCTGCTGATGCAGTGAGACTTCTTTCGTTGCATTTTAATGCCAACTGAGGTCCAATTAAGCTCCATTTCTGCATTTGCTGATGAAGAAAACCATCTGCTGATGCAGTGAGACCTCTTATGTTGCATTTATGCCAACTCTCCATTGAAGTCCAATTAAGCTCCGTTTCTTCATTTGTCAACCCAAGATATAGTTACCCTTTCCTTTCGGCATCCAATCATCTTCAATTGTGGGATCCGGATCGGGAACATTCTTATATACCAATATACATGCATACGTTAGTGAACACACATACAAATATATGGTGGTCGACATCACCCAAACAACAATCGACTAATTAAAGTCAATTCAACATAACAATCAGATCATATAAGGCATGGGGTTTATGTGTTAATCAAACTCTAATCATCTAAACCTAACAATCATATCCTAAATTCCTAGTCCTTCGACAGAGGAAAATATCATTTTTAATTATGCACGTAGGATAATTAAGAAAGCTCGTTAGATGATATAGATTTGAAAACATTCTCCCCCTCAATCAATGACTTATTTTCTGAAGAGATTAAAAGCGCTGAAGTCATTGATTGAGTTTTCAAGTTTTTTACGAAAAACTCTGAAACTGATTGGTTTTGCAACTCATTAACCACCATTTTGTTAAAACACCAAATATTTTTCTGAAGAATTTTAGACGGAAAAACATTTGTGTAGGAACAGCAGTCCTTCGACATACTTTCCTTGTTTTGTTTTTAGGATAAGTGCACGAAATATTTTGAAAATAGTTTAAGCGTAGCACTTTCCTTCTTTAAAAAATGGGTTGCTATCTGAAATAATAGCAAGCCATAGTTTAAGCATTGGTCACAGTCAGAAGTAACTGTAAGCCATTTTTGAAGCACGAGTTACAGTCTGAACTAACTGTAAGCCATTTTTTTTAGACATGTTTAGAAAAGAATATTTACACCTCCTGCTCGAACTTCATCTAAAGTCCCGTGCCATTATTGAATGACATTTCTAAGACCGTAGATGTTATCGATACCAGAAGACATGTCTTGAGAAAACATATTTTTGGAATTTTTCAAATTTTTCTGATTTTTATGGATTTTTTGTTGGTTTTATATTTTTCTATTTTCTTTTTGATGGTTTTATATTTTTGTATTTTGTTTTTCGAATAAATATTTACAAGGATAGATAAGATGATATAGTAAAAGAAGATGATGATACGAGTACCGAGATAAGGATGTCAAGCAGCCCCGTTGTTGAAGAAGAAATCGTCATCTCTTAAACATTCACCACCAAAGCTTCCAAGGCTCCAGAATAGAAGATAGAACATGAGCCTTCGAGAAAAAAGAGACTTTGGCAGCTTCCCCCCAAACCGAAGATCCATTAGATGAGCATATTCGAAGCTCTATTTCAAGCTTTCCTTAGCCAGGTGCACAAAGAAGCACACCATTATCATAAATCTCACTGCTCCATTTAAGAACAATAATCAAGGTTCTCCGTTCGGGGTTATATCATCAACAAGAATAATAGAAAAGTATCATCCCACGTATAAATAATCTTCTCAAATTTCTTTTTCACTGAAGTCTGAAGCGATCCATTCCAAAAGGTGTCAAGAGAACAATTCCCCCAAGTAGTTGAATTGATACAGTCAGCCTCTTTGTATAATGCTCAAGAACTCTCCTGAATACACATCATGAGAGTAATGAAGAACACCTCCCCAATGTTCACATCTTTCGTCCCTGATGATAGTGTATGAAGCTCAAGAACCCGAAGTACACCAATATCCAAGAGCTCTCCCGAATACACATCATGAGGGGAATGAAAACACCTCCCCATGTTCACATTTTTCTTCCCTGATGATCGTGTATGAAGCTCAAGTATCCGAAGCATACCAATACACAAGGAATGAATAACTGATAACATTGAAGAAGCAGGCCAAGTCACTGATTATCTCTGCGGGCGACAATCTCTGCGGATGTCAACTCCGGAATAAGTGATTATATCTCTGAATCACTGATTAAGCACTCAAGTGAAACAGCTGAGCATCCCCAATGTACACAATCTCTCTCCCCTGATCATTGCGATACCATCGAAATCACCACACACTTGTGTACCTCTTTTATCTTCAGAAACTAACTCTTACATCTCTTCCCCCACATAGTTGGAATAAGAACACTAAACGCCTTGATGAGTAAAACCTTGAGTTTCTCTGCGGTCATGACATTTGTTTTCCCGGGATATCTTCAATCACTTAGAAAAGTTAAGTTCATCAAGTTTACTCGCCATGAGTCAAACCTTGAGTTTCTCTGCGGTAATAACATTTGTCTTCCCGGGATATCTTCAATTACTTAGAAGTATTAAGTTCATCAAGTTTACTCGCGTTTAGATGCGTGTCTCCTTTCCCCCTTGCTAGTTTAGACACTTCAGAATCAGCAACTCTTTGTAAGCCCAGAAACTAGAAATCTTTTGAGAAGAACATCATTAGCTCAGATTTATCTGTGAGAATCAACTTGCTGCAGAATGTGAGCAAGTCTAATTGGGGATTAAATTCGGCATTTCACTCTCCCCCAATTAGTGCTCTCCCCTAAACCGACAATCTGTTTGATAAATGCTCAGATTAAGAAGAAGTCTTTAGATAAATAAATGCAACATGTCTTTAGTCTTCTAACATGTAGCAGAATATGTAGAACCGACTGTAGACTCGACCTTCTTCAAGATTGTCCAGTTGGGGAATAGAAAGTTAACATCTTCAACTCACCAAAAACAAGAACATCACCAAAAAGCATCCCAATCAACTTACATCTTGCAAATCCCCTTAACTAAAATCCCTCCTAATCAAACAAGAACAGAAAGATGTTCATCAAGGAAATCAGCAATTAGGCCGCAACGAACACATAAGATGGTAACTCCAAACTACCAATCACATCAAACAAGAACAGAGAGATTGTTCGGAATCATCATGTTGATGTGTACGTGAAGCATTAATCGGAAGCACTTTGTCGATAAACTCATCAATCCGAGGGAAGATGTCAACCAACGGCTCTTCGAAGAGAAAAAACTTCATGTGAAGATGACCCGATAAGAAGAAGCTCGGTTCTTACATGAGTTTAGAGCCGTATGACCATTTATATTCTCAAATATCAATCAACAATGCAAAAAATTCACACTTCTTCTCCCCCTCAAGAATTGCATACGGAGATGCCATTCTTGACTAAATAAGTGAAATCCATCCGAATGTTCTATTCACACTTCTCTCCCGTAAAATAAGCACATGATGTCGCCATCTTCATTATAATCGAGCAAGTGGAATGAGAAAACAATTAGTGGTAGCCCGCTTCACTTGATGACTGAAGCGCATGGAAAAAGTATGAAGCATGTTGATGAGAATGGTCATAATAGAGAAGATTTCTCTTCTTCAGAAGATAATGCGCACTGAAACGTACACATTTCTTTTCTTTAGAGTACGAGGCATGAACTGTTGTGTTCATACGTCATAAGAAGATTTCTCTTCTTCAAAAGATAACGCGCACTGAAACGTACACATTTCTTTTCTTTAGAGTACGAGGCATGAACTGATGTGTTCATACGTCATTAATCTCTCTCTTTTCATCTACACTTGGCGAACTTGTAATCAACCCCATTATCATTCAGTAGGCTATTTGTCGTGACAGCTGATGGAGAAAACCCAATATGATAAATTTGACCCTGAAGTAAACTACCCCGAACTCGTGACTTAAACTTGCACATATGTAACAAAGAGCGGCGCCGATTTCCATTAGCATCTCTAAGTACTCTCTATGTACTCTATACTCTTCAACCAACCAACCATCAAGTATAAGACGTACATTACCTCTTGAAAATCCACAATTGAATGTGACACTGAGCACGACAACGTAACTCCTTAAAGTGATAGTTATTTTTGTGGCAAACAGAGCCCAATTCCCCTACGTGGTAAAAGGAAAAGACTCTCAAAAATAACTAGATTTCCAAGTCTTCGTTTTTGGAAAAAAGCTTGAACAAGGATCTCGAAGAATCTTCATCCAACCATCCCCGATACCTTCAGATACTAAGTACACTCGCCCGTGATATTTCACTTCAACCTCAAATAGATAATAGTGAATTGACTCCGTTGTCACATCTTCTGGTTAAAAGCTCAAATCTAGCCTCCTTTGACATTTTAAGTGAACTATGATAATGGTTTCATCCCGACCATGGTTAAAAGCACATAACCCCGTAAAACCATGTAATAACCAATACTGCCATGACGAAAATCCAAACACACATCCAGTTCATGAAATACACCCTTTTATCCTTTCTTCGAAGCAGAAACCGTAGCACCAGCATCAAATAAGATCCCGAAATACACTTTCCTTTCTCCAAGATGGTTCTATCATTACGGGATTTTACAACTCTATGGTTTAAACCGAGAAATAGTATCTTTCGCGGGATTTTACAAAACCAAGAATAAACCGTAAGATAGATCCGGAAATGCACTTTACTAATTACAAGGATGTTTCCATTATCACGGGATTTTACAAGTCTATGATTTAAACCGAGAAATAGATTCTTTCGCGGGATTTTAAAAAATCAAGACAAAACCGTACACAATGTAAGCTTGAATGTGTTATGACAAATTTGGTTTTGGTGAATATTTGTTTTAGGGGAACATGCAGCGGTTCATTATCCAACATCAACAACATCACCAACCATCCAATCAACACTTTGGTAAACACATCATTCACGCATTCTGTCGGCAATTGCAGTGACAACATGGAGAAGTAAATCCGATATGTCAAACTTGATCATGAAGTAAAATTTCCCAGATTTGTTACTTAAACTTGTACTAATCCTTGTGAAGAAGAAACGGTGTACCCAATGTACAAAACCTCTTGACATTCTCAACTAAGTGAGACACCGGAGTGATAGTTACGTTGTGGGAAAGAATCACAACCGCAATTAAATAGCCAAGTCTTTATCACACTCTATTAAGGCTCAAACAAGTCGTCTTCGCGAAAGGGTAGAAAGAAGGAAGACGAAATAAGTAAATGTGACCGAAAGACCACACTTCAAATCCAAATAAGGAATACCGTACAAACAACCCCGTAGTCGAATTGTTCAATTAATTCAAGCCGTGACAAAATATCCTTCGTGAAAATGTATAAACCAAAGTATCAACTTGCATAACACAATGAATCACAACATCAACTCTCATTAGCATCAAGTCCCATAATTAATCTCTCATAGCCCAACAAGTTTCATTTTCAAATTTCATCGACAAATCACTTCAGTAAATCTCATATCATCAAATCTCATTATCAACCGGTCCAACAAATCCAAGTCATTAAGCATATAAGCAATAAAACGCCCATGACATCAAAAGAAATCCCAAGTCCAAATCTAACTCAAATAATAATCCATAATACTTTCTCTATTAGCGCTCAAGTTCAGTCCAATTGAGTTGAGGCCCACGTAGGAAACACAAGTACAGCCAAAGTAAAACAAATAATCAGTTGGCCCATATTATTCCTGATCCAACCCTTAACACAATCCCAACCCTAAGACTTCGGGTATTTAACACCCACTATGCACATAACCTCAAACCCTAATAACACTCCCCAAAGTACTCTGCCCCCATCCTCTCACAACTTACTAAGCAACACAGATCGTATCAATCCAATCCAATCTCATGACCAATGAACAATCAAGAGAGAAACGCACCCAATTAATCCCTCCATGAACGAATGAAGAACCCATTGATCACCTTCTCGACTTGCTAGATTGGTCTCACCACAGGGATGGTTAGAGATGTGGTCACGGCATCACACACTAATGATAAAGGTAGGTTAACTTTCTTTGTGTGCTTTATGTTTCATTGAGTCCCACGAACAAGAGTAAAGGAGACAACATATTTTATAATGTTGTACTCTTTTCTTATGATGTTCGGATAGATGATGAGGCTTTGTCTTCGAAATTGATCCATGATGATAAATGTTCAATGAACAAAAATCTTATAAAGATTAAAAAAACGTTGAAACAAATCAGAGATTATGAGGTTTTTCTGATTTCGAATTGTTGATTTGAGTGTTATTTAATTTTTTTTTTCTGCTTTATTTGGGTTGGCTGATGATGGGTAGGACCTGGAGAATGTTTGGTTTTGAGAAGATTTGGTTTTGACTAGGTTAGGTTGTGATTTGTTAATTGTTGAGGCTGTTGAGTTTGTTATTTCATTATTGTGATGGTTAATCAAACTGAGGTCCTAATACATCTTTCATATTATAGTCATAGTGAATGGTCAGTCTCTTCTTCATCCTTTCTGTCCATGTTTAGTCAAACGGCAGTCATGGTCTTCAACACCTTAATAGTCAAGTCGCAACAAGTTTACCTTTGAGTCAAAACTCAAAGTGATTTTTATGACAAACTCGCATCATATTCCAACTCGCAGAAAAATAAACATGCATCATATACCAACTCGCTTCATATACCTTAAACCCAACTCGCATGTTCTTTGCAAACACAACTCGCATACTTAATTCAAACCAACTCGCCACTGTAGCAACTCGCATGTACACAAATACATTTGAGCAACTCGCATTCAATAATGCAAGTACAGTTACACCATATGCGAGTTAAATAACTCGCATAGAAGCTGGACCTGAAACCCAACTCGCTTCGGTCCTTAGAAGGCAACTCGCTTAAAGTTCATTGTATCTGGACAGCATGACAACTCACATCCAAGAATACATTGAGTTAGGACAGTCAAAATTGTCAACTCGCTTTACAGAAACAGTCAACTCGCATTATAGAAAATAGACATGAGCAGATTCATAACATGAAGACCAAAAACAGTTTAATCAGTACATAACAAAACAGTTTTAACAACTCATGAAACTAGATTCAAATGACTATAACAAGATATCAAACATGCATAACGATCATCAAGAGACATAGCCAAAAACCATACGTATCAACCACATCCACATACACACAAACCGTATATAAAAAAACATGTAAAACCATACGAGTCACCAAGACAACACAACCTGGCTCTAATGCCAATTGTAGGATCATGAATATTATGTTATTTGATGATTCGGGTGGTCTAGGATTGTGATTAAACAAGAAAGCCATTTTGATAGATGAAGAGAGTTGAGAGGAGGTTCCTTGAAAGAGAGTTGCTATATGAAATGAAAGGTTTATTCAAAGAAGCCACACCCCTTCCATGGATGGAAGGGGTATTTATACTTACAAATAACACGACCTCCTATCGGCCTGTGGATCAGGTATACAGTGGGTAAAGACCCGTCCTTCCTCCACGGTGTTGCACTACACTATTCTATGCTAATAACTAACTAATAAACTAACAAATAACGTAACTAATGATGTGTCTACGAGCTAACTAATGCTAGATAATATTTGGGGTGACCGACACTTCACTATGGAATTTTCTAATTCCTAACATTACAGAACCAAAACCAAAAGCTTTGGTTGCTCAAGAAAATCTATCAGAGGTTGACTGGAGTGCTGAATTTGATGATGAACCAGTAACCTACTCTATAGTTGCAATGGAAGAATTTGATTGGAGCACAGCTTTTGATGAGGAACCAGGATTTGCTGCTTTAGAATCAAGAGATGGCCTTGGAAGCTTTGACTAGAGCATGGAAAGTGAAGAAGAACCTGTTCTGCTTGCTATGGTAGCTACTTCACCAAGTTCATCCACTATCTCTGAGGTATGTTCCAAATGTAATGACTTTTATCAAAAAGTGCTAAAAGATTATGTGACTTAAAGAGATAATTGTAGAAGGGCTAGGTCTGAGGTAGCTGGTTATCAATTGACTTTAGAGTTAATGGAAGCCAAAATAATCACTCATGAAAATAATGAAATGGCTTGGGCAGAAAAATATGAGCAACAATATCATCAATTAAAATTGAGTGAATGGAAGTTAGGATGTAAGGTTTCTGAACTTGAAAAGATGACTAAAGAAAGGTATAAATTGTTAGAAAAATTTGCTAGATGGAAAGAATTTGGTCTTTCACATGTTAGTTTTGTTGAAAAACAAAAAAGAGCACACATTAAAACTGGCCTAGGCTTTGGTATGGATTTTAGTAGTACAGAAGAGAACCCAACTAGTGATGAGGAACAAATTGATTCAGAGGAGATAACTAGTGATGATGAACTCATTAGCTCATCTAGTAATAAGGAATCAATTAGTCAAACACCTCCTGAATTTAAGAAAGACAAGGGTTATAATGCAGTTCCTCCACCAACTGGTAGTTTTCAACCACTTAGGACAGATGTTTCTTGTTTTGGAGTAGACAATTTAGAGTTTAGGAAAAAGCTTACTGGTCAATCTAATTCAGGTCCATCTAGTTCTGAATCCCTAAAAGAAAGAGTTGAGAAACCTAAGGATGATAATGCTAAGAGTTCAGCAGTACCTTCATCTTAAAGTACTGCTAGACATTCAGCAATACCTTCAAGAAAAACTTTTCAAAATACTGCTAAATCTTTTTGGGATAGTTTTGGTCAGGATAGCTTTCATCATTCACCAAAAAGCCAGGATAGTTTTGGTCATAGAACTAAAGGAAGAAATTTTAGGAGTATGGGTCAAAAATTATGTTTTGTTTGTTATAGTCCTGATCATTTGATTAAGGACTGTGACTTTCACTCAGAATATTTAAGCAAATTCCCAAAGACTACAACTACCAACCATAAGCCAAGGGAGAATAAACCGGTTTGGAATGACTCGCATAGGGTTAACCATAGTGATTTCTCAAAAGACTATAGATACCCTCACCAGAAAAGACCTTTTTCCAAACCACCAGTACCCTCAAGCACTTTTCAAGGTACTGGTAAGTCAAAAGTTTCTCAGGCAGTACCTTCTCAAAGTACTACTAGGTTTTCACCCAATCAAGGTACTGCTAGCACTTTTTCGAATGAAAGCCCTAGGAGATCCAATTACTATCAACCTAGAAGGCATTACACCTCAAATAGAGTACCTAGATCAAAGAAATCTACACAAAAAGTTAAAACCTACTGGGTTGAGAAAGAAAGTACGGATGGGGGACAAACAGTACTTTCAGCAAGTTTTGTTGAAAAAGAAAAAGAGAATTTGGTTGAAAAAGAGAATTTTGCTGAAAAAGAGAGTTTTGTTGAAAAACCAACACAAGTTTTGGAACAAAAGAGAATAATTGATCATGTTTTCAAAAACAATGGAGATTACATACTTAAATAATTTAAGTATGTCACTCCACAAGGGTAACACAAGTCAGTAATGGCTTGGGTTCCTAAAAGAAACTAACTCTTTCATCTTTGTGCAGGGCAACCCAGAAGAGGAGCTTAAAGATCATTTGATTATTGATAGTGGTTCCTCTTGAAGCATGACAAGAGACAAGGAGATTCTGTCATATTTTAAATCATATTTTGGAGGAAGAGTTGCTTTTGGGAATGATCCTAATGGAGGTAGAATTTCTGAAAGGGATTTGATGTTTCAAGATTCAACCATTTAGTGGTGAGTATTGGTATGATTAATTATTAAGCTACGTTTAAGGGGAGGACTTAATATTAGTTTAGTTTAGTCCTATGCATTGTTTGAGGGGAGGCAACACAATGCACTTTGATGTTTTTGCTTTTGTGGAGAAGAGGATGGAAAGCACTGCTTGGCATTTATCTGAAAGTACTGCTTTGAAAGTACTGCTTACGTGGAAAGCACTGCTGTCTTGTCAAAGTACTGTTACAATGGTCAAAAATAAGGGGTAAAATTCAACAACGGTAACTTTATTATTTGGGATTTGATTTTTTAAATCTTACCTATAAATAACTACCCTACCGATTTTTATACTTATCCATCCATCCATTCATCACTTTTCCATCCATTCATCACTTTTACTCTCATCTTTATACTTATCCATCCATTCATCACTTTTCTCATCATATTCATCTTCGCCGAACCATTAATTCTTCTAACATACAAGCAATGGCTAATCATAACACCGTTAGTAAGCACAACATGGTTGCTAATTTGGACAAGACACCATCTAACATCACTTTTCATGAAATCATTGATTTCCTTACTGGATCTTCAATCAATTATGCCTTGCTGATCAACCCTGATATCATTGAACCATGGATCCAACAATTTTGGGATACTGCTAGATCACATTTGCAAGATGATGAATCTTTAATTCAAGGTAAGGTTGCTGGAAGGACAGTTCGAATTAGTGAAGCCACAATCAGGGAAGATTTATTGTTTGATGATGAAGAAGGTGTTGTTCGCTTTGAAAAACAAGTACTTTGGGATACACTAAGAGATATAGGGTATGAGGGTTCACTCACAGAAACTACTTTTAGGAAGCCCTTGTTTAGTCCTCAATGGAAATATCTCGTTCATGTTTTACTTCATTGCTTGAGTCCCAAAAGTACTTCATGGGAACAATTTGGTGCCAACATAGCCTCTGCATTAGTGGGATTAGCTACCAATCAACCCTTCAACATTTCATGTATGATTTTGGATGGTATGCTTTCTCATATCTCAAATGGTTCACCATTCCTGATGTACCCTAGATTTGATCTATTATTCTTGAACAAACAGCTTAAGGGTATACCTAAACCTTCAAGCTTGTTACCTGCTGTTGTACTTCCTCCAAAGGTGTTTACATTTATGGCTAGAAAGAGTGATAAGTTTTCTGGGCGAAATACACCTTTAACTGCTCATATGATAGAAGTAGCACAGGCTGTTAGAGATGACGCAGATTCAAGTCCTGATACTGAGCCTTCAAGGGAAGAAACTGCTTCTCAACATACTGCTTCAAGGGAAAGTACTGCATCTTTGCAAGGTACTGCACATGCTAATTCAGAACCAGATGTCAACCCACCATCATCTCCCAATGATTATACTTCAACATATGGGTCCCAAACATCTGGAGGAGATGAGGGAGTCATGGCTACTGAGGGAGTAGTTCTGGATAATTATGCATTAACAAGGGAGTTCATGAGGTTGAAGAAGGAAAATGAAGCTCAAGCTGCACAACTGTTGAAGTTGAACAACAAGTTCAAGAGATTGAAAAGATTTGTATGGCCCCTAGTTCAACATCACATGTTGTGGGTGAAATCACACAAAAGGAGAGGTCGCAAACCTAAGAAGGTTTCTAAGGGAAAGAAGCCTAAAAAGCAGTCTTCATTCACATTGGGGAGGAATTTAGAGCAAGAGAATTTGAATGAAGATGTTGAACCTTATGAAGATACTGAACCTCATGAAAATCTAGATGAAGAACCAGATGCTGCAGCTGATGCTCAAGGATCTGATGCTCAAGGTGCTGGTGTACAAAGTACTGGTGTTCAAGATACTGGTGTTCAAAGTACTGATGCTCAAAGTACTGGTGATCAAGGTACTTTTAGGCAAGAGCTTATTACACCAAGAACCTTTATTTTGATGAAGAAGTTGGTCCTTCAACAGTCTTACATGAAGAAGAAGTTGGTACCTCTAAGGAACATACTGCTAGTGATGATGAGACCATTGCTCAGATAATGCTCAACATGTCAAGACCAAGAGGTATTAGTATTCCTGGAGCTGAACAATCTCAAGTCCTGCAATCTTCTGAACCTACTCAACAGTTAGATCCTAAAGATAAAGGAAAAGGTATTTTGGTAGAATCAAAGAAAAAGAGGAAGCTTACTTTAGCAGAATTAAGAGCTATTGAGGTAGCTAAAAATGAAGAAACTGCTAGAAAGTTACAAGCTGAATTAGATGCTAAAATTGTTCTACCAGAGAAGCAAGCTGATATACCAAGAAGACCACAAAGTATTGCTAAAGAAAGGAATGCCATGATGGCTCATCTGAAGGGGCAAGGATATAAAGGTTTACAGAAGTTAAAATATATAGAGATGAAAGACTTATATGATGTTGTTAGAGAGTCTTATCAAAAGGAACTGGAAGGTTTTATTCCTTTTGATGATGAAAAGCAAAATGAGGATGCAAGAAAAAGAAGTTTAAAGAGAAAGAGAAAAACTGATGATGAACAGCTATCAAAGAAGTTTAAATTGAGAACAGATACAGTTGATGAGCTGAGGAATTATATAAGGGTTGTTAATTTTGAGCATCCAAAGTCTAAAGAAGTTGCAGAAACGAAGTCAAAGATTTCTACATTTGAAGTTGTAGAATCAAAGGAAGGAGATTATCTTATGTTTCATAGAGAAGATGAAAGTTTTAGAACATTCAACTTATTGTGGGACATACTGCATATGATCGATAGAGAAGATCTGTTTCATCTGTATCAACTAGTGCAAGATTATTTTGAGCATATTCCACCAACTGGAGTGGGTTTAGTCTTGCTGGGTGATCTTACAACTATCTGGGAGACAGAAGAAATAAGTACTGATGCGCTCTGGAATAATCAGGAAGATTGGGAAATCACAAGCTGGAGATTCTTTGAAGAATCAGGAGTGCATGTATTAGAGTTAGAAAATGGGACCATGATTCATATGCTAGCAGAAAGAATATATCCTCTTACAAGAGATCTTATGATCAGGATGCTAGATCATGGTATGGAAGTTGAACAAGAGAATGAAACAGCTCTTATGGTGATTGAGTTGTTTATCAAATGGAAAACTTTAGCAGATGATGATGCATAATTACTGGTATGGTTTTTATTATATATATCTTTTGAAAAATCAGTACTTTATTCAAAGTACTGCTGAACAAACAGTACTTTATCAAAGTACTGCTTGCAGCACAAAACAAGTAAAGTCTTTTATTAAAAATAAGCAATTTTTGTAAAGTGCAAAATACTTTTTGAAGCAAAAGATAACAGCAACAAATTGTTTTGAGAGTAACATCTCATGGTAATCAACTTACCATGTTTAATAAACAAGAAAGAGTTTGACTCATCATGAGGGTACGGCTCTGATGTGATTATCAAATTTGTTTTTAGTTGACAATTTACTAAAAATTGTATGGTTTTCAACTCACCATATCTGTAATAGTGAAGAGTTGGCTAGCCTACAATAAAATGGCTTGTGGTAAAGGCTGTGGAAAAACCATTTGTATGGTAATTAGTTTACCATGGTTGTAAGAACTAACTAGTCCAAAAGCAAACGGCTCTTGGTAAAGACTTAACAAATCCGTTGATAGCTGATGATTTGCTAAAAATCATATGGTTATCAATGTACCATGGTTTTACACACCTAAACATTGGCTACTCCAGAGTTAATGGCTTTGGTAAAGAGACATCAAAATTCATTAATTTTTCAATGATTCACCTCTCACAGGAGTTTACACACCTGGAAGTGATGAGAATAGTCTGAAACTTTATGATCTGATGTACATTTTGCCATATGTTGCTGAGTAGCTGAAAAGATGAAGGTTGCTGAAAAGGATTGCTTATAAAGATTACTTTGATGATGAAAATACAAGCACAGTGAGTACAAGACAAATCTGAAGATAAAGACACAATCTTTCCTTGAAGACAAAGATGTTAAAGTTAAAGATACAAAGGAACTTGAAATCAAGCAAGTAGAATTCAAGTTTGGGGAGCATTATTGGGATATAAAGTCAAAGTGCTGCTGAAAGTCAAAGTACTGCTTATGAAGAAAGTTAAAGTATTGCTCGCGTCAAAGAACTGATATGCTAAAGGACTATTATGCAAATCGTTTAAGGATTATTATGTAATTCTAGAATATTCTTAGATTAGAATTAGTTTACTTGTCATACAAGGATTGTAATTATAAACCGACTAGGGTATTCCTTATGCCTATAAAAGGACCCCTAGATTGGCATTAGAGATACGTGACTTAGAACTTACATGCAAGTATGATATTAGAGTTATTTAGCGATTAGGTTTGTTAGTGAATCTGTAAAATAAGCAGATTCAAAGTTTGGTTTTAATATAATCGTTGAAGTTTAAAGTTATTCTTCTTAGCTTTGTTAAAGTAGATTCCGCATACTTAATAGAGTTATATCAGTGTTTCATTGTTAGTAGTTTTGGATTTATCCAAGGTTGCTTAACCCTTACAAGCTACATAGTTAGTTTGGTCAGAGTATATTGATCCAATATGGAGGTTTAGACTTGGCTTTATTTTTATTTTTAACACCAATTTCATAAACTATCCCATGCCTTCTCCATACCTTTTATAAACCCGAAGCCTTAACGATATAACCCGAATAAAAGCCCTCTTTGATGAATTTATTTTCTTTGTTTTGATACTTGTACAAGCTTATGGTAAAAAAGCATTAATCATGACTAGGCATTGAGTAATTTACATATACCCACCAATATATGAGTGTTGAGTGAATTCTTAAAATCATTCGTGAGGTGTTCTAGTTGTGTTATCTAAAGTATTTGGTTTATTTTAAAGTTTTCACATATTACAAGCAAATTAATGATTATTTCTTTTGAAATGATTGTTAAATTTTAGGAACCACGGTATCAAGACCATTGAAATCGATTTTTGCAAATGTTAGACCTACTCGAGGGCGAGTAGAACTGAAGTGTGGGGGAATTTGATAACGCTCAAAATGAACATGTTTTTAGTAGCGTTATTGTTGGTTTTGTGCATGATAATAGGCTATATTTACTCTTAACTGTTGCAAAATTGCAAAAGATGCGTATTGTGTATGTGTATGTAGCCAGGTATCACAAAAGTTAAAGAAATGAAGTTTTCATGCACGTTTGGAGGATTCCTGAGGAAGGAAGTCGAGAAAGGAAGCTCTTGGACTCAATGACTAGGAGGCGCAAAGATTTCTAAGTATCTACAACAAGTTAAGATCAAGTTTCATCATGGAAATCATCAACGAAAACAAAGAAAAAGGCTCAAATCAAGAAAAGTCAACAAAAGTCAAATCTGGGGGTACAAGAGGCGCCCAACCATTCGGTTGGAACCCGCAACCGATCCGGTTGGGCGAAGTGAAGAAGGCGCAACCGATCCGGTTGCATAAACTGGAGTTACACAAATTTGCATTTAATGTTGCCTTAACTCACCATAATCATTGGAGGCCGATCATTTCCTGTTATTTACTTGAAGAGAACGTTTTTGGCCAGTTAGTTATGTTTCTTTGCCTATATAATGAACCTAGACTTAGTAATCTATGTGTCATACTGATAACGCTACACGCGTCGTTCGGGGTCAAGGAAACTTCCTTTTCTTCGAGCAAGTTTTATAACACCCTATGCAGTGAACCTAATCGTTGTAGTGTAGTAATTAGGGTAAGCCACGGGTATTGATATCGTTCTCTAGGGGAATAGGAATGCTAGTGAGAAGTTACTACGCTAAGGTTGAGGTTGAGGAAGATTATTTTTTATCTTTTTATGTTTTTTTAGAAAATGAAAAGGTACGAATCTCGGGTATTGGATTTGGGGGGTTGGTATTTCTACCGATTACTCTACTATTATCTAATTATCTAAGCTAAGGTTGTGATAGTCTATGTCTAATTGATGTGTACTCGTATGATAGTTTAAAGATGTGTTTACTTAGGTTTTACTACTCCTTAATTATCTCCTATTGATGGTTGATTTGTCACGTCCTTATTCCTAGTTGCGTTGTGATTCTAAGGCTATAGGGCGTGCTTATTTCCCTAACTCTTTGAAATTACCAAAGGGTCTTGTTTACAAATCCTCTAGTGATTTATAGACGCCTACTCTACGGTTGTCCTTGAATACTTTATCCTACAATTACCTAGATAATTATATTCTAAAGTTCACAAAGAAATGTCAAGCATTAAGTACACAACGAATAATCTAGCGCACTCTAGATCATTAGTCAACTAAGATAAGTATCAACCAATCAATATTCAATAATTAAGTTTCATATTCCCTAAGCAAACACACAAATAAATTAGCCGGACATGGAGAACATGCAAGCATACACACAAATAATCAAAGACATAATTAAATTAATGAAGTAAATACTTATCTTGATGTATAATAGGGTTTAGAACCCTAAAATACTGCACAAGAAAGCCTTGGTTCGGTTTTAGGTTTTTACTCCAAAAGACTACACACAAAAACTAAAAAATTCGGATTCTATATATAAGATTACATCTGCGACGGCGTCACCTTATGTTTCGTGACGCCGTCGTGTCGCCGTCATTAGGGTTTCGTCTTGGCCACGTAAACCTTGCGACGGCGTCACCTTATGACTGTGACGCCGTCCCCTTCAGCTCTGACGCCGTCTTGGCTGCATCTAGGCCGTCTGAGTAGCGACGGCCTATTCCTTTAGAACCTGACGTCGTCCCTTGAAAACATGCAATTTCGCCTCTGAGCCGTCGCAAAATTCCTTCCCGACGGCGTCGCAGATATGCAGTGACGCCGTCGCCTTGTGTTTCAGCAGCTTTGAGTGTCTCGATTCTGACTTTGGCCATTTTCTTCGTATATTCGCGCCTTTTCGTCCAAATAAGCATCATTCCAGCATTTTGCCTTCAAGAGACCTAAAAAGTGAAAAGGAACGATATTAAGCAATAACGGATACAAAAGTGATCGAATAAGGGCTTAAATGACCCCTCAAAAAGGTACCTTTTAAAACCTTATCAAATATCCCTACACTTGGTATTTGCTTGTCCTCAAGCAAATGTGCTTTTAGCCAATTAATTTATAAGTTAGGGGTCATGAAGCATCCATTCAAAACGGTCCACAACACATATAAGCCCCGCAAAATTCATAACAAGCACGGAAATTACATACTAGCACCTCACATGGGGTGTTTGGATACTCACATCTCTCTCGGGTGTATATAAGAAATATAACAAATCGGAAATGGAAGATAAACACTCATTAACCGGTCCTAGTACATAGATTACCATAGGCTTGAGAATAGATCAAACCTCCATCGCTTTGGCGTAAGCACCTAGGAAAGACTATCAAAGAGGTCTTTAAAGGGTTGTAACGTTAGGCTTACGGTAGGGAAATAAGGGTTTGGTGGGATAGGCTATATATTGGTGGATAGTCAAAAATCTCTATGTTGCAAGTATACGAAGAATGGCGTTGCTAAGCCAAGACTCGACACTCTAAAACTCTAGGCAACGAAAATAAACAAACATAATTTAAAAGATAGATGTAGGATGGTAGCCCGTATGTTTTTTTTTTTTTTTTTTTTTTTTTTTTTATTTTTTTTTTTCGAAATTTTTTTTTTTTTTTTTTTTTTTTTTTTTTGCATACACTTTTACTCTACCATCCTCTACGGTACATCAAAATGATAGGGATTTATAGACACATCCCTACACTTGAGTTTTTATTACTCTAACACTAATTTGACCCGAATTGAAAAGATCAAAACACTTGGAGTACATTATTATGCAAACAAAGGGAATTTGAGTTTAACGTTCTCTTTCCTATGTTTCATAAACTTTAACTTTTCCCATGAATCCCAATCATCCCAAAACTGTATACAAGGGATATGACTCGACTTAGCAACTCATGCAAGCAACCAGATAATTGAACTAAGGGTTTTGGGTGATAACATAAATTTGCACTAAAAGTGAGTGCAATAAAGGTAGGCTAAGGCGATTTGGGTGTATATTTGGGGGTGGGGTGTAAACAATGCTCTTCATTGATATTCCGGAAAAACCGAAACATCACGAGAACCGCGAAAAGGATAGGCTCTGAGGGGTTAACTAGGGGTATCGTGTACTAAAGATGAGTACAACGCAAAGGGTATGGGGGAATTACTCAACCGATATGGAAGAAGTAATTATATTACAGGTATCAAACAAGGGTTTATCCTAATGCCTCTTATCATTTAGTTATTCCTAACTACACAAGTGTAGTCTCACTAGCGATCTCGGAATGCATCACAAAACAAGTTCTAGAATCTAATATACTACCGGTTCACACTCTAAGCATTAAAGATGAATGCTTTAATTCCTACTAATCTAAGGGCGATCCTCACATTTTGGGTGGAATTTAGGTGGTAAGGGTTTTTGTGCTAGTCATGCAATTTCCTATCCATGAGACGCTTTTGTTAAGACTAATGGCCCACTCTTATACGTCATGAAAAAATTTTAAATTTAGCTAAAATTACCCTAACCTACATTTTCTCATGGTTTATTACACAAATACACTTGGAAAAAGCAAACAGTCAAGGATAAGCATAGTTTCAAAGTTCCCGTTTATTTTCCCTCCCTACACTTAAACTGAACATTGTCCCCAATGTTCCCCGAAAGTATCAAAGTTATGATAATAGAAGGTAATTAAAAACGAAAGAAACTAATACTCCCCTGATTAGCTCGGTAGGATCCGTAAAAAGTGGTGGTTAAATCTTTTCCAAGAAGAGTTTTTGCATGAAAGGCTCCTTCCAAACTTGTGTAACTTCTTCTTGATAAACTAAACCTGCACACTAGAAGAAAACAAACGAAACCTTCGCGTAAAATCGGCGGTAATAATATACATAAGACTCGATTTAAACTAGGATATAATGCTTGTGGAATGGATGTTTACAGAATTTGTTTTGAAAGTTAAGATCTGGAAAATTCCAAAATTTTACAAGTAGCTCAGAAAACGAGAAAAAGTAAACTGATGTTTTTATTCCTTCCTGACGCCGTCAGGTTGCAATCCTGACGTCGTCAGGTTATCCTGACAAAAACTGGTCTGCGATTTTCTGGAAAAAATTCTGGAAAATTTACATCTTTAGAATCTGGAAAAACTTCTGCAAAAACATCCATTATGACTCGATACAAGCATTTGACTCGAACAAACAAACATATATATCTTTTAGTTAATTGTTATTCTCATGTTCACGTTTCTTATGAAAACGTGTGTAGTCCTCCCTACACTTATCCTTTATGTAAAATACCTTTATATGTAATTAAGACGAGGTTAAAAACAAAATAAAGCATTTTTACAATTTCAAACATGAGGACAAACAATTAATAAAAGATATATGACACTAACAAGCAAACAATTAAGCATGGGTTGCCTCCCACGAAGCGCTTTTCTTTATTTAAGAGTCTTGTAGCTAGACTCGTAGTCCTACCCCTACGTTTTTGCATCACCGCCCTCTTGACGGTCTCTATCGGGGGGTTCCATGTTGTAGAAGTGTCCCATGATACTCCTTTCTAAGAGTTCACCCTCTCCCCACTCGGTCCTATATTTCGGTCCTAAATTCAAACAATCTTTATAGAACCCGAAAAGCTTAGCCATAACATAATCTACTCCCTTTTCCCTATCCTTATCATTCCTGTAATAGACCGACAGTTTAAGTTCCTTTTCATCATTGGAGAGTGATGAAAACTTCTCAATCTTAAACGGCATTTGGTAGGCTACGTCGTCGGTCTCATCCTTGAATCGGACTACTCCTAACGATGGGTCATAGGTCATCCCGGTGCTTTCTACGAAAGGTTTTCCTAGAATAACGTGGGACAAGCTAGGGTCTATGGCCGTGCTAATATCTTCCACAATTATGAAGTCCGTAGGGAATGTGAAACTACCTACATAGACGGGCAATCCCTTAACTCTACCAAGAAAATTACACTTATCACTAGGATTATCGAGGTCTTGCCTAGTTGGGATAGGCTTCTTCATTATCCAATTGTAATAGGTGCTAGTCATTATGTTAATTGGGGATTTACGATCAATGTAAGCCTTTGCCACAAAAAGGTGTCCTATGCAACATGGTATGTTAAGATTCCAAGGGTTCCCAAACTTGATTCTAGGGCTTTTCCTAACATACATGTGACGGAGGTCACGCACTAAGTGAGGGTGGCGGGATAATTCTTCTTCCGTAGGAAATTTGTTGAAATAGTCATTGTCTACTTCATCTTCTTCCTCGGGTGTTTCATCATCAACAAATGTTTGGTCTTCTTCGTCATCGGTTTCATCCGGTTCCACTAAGGCGATGGCATTGAAGAATTGGACGTGCTTAATAAGCTTGCTTGGATCCTTAATTTCTACACCTGGAGGCTCGGGAGTCGAGATAGCACTAACCTTCCTATCACTATTTATGGCTTTCAACAGGTTGTCTATCTTCCTATCCATCTCGGCTTGTTGATGGTTAAAGCGGTCCGAGAGCTTAGCCATTTGGGTTTCTTGGGACGCAACTATGTTTTGCAACATCCCTTCGATACTCTGTTGGTTAGGACCGTTAGGTGGGGGCCACGAAAAATCATTGGAGGTGAATTCTTTGGTTTGTCCCCAGTAAAAGTCGGGCTTGTTTTTCCATGCCTCCCGGGTTTCATTGAAATTCCTAGGTCCGGGCGTTGTAGGGAATCTTCCTCCCGTTCCATTATTACGTGAGGATGCGTATTCAACGGAAGCATGTTCGGGGGATAGGGTGCTAGTGCGCGTGTTATGAGGATCACAAAACGGCTCGCACGAAGAGGAAACTTTGTTTATATGGCGCGAGGACTTAGGATTCTCGTAGGAACTCATGAGGAATTTGACTTGATCTTCAAGTTCGATCATCCTACGGTCGGGAGGAGGCAAGGAGATTGCCTTGACGGTTTTGGGAAGTTCACGGGGGTCATCCCAACTTTCGTTGTCATAGAGGGCAAGGTCCTCTATTATTTCCCATGATTCTTCCGCGGTGAGATCACTAAGTTTTCCACCGGCCGCTTGGTCAATGGATCGCTTAGTGGGAAAGTTGACATGATCATAAAAGATTTGGACTTGGAGCCAAAGATCAATGCCATGATGAGGGACTTTATGAAGTAAGTCCTTGAATCGGGTCCATGCTTCGTAGAGAGATTCACCTTGACGTTGTTGAAACATCAAGATGTCATTCCTAAGCTTAGTGGTTCTCCCCGGTGGGAAAAATTGAGCAAGGAAGCGAGAAGTAAGATCATCCCAACTTGAGATGGAGCCGGCGGGAAGTCGCTCAAGCCAATTACTAGCTTGGTCCCGTAGAGAGAATTGGAAGAGACGCAAGCGCGTGGTCTCCCGAGTAGTAGCATCAAGGTCGATGGAATCGACAATTTTGAGGAAATCCCTCAGATGCTGATTTGGATCTTCGGAACGAAGTCCATGGAATGCACATCCGTTTTGCACCAACCGGATGGTGTCGGATCGCAGGGCCATAGTTCGGGCTTGGTCAGGAAGCTCAATGGTGTTTCTATAGCTTAGGTGGCTTGGTCTTGAGTATTCCCCAAGAGTACGGCCTCTTGGCGGGTCATTTGGTGGTGGGTTGATGAGTGGTGGTTGGTTATCACCTTCCATGATGAAAAGTGATGGGACTACGAACAAAGGTCACGAAGAAGGGGGATAGACTACGAGAAAGCTAAAAATGAGAAAAATTTACTTGATAGGAATCAAGCAAAGAACCTAAACGAGGTGGACTACTAACTAGCTATTCTATTCCCCGGCAGCGGCGCCAAAAACTTGATAACGCTACACGCGTCTTTCGGGGTCAAGGAAACTTCCTTTTCTTCGAGCAAGTTTTATAACACCCTAGGCAGTGAACCTAATCGTTGTAGTGTAGTAATTAGGGTAAGCCACGGGTATTGATATCGTTCTCTAGGGGAATAGGAATGCTAGTGAGAAGTTACTACGCTAAGGTTGAGGTTGAGGAAGATTATTTTTTATCTTTTTATGTTTTTTTAGAAAATGAAAAGGTACGAATCTCGGGTATTGGATTTGGGGGGTTGGTATTTCTACCGATTACTCTACTATTATCTAATTATCTAAGCTAAGGTTGTGATAGTCTATGTCTAATTGATGTGTACTCGTATGATAGTTTAAAGATGTGTTTACTTAGGTTTTACTACTCCTTAATTATCTCCTATTGATGGTTGATTTGTCACGTCCTTATTCCTAGTTGTGTTGTGATTCTAAGGCTATAGGGCGTGCTTATTTCCCTAACTCTTTGAAATTACCAAAGGGTCTTGTTTACAAATCCTCTAGTGATTTATAGACGCCTACTCTACGGTTGTCCTTGAATACTTTATCCTACAATTACCTAGATAATTATATTCTAAAGTTCACAAAGAAATGTCAAGCATTAAGTACACAACGAATAATCTAGCGCACTCTAGATCATTAGTCAACTAAGATAAGTATCAACCAATCAATATTCAATAATTAAGTTTCATATTCCCTAAGCAAACACACAAATAAATTAGCCGGACATGGAGAACATGCAAGCATACACACAAATAATCAAAGACATAATTAAATTAATGAAGTAAATACTTATCTTGATGTATAATAGGGTTTAGAACCCTAAAATACTGCACAAGAAAGCCTTGGTTCGGTTTTAGGTTTTTACTCCAAAAGACTACACACAAAAACTAAAAAATTCGGAGTCTATATATAAGATTACATCTGCGACGGCGTCACCTTATGTTTCGTGACGCCGTCGTGTCGCCGTCATTAGGGTTTCGTCTTGGCCACGTAAACCTTGCGACGGCGTCACCTTATGACTGTGACGCCGTCCCCTTCAGCTCTGACGCCGTCTTGGCTGCATCTAGGCCGTCTGAGTAGCGACGGCCTATTCCTATAGAACCTGACGTCGTCCCTTGAAAACATGCAATTTCGCCTCTGAGCCGTCGCAAAATTCCTTCCCGACGGCGTCGCAGATATGCAGTGACGCCGTCGCCTTGTGTTTCAGCAGCTTTGAGTGTCTCGATTCTGACTTTGGCCATTTTCTTCGTATATTCGCGCCTTTTCGTCCAAATAAGCATCATTCCAGCATTTTGCCTTCAAGAGACCTAAAAAGTGAAAAGGAACGATATTAAGCAATAACGGATACAAAAGTGATCGAATAAGGGCTTAAATGACCCCTCAAAAAGGTACCTTTTAAAACCTTATCACATACAACCCAAAGTGTAATAGTTTACAACAAAACTATTACCAACTATTTTATTCATCCCAAAAGTTTAGTTATTACTGTAAAATGTCCAGGAGGTTGGAGAGACTCATTCTCATCCATTGTTTTGATCATTCTGAGTTATACGGTTAAGCTAGGTGATTGGAGGCGTGTGGTTGCTATAATCCACGAATTCTAGTTCTTGTAATTCCAGAAGTTTAGGTATTCTATGAAACTTGTTATAGATTTCTATTCTTTTGAGTTATTGGAATTACTTTGTTATTACTTGTGTTTTGTTATAATTATCATGGAGTAGTTCTTGAATATACTTGTGTGTAAGGATGTAGGAAATCATACTAGTGTTCTCATATGTGATGCATGTATAAATGATCTTGTTTAAATAAGTTTGTTGGAAAAATACTAGTCTTGTTTGATTTGTCGGTAAAACATGTTTTAAGAAAAAGGACCGAAAGGATTTCTCTTGTGTTTTATTCCAAAAAGTTAAGTGACAAACTAGTATGGGGATATGGTGATTGAAAACCACCATGTTTACTTATTGAAACAAGACTAGAAACATTTTCATCACGAAAGTTCGAAAGATTCATAGGAACGAGTTTAATAAGAACATTTTATAAACAAATGGATTTTCTAAAGGATAATCATTAGGATAAGGACCGAAAGGATTACCTATATGTTATTGTTCTTAAAATTATTTTAAAAACATAAACTATGGGTTGGAAATCATTTGCTTATGATTTGTGCATCACATCAAGAGTTTACACCAAGCCTTCATGAACAGTTATTATGATTGCCTATAGACTACACACAAGTATATATTTCTTTATATTGAATTTCACTAAAACCATCATTTTTTGAGAGAGCCTTGACAAAGCTTTCTTGTTACCAATCTTTTAAAAATAATTTCAAAAGCAAAATCCCTTGGGACGATCTCGACTTACCCACCTTTGCTATCGCGAACGAGTATACTTGCTCGTATGTGTTTATAGTAATAACCGGATAATTCGTGTTTATAAATTTTTAAAACTTGCACACGGTAAGCACATCAGTTATCAGCAAGATTTGGCACATATCCATCTGGATTTGGCTTAAATGAAAACATTCGAATCACTGTGATTGACTCACCATGTTTATAGACAACATTTTGAAACTCTTTGATTTTGTTTTGCAAATCGACAATTTCATCAAGATATTGATCTATTCGTTTCCTTGAGGTTTTTTTTGAATTCCGAAAACTCTTTTTGACACAATGACAACTCAGGCTTGGCTTTTTGAGTTTCTGAAGTAAGAGTGTTAACGTGTTGTTTATGTTCAAATTTTTGTTGTTCTATTTGAGAAATCAAATCATTTTTGGAAACAACTAGATCATGTATCTGTTTTTCTAAAGATTTTTCGTTTTGGTATAACTTTGAAAAAGCGTCTTCAAAACTAAATTCACGTTTCTCTTTTGTTTCAAAAATTTTGAGTTGTACCTTATAGCATTCAATATCCTTAGTCAATAGAGCCACTTTTTCAAGAAGATTATTATTTATCTCATTTCACTTTTCCAATCGAGATTGGGTGGTCTGAAACAAGGTCATGAGCTCTGGATCTGGATTAGACAAAGGTTCATTTTGTTTAACTTGAGTCTCAACATATTCATCATTTAGATCCTCAAATGTATCCTCGGGGTTAACTTGATTATCAACGGTAATCATAAGGTCATCTTGATCGTCAAATGTAACTACGGGATCCATTTGATTATATTCGTGATGAGATGTAGATGGCTCATGTTGAACACTCTGTTCTTTGTCAGATGCAGATACAGGCGGAGATATCAGATCATGTATAAGACATATGTTAGGATCTGGTACATGAGATAGGCCATCAGTGTCATACAATGGGCTTGTGTCACTCATGTGGAGCTCTTGCATGTTGGCCATCAACATTACAGCTGCGTTAGCTTGCAAGTCCTCCATATCATCATCGGAATATGCATTAGCCATGAAGCTCTGTTCCTTGTTGGTAAGTGTTCCACCAGCTTCATCTTTGAGAGCTAAGAGTAAAGCCTCCTTGTGATAAGCGTTGCCTCTTGTTCTCGGCTTTGGGCAAGCATTCGCCAAATGACCCTTCTCGTTGCAATTTTAGCATCGAAGACCAGTATTCCCATTTTGAGCATTTCCCTGATTAACAATTTGAACCCTTTGTTGTGGAGCAACCATGTTATTCCTTCCATAAGCATTAAATCCTTGACCACTACCCATCTGAAGACCATTGTTTCGGTTCTGAACCTCAACCCATTCATTTGATTCCTTGTGTTAGATGAGGTTCGAATACGGTTGTTGGATTTGTTAGCAAATCTCCCGAAGGCTCGAGCAATTAATGAAAATCCTTGATTCATCGTATCGAAAGTTTCTGCATCCTCATTCAGTGTCTCACTATATAGTGTTGAATCAATGTTGTTGTTGTAAGGAGCTAGTTGAGTTTCTTGTGATTGATGTGATGGATCATATGGTGTAATCTCGGCTGATTGTGGTGGATTAGTAAAGACATTAGGTAGCAGTGAAAATTGTGGACAACAAGCTTGAGTGAACAAAGCAAGAGCATTAGCATTTGGTAAAGGTGCAGTGACTCCACGGAGAGCTCTATCTTTGTCCACTTCCTTTTGATGGTGCTTCAAGTAGTCATACAACAACCCCTACTTTGCCATGTGAAGGTCTTTAGCTTGATGGATGTATGTAACATACTTTTCCCAATCAGGACCAAGACAACTTAGGAACTTTGTGTTGATTGCAATTTTTGGCTAATGATGTTGTGTCTGTCCAAGTCATTGATGATGTCTGTAAACCGATGATAGTAAGACTCTAAAAATTCCCCCTGTTCAATCATGAAGTTCTCGTAGGATAGGTAAAGTTTTGACTCCATGTCTTCTTGATTGAGTTATGTGCCTTCCATTAGGAGATGAATGTGATCCCACAATGATTTTGTTCTTTTCTGAGCATCAACACTGAGAAGAATCAGATTGGGTAAACCCAAAAGGATATATTGCATTGCAAGTTCATCAGCTTCAAAATGAAGTAGTTGTTCAGCAGTGAGTTGATCCATTCTGAGAGTGGAAGTAATGTCATCTCTTGGTGGAGTAGCATCTGGATCTTCGGGTACTGTTCTGGTAGAAATTTGAAAAGGACCTTCAAGGATGACCTTCTTCAAGAACTTACCATGTGGTTTCTTGATGAGTGTGTAAATACTCATCATTTTTGTACAAAATAAACTGCAAAATCATCTGAAAACACTCAGAAACACATCAAAATGATCAAAATATCACAAATCAGTGTTTTAGGTGTTTCAAATGCAAAAATATCAGAATCAGATGAAAAACATATCAAATTTGCAAAAAATTGCAGTTTTAGTCCCCCAAGTTTATAAAATTGTCAAAAATAGTCCCTGAGCCAAAATTTCAAAAGAAAAGTCACCAAAGGTCTTTTTAAAATCATAAATTATCATTTTTAGTCCTTTGGTGGGAAATCTAAAAGTTTTGAGAAAATTACAGTTTTAGTCCCTGGACTTTCAAATTAGTCAAAAGTAATCCTTGGAATTTCAAAAATGTTCAAAATAGCCCTTGGATTATTTAAACTTGGCAAGTCTAACCCTTTTGACTACTTTTCATAAGTTACAGTTCTGGTCCTTTGGTTTTGAGAAAGTGCAAAATTGGTCCCTATGTTTAATAATCCTACAAACCAATCCGGACCCTAATATAACTACCCAAGCCCAATCCATAAACCCTTGGCCCAAAATTGTTTACCCGGTTCCTTAACCCGACAACCCAACCCACTACCCATGATTTAAATAAAATAAACCGCCCCTGTGCCTTCCCTGTCCCCCCCCCCCCCCGACACCATTGTCTCCAGCCACCAACAGCCCCCCAAACCCACTCTACCTCACCTTTTGTCTCCCCCCTCCTCACCAACCTTGCAGAAGCATTAAATGCATCACCTTTCCTTGTCCCAGATATCCAAACCAAATTTCCCGCCAAAACAAGATATGTGGCTAAGATGAGCTTTAGCCAATCAATAGCTCACACGTGTGCTGGGATTCATTCAGACAAAGGAGAGAGGAAGTTTGAAGCATAAATAAACGAAGAAGGAAGCTAGAGTGTGTGTAGTTTTAGTTTTCTTAAAAATTGTATGTCGTTTTAATAGTATTGTATCCTAATTAGCTTCTAAATCTTATCTTTAAGTTATTTTGTACTCAAGTGAATCATTTAAGTGTATTGAAACTTAATTTCAGTATCAATTCAAGTTTAAGTTCAATTTCCAAATTTTTATGTTACTGTTGAAATCATCAATCTCAAAACCATAGTTAAATCTGTTGGAAAGTCTGTTTTCAAGCTTAAACAAGCTCAAATAAGCTTGTTAAAGCTTTATATAAACTTACATTCACATTTCACTAACTCTTAAACACTGGTCAACAAAAGTCAAAGTTGGAGCTAAAATGGTTGCAGAGTTGGAATGGGTTGATTCAGCATTGGAAATGGGTTGAAATGGATGCATTGGGTGGAATTTGATAGGGTAGTGTTCTTTGTTTCTCAGTTGGCTAGCCATTGTGGCTTGGACATTTGTAAGTCACATTTACAAGTTTCTATGCATAAGCAGTAGTTGTAGTTCAAAGCTATTAAAACCTGGTTTAAAAGTAGTAATCAGGCTTAAGTAATCTAGTTTGATCATTGGTATATGATTAGTCAGTTGTTGTATCATTCTAATTAGCATAACAGTTTAAAAGGGTGTGTTTGGCATAGCTGATCTAACTGTGATAGGAATGATCTCAGTGCTAGACTTCTGTTGCTAGGGGTTTGTTTAGCTCATTTGAGCTCTAATCTGTCTCAACTTGTGCCTACAAAACAACCTAAGTCAAAACTTCTTTAATTTGTCTCATAAGGTTCAACTGTTAGAAATTTTGTTAAGCAAATTCTTGTTTTGTGCTAAAAAATCATAAAGTTAGCTTGTGGTAGTCTCATAACATCATAACACTTCAAAATCAGTCATTTAATTGGATCTAAACCTCAAGAAAGTCAAACTGGTGTCTATTTTCAAAAAAGTCAAAATAGTGAAAAAGTGATTTTATGCAGAAATTGCAGCAAAGACACAGGGTTCATTAAAGTGTTTCATGGTCTGAATTTTTGGTTATAAGCAGTCTATTAGGAGGTCTATAGGACCTCAAATCTGGTTTTAGCTTTTGCTCTCTGAATTAGCTTCTGCATAAGCTCCAATCAGGGCTCAGGTGCCCTGCACCAAACTCAGTATCAGCTGAGCTTTTCCTCAGTTCTTGTGTAGCTTGCACAGGACTCATATAAGCTTGATAAGGTCTGGTCCTTTGGTTATAATCAGTCAACTAGGTCTAGTTTAAGACTCAATCATTGGTTTTTAGTTTACAGCTCATTTGAGTTCTTATTTTGGTCTGCAAGTTAGCACCCATTTTCTGTTTTAAGCTTAAAATCAAAATCATCAAATCTGTGTTAACCTGCAAATCAGTAGTATTGGCTAGTTGAAACTTGTTCTATTTGTGTTATATTAGCTTATCATAGCTTGTGTACTAGTTTGGTAGCTTTTGGTAAGCTTTTGGCTTATTAAGTGCTTATTTCAATAAGCATTTCCACATCAGTTGCATAATTCTACACATAAGGACCTGTTTTTCTAATTTTCATAGCTTCTTATCATTATTTTAGAGTTTCCCTGAATTTTTCAGATTTTTATAAGCTGTTTTGCTATTTTTCCTATTTTTAATTAGTTTTTAATACTTTTTAAATAGCATTTAATACAAAAAATTCAGAAAAGGTTCCAAAAAATAAGTTTTCATTTTTCTTAGGCTTAGATAAATATAAAAAGTGAAAAAAGTAATTTTCTAGATTTTTCATAGTTCATTTGGTAATTTTTAGTAATTTAATTAGTTTTTAATAGTTTAAAATTCATAAAAAATAGATAAATAGTCACAAAAATACAAAAATAGTTTTGAAAAGTCTATTTTGATATTTTAGACTTTTCCAAGTGTTAATCTCATTTTTCTAGCTTAATTTCATATTTTCTTATATTTTAGGTAATTAATTATTAGTTAAAAATAGTTTTTAATTAGATAATTAGTTTTTAAAAATAATTTTCTTTTTCCATAAATTTTCTTACATCATTAGGTTTGTAAAAACATCATTTTCATATTTTTAGGGTTAATATTGATTTAGTTTCACTTTTTATTTTGTACGTCGCGTAGATTTTAATTAAAACGTACGTTTTAGGTTTTAAACGTTCATCACTTTAAATATAGTGATAGCGTTTATTTAATAGGTTTTATCTCTTTAATTTTCTTTAATTTGCATTTAAGGCGTTTTTAATTTGTTGGCTTTTCTCGTAGTTATAATATCATTCATAATCCTTTTTCTGTTCAAACTTCTCGATTACTAGACGTTGATTTATCCATTGCATAGCTCGCTGGGACATAACGACCCGGGGAGACTCTATACTCCTCTGATCTTAATTGCATCAGTGTTTGAGCAGTTTTTAGTCTTTTAGACTTGACTGTTTAGCACCGATCAAATTTTGGCGCCGCTGCCGGGGAGCTGTGCTGATTTATCTCCCGTGTAGCAGATTAGTTGTTTGAATCCTCACTCTTTGTTTATATCATCCATCTTTGTATATATATATATCCATATTTTCTTCTAAAAAAATCCAAAAAACCCAAAAACAAGCAAAAACGTATAAAACACAAAAATATTTTCTCTTTTGTTTCTATATATGTATCAAAAATAAAAATACAAAAAGAATCGTCGTTTTCTCTAATAATTAACAACTTAAAAGATTACCACCGAAAACCAAGGCAGTGCACTACCTAACTGGGGGTGCGACCATAATAAGTTCCCGAACTAAAGATATAAAACTTGCCTTTGTGTCCATTGTGATTGGTGTACCTTTTTCAAAGAAGCCATTCATCTTGGATTATTGGTTAAGTTCACTGTTGTTTTGCCTCGATTTTGTGTTAATTGATTTTGTTGTGATATCGACGTTTCAGAACCAGAAAACCCATAAAGATTCTTCTCACCCTGATTTTTACAAAACGTCTTCATAATTCTCATTCTCATGTGAAAGATTCTCATAATTCCATTTCTCTCCTTAACTCTGAGTTTCCTTAGAGTTAACTCTAGTGTATGCGCACTCGCTCTTCTAGATCTGTAAGCCCATTTCGTGAGCTTGTCAAGATTCCAAGAAGGCGTGTTCGTAGACTTTCTGCTCCGTTAGTCGGATCTGAGATCCGGACTGTTCGCACTCATCCCGTTATCATGGCGGATGAGATTCCTATGTGCGAGCTTCTCCAGGCACCCATCGACGGGTATGGAGATGCTATCGTTGTGCCAGCCATCGTGGCTGAAAACTTTGAGCTCAAGACCGGGTTACTGAATCTTGTAACCTCTAATCAATTCTTTGGTTTTGAGCGGGACGATCCTCATGCTCATATTCGATGGTTTAACAAGATTGCATCTACCATCAAGTATAAGAATGTCCCTTCTGAGGCTGTTAAGCTTCTTCTGTTCCCGTTTTCTCTTGAGGGGCAAGCCCGGGTTTGGCTTGAAAAACAACCCCCTCAGTCTATAGAGACATGGGAAGATCTGGTGAAGAAATTTGTGAATGAATTCTATCCACCTTCCAAGACCACGAGTCTTAAAAATGAAATCATCAAGTTCACTCAGAAGTTTGATGAATCCTTCAGTGAATCGTGGGATCGTTTCAAGGAATTGCTTCGCAAATGTCCTCACCACGGTTTCTCCGAGTTGATGCAACTCGACACTTTCTACAATGGAGTGAGTCAATCTGACCAAGATTCTCTCAATTCCTCCGCGGGAGGAAATTTCCTTAGCAAAACTGTCAAAGAAGCTTTGGCGATAATCGAAAACAAGTCCAAGGTCCGCACTGCACGAAGCAAGCCGGTTGTTTCCCAAGTCAGTGTTGGTCCTTCTTCTTCTTCATCGCCCGTGAGTCAGTCTAGCACCGATGCTAAGATTGATAAACTCACGGAAGCTATCCAAGCTTTGGTTCTTTCCAACCAGAAGAAAGTCTCTTTTCCACAAACTTCACCTCCTGCTGAAGTTAAGAAAGTGGAAGTCTGTGTTACCTGTGGTGGCCCCCATGCTTACTATAACTGTATGGCCACCGACAGTAACCCTTTTGAAGCCAATGCTGTGGGCGGGATGTCTAATCAAGGAGGCAATCAATATCGTGCTCCTGTAGACCCGAACCACCGTTCTAACCACTACTCTGGACCTCCTGGTTTCAATCAGAATCAAAACCGTAACCAGAATCAGAATAGACCGAACCAAGGTTTTCAAAACCAAGGTCAATTCAATCAAAACAACGGTTTTCAAAATCAGAATCAAAATTTCCACAATCAAGGAAATTACAATAGAAACCCAGGTCAGGGAAATTTCAACCCAGGGTATTATCATGGCAATAATCCAGGGAATTTTCAAAATCAAGGCCCTAATCCTAACAATAGAGGCCAGAATTTCCCCGTGCAAAATCAAGCCATTGTTCCAACTGGACCATCTTCTGATGAGCTGTTGAAACAATTCATGAAATCCCAGGAAGAAATGAATCGGTTGTTGGTCAGCCAGATTTCTGAGATCAAGAAGTCTTTAAATGATCGACCCTCGGGCTCAGGTACTCTACCTAGCAACACGATCGCTAATCCGAGGGGCGATGCTAAAGCGATCACAACCCGAAGTGGTGCTTCTTATTCTGGACCCGCTGTTCCTACTACCTCTTCTTCCTCTCTCCCGAAGGTAGTGGAAAGCGAACCTGAGGCGACAAAGGACAAGGAACTTCCTACTAATAACGGAAGAGCCAACAATGTCCATCCTCAGGTTGTCCCCAAACCAAAGCCTGGAGTTGTTTTTGAACCTCCAGTTGTTGACCCTAAATCCAAAACTTCTATTCCTTACCCCTCACGGTTACATGAGCAAAAGCTCCGCGAGAAAGCTAGTCATCAAATGGAAAAGTTCTTTCAAATTTTCCAAGAGCTTCACTTTGACATAAGCTTCGCGGATGCCATCATGTTGATGCCTAAGTTTGCATCCACTCTGAAACATATGCTGAGCAACAAAGAAAAGCTATTTGAAATGGCTAAGACTCCTTTGAATGAAAATTGCTCAGCAGTCTTGTTAAAAAAGCTTCCCGAGAAGCTAGGAGATCCCGGAAAATTTCTTCTTCCTTGTGTTTTTCCTGGGATGATTGAATGCTTTGCCCTTGCCGATCTTGGTGCAAGCATCAATCTGATGCCATATTCAGTGTGGAAGCAACTTTCTCTTCCGGAACTTATTCCTACCTGCATGACTCTTGAGCTTGCAGATCGATCTATCTCGCGTCCTCTTGGAATCGCCGAGGATGTCTTTGTGAAAGTAGGAAAGTTCCACTTCCCAGCTGACTTTGTGGTCGTTGATTTCGATGCTGATCCTCGAGTTCCCCTCATTGTTGGGCGGGGATTCTTGAGGACGGGCCGTGCTCTTATAGATGTATTTGAGCAAGAGATCACTCTCCGTGTGGGTAATGAAGCTGTTACCTTTAACCTCGATCAAACTTCGAGGTACTCCTCAAATTATGATACTGAATCAATTAATCGAGTCGATTTAATTGACATTGCTTCAGAGGAGTACTCTCAAGAGTTTCTTGGTTATCTTCATAATTCTGTGAGTGGGAATTCCAATTCCACCACATCTTCTCATCCTATCATTGCCGACTCTTCCCCCTCTCTCACTCCATTTGAGGGAGGTGACTTCCTTCTGGAAGAGATCGATGAATTCTTGGCTACTGATGAATCAATTCCGCCTGGAATTGATGGTGTGTATGATTCGGAGGGGGATATTCTTTATCTTGAGCAGTTGCTCAATGAAGATCCATTACCTTCACTCCCTCCGAAAGAGATCTCTATTGAGGAAATCAAATCAGTGCAATCATCCACTGAAGAATTTCCCGAGGTTGAACTTAAGGACCTACCTCCTCATCTTGAGTATGCATTCTTGGAGGGTGATGATAAATTACCCGTCATAATTGCTAAAGACTTGACTGAGGAGGAGAAAACTGCTCTCATAAAGGTCTTGAAGTCACACAAGCAAGCAATTGCTTGGAAACTCTCCGATATTAAGGGTATCAACCCTGAGTTTTGTACCCACAAAATCTTAATGGAGGATGACTTCAAGCCAGCAGTCCAAAGTCAGAGAAGGGTGAATCCTAAGATTCATGAGGTTATCAAACAAGAGGTTCTCAAACTTCTTGATGCCGGTCTGATTTACCCGATCTCTGATAGTCCTTGGGTTAGCCCAATTCATTGCGTTCCAAAAAAGGGTGGCATTACTGTTGTCACGAATGAAGAAAACGAGTTGATTCCAACTCGATTGGTTACGGGATGGCGTGTGTGCATTGACTATCGTAAGTTAAACGAAGCCACCCGTAAAGACCATTTTCCTCTACCCTTCATGGACCAGATGCTTGAGAGATTAGCAGGGAACGAGTACTATTGTTTCCTTGATGGTTTCTCAGGATATTTTCAGATCCCCATTGATCCGCTGGATCAAGAGAAAACCACATTCACCTGCCCATACGGGACGTTTGCCTATAGACGTATGCCTTTTGGCTTATGCAATGCTCCTGGCACGTTCCAACGTTGTATGATGGCCATTTTCCACGACATGATCGGGGAAACTATGGAGGTGTTTATGGATGACTTCTCGGTCATTGGGGACTCATTTCAGACATGTCTCTCCCACTTAGACAAAATGCTTAAACGGTGTGAAGACACCAATCTGTGTCTAAACTGGGAGAAGAGCCACTTTATGGTCAAAGAGGGCATTGTCCTCGGCCATAAGATTTCTAAGAATGGGATTGAGGTTGATAGAGAAAAAGTTGATGTCATTGCTAAACTACCTCATCCCACTACTGTCAAAGGTGTTAGGAGTTTTCTTGGTCATGCCGGGTTTTATCGTAGATTTATTCAAGATTTCTCTAAAATCGCCCGGCCTATGACCCATCTTCTCGAAAAAGATGCTCCTTTCATCTTCTCTCCTGAGTGCATCGAAGCTTTTGAAACACTTAAGAAAAAGCTTACGGAAGCACCCATTCTAGTTGCCCCCGACTGGGACTTACCCTTCGAGCTTATGTGCGATGCAAGTGATTTTGCAATCGGTGCAGTCTTGGGGCAACGCAAAACCAAGCATTTCCAGCCAATCCACTACGCAAGCAAAACTATGACTGAAGCTCAGACTCATTACACCACCACGGAAAAAGAATTATTAGCTGTGGTGTATGCGTTTGAGAAGTTTCGGCCATATCTTATCTTGACCAAATGCGTGGTGTATACGGATCACTCGGCACTCAAATATCTCTTTGCAAAACAAGATGCAAAGCCGAGATTGCTCCGTTGGGTTCTCCTCCTGCAAGAATTTGATATCATCATCCGTGATAAAAAAGGAGCTGAGAACCTGGCTGCAGATCATCTGTCCCGATTAGAGAACCCTCATCAAAATGTGTTCGAGAAAAAGGAAATTAATGAAACATTTCCTCTCGAAACACTCAATATGGTTTCTTTTCGTGGAGATTCTTCTACCCCATGGTTTGCCGACTTTGCAAATTACCATGCGGGTAACTTTGTGGTGAAAGGGATGTCGTCCCAACAGAAAAATAAATTCTTTAAAGATGTGAAACATTATTTCTGGGACGACCCCTACTTGTTTAAAATCTGTGCGGATCAAGTCATCCGGCGATGTGTGTATGGTCAGGAAGCCGTTGACATTCTCAAGGCTTGCCATTCTGGACCTACTGGGGGACATCATAGCCCCAACTACACCGCCAAGAAGGTGTTTGATTCGGGATTCTATTGGCCCACAATCTATAAGGATGCCCATGAATTCGTCAAAACCTGTGACGCTTGTCAACGTCACGGGAATATCTCACAAAAGAATGAAATGCCGCAAAACGCCATTCAAGTGTGTGAGATTTTTGACATATGGGGCATTGACTTAATGGGGCCATTTCCTTCTTCTCACGGAAATAAGTACATACTCGTGGCCGTTGACTACTTGTCAAAATGGGTTGAAGCTAAAGCTTTACCCACCAACGATGCCCGAGTTGTTGTGAAATTCTTGAAATCTCTCTTTGCTAGGTTTGGAACTCCACGAGCCATCATCAGTGATCGTGGTACGCATTTCTGCAATGACCAATTTGCAAGAGTCATGCAAAAGTATGGTGTAACTCACCGTACCTCTACTGCGTACCACCCACAAACAAGTGGGCAAGTGGAAGTTTCTAACCGGGGGATTAAAAGAATCTTGGAGAGGACGGTTGGTGAAAACCGTGCCTCTTGGTCGGATAGGTTAGATGATGCACTCTGGGCCTTCCGTACAGCTTACAAAACACCCATCGGGTGCACTCCATACAAGCTGGTATACGGGAAGGCATGTCATCTTCCAGTTGAGCTCGAGCACAAGGCATACTGGGCCTTGAAGCATGCTAACTTTGATATTCAGACTGCGGGTGATCATCGGAAAGTTCAAATGAATGAATTAAATGAACTCCGTGATCAAGCTTACGAGAACTCTTTGATCTATAAACAAAAGACAAAGAAGATCCATGACTCAAAAATCAAAAACCGCGTTTTCAACGTTGGTGATCGAGTCCTTCTTTTCAATTCAAGATTGAAGATTTTCTCGGGAAAGCTTAAGTCCCGTTGGTCTGGACCATTTACCATCGCTAAGGTTTATCCTTATGGCACCATTGAGTTATCTCAACCCGATGGTCCTAATTTCAAAGTGAATGGTCATCGAGTGAAGCATTATTTTGGAGAGGACATTCCATCCATGGTTGTCCCGGATCTTCAAACTTTCCCCATGAACCAATGAATGCGGGGATCGAGTCAAGCTAGCGACTCGGGAATCAAAAACAGTAGCATGCCATATGGGTTTTCACCCATATTTCTGTTTTCTCACCTCTTTCTACCACCCTAGTGTGGGGGGGTTGCCCACATGTGTTAAAAAAAAATAAAAAAATAAATAAAAAAAAAAAAAAAAAATCTTCTTTCTAAATAATGGCCTTAATATTTCCCTTTCACGTTCTTTGTTTCGGCATAACCGCCGGTACTTTGAATATTGAGGGCAATATTCATCTCTAGTGTGGGGGGGATTCTCACGAATTTTATCATGTAAATATACCGCCTAATCCCCCCGTTTTTGGCCAAAATTTTTTTTGGAGTAAGTGTTCTACACTTTCTCATCAGGTTATCAGTCCGCCTTGTCTGTAAGACAAAAGGATTGGCTAATCCAGGAGCAAACGGCTCTTGGTAAAGATTTCTCAAATCCGTTTATATGGCTTGCAATTTGCCCAAAATTGTATGGTATTCAACTCACCATATCCTAAAAAGTGAAGAGTTGGCTAGCCCGCAAGTTTATGGCTTGTGGTAAAGGCAGTTGGAAAACCATAATTGGTAATCGACTCACCAAAGATAATATTGATAATTTATCTAAGAGTTGGCTAGTCCAGAAGGGTACGGCTTCTGGTAAAGACAAAATCAAATCCGTTGAAAGCTGGTGGTTTGCTCAAAATCACATGGTTATCGGTGTACCATGGTTCTTACTTGAACTGAAACATTTGGCTACTCCAGAAGTAATGGCTTTTGGTAAAGAGTTTAAAATCCATTATGTTTTCTCAAATCATTGCTAGGGACTAGCAATATCTCAGTGTGGGGGATTGATGAGTGTGTAAATACTCATCATTTTTGTACAAAATAAACTGCAAAATCATCTGAAAACACTCAGAAACACATCAAAATGATCAAAATATCACAAATCAGTGTTTTAGGTGTTTCAAATGCAAAAATATCAGAATCAGATGAAAAACATATCAAATTTGCAAAAAATTGCAGTTTTAGTCCCCCAAGTTTATAAAATTGTCAAAAATAGTCCCTGAGCCAAAATTTCAAAAGAAAAGTCACCAAAGGTCTTTTTAAAATCATAAATTATCATTTTTAGTCCTTTGGTGGGAAATCTAAAAGTTTTGAGAAAATTACAGTTTTAGTCCCTGGACTTTCAAATTAGTCAAAAGTAATCCTTGGAATTTCAAAAATGTTCAAAATAGCCCTTGGATTATTTAAACTTGGCAAGTCTAACCCTTTTGACTACTTTTCATAAGTTACAGTTCTGGTCCTTTGGTTTTGAGAAAGTGCAAAATTGGTCCCTATGTTTAATAATCCTACAAACCAATCCGGACCCTAATATAACTACCCAAGCCCAATCCATAAACCCTTGGCCCAAAATTGTTTACCCGGTTCCTTAACCCGACAACCCAACCCACTACCCATGATTTAAATAAAATAAACCGCCCCTGTGCCTTCCCTGTCCCCCCCCCCCCGACACCATTGTCTCCAGCCACCAACAGCCCCCCAAACCCACTCTACCTCACCTTTTGTCTCCCCCCTCCTCACCAACCTTGCAGAAGCATTAAATGCATCACCTTTCCTTGTCCCAGATATCCAAACCAAATTTCCCGCCAAAACAAGATATGTGGCTAAGATGAGCTTTAGCCAATCAATAGCTCACACGTGTGCTGGGATTCATTCAGACAAAGGAGAGAGGAAGTTTGAAGCATAAATAAACGAAGAAGGAAGCTAGAGTGTGTGTAGTTTTAGTTTTCTTAAAAATTGTATGTCGTTTTAATAGTATTGTATCCTAATTAGCTTCTAAATCTTATCTTTAAGTTATTTTGTACTCAAGTGAATCATTTAAGTGTATTGAAACTTAATTTCAGTATCAATTCAAGTTTAAGTTCAATTTCCAAATTTTTATGTTACTGTTGAAATCATCAATCTCAAAACCATAGTTAAATCTGTTGGAAAGTCTGTTTTCAAGCTTAAACAAGCTCAAATAAGCTTGTTAAAGCTTTATATAAACTTACATTCACATTTCACTAACTCTTAAACACTGGTCAACAAAAGTCAAAGTTGGAGCTAAAATGGTTGCAGAGTTGGAATGGGTTGATTCAGCATTGGAAATGGGTTGAAATGGATGCATTGGGTGGAATTTGATAGGGTAGTGTTCTTTGTTTCTCAGTTGGCTAGCCATTGTGGCTTGGACATTTGTAAGTCACATTTACAAGTTTCTATGCATAAGCAGTAGTTGTAGTTCAAAGCTATTAAAACCTGGTTTAAAAGTAGTAATCAGGCTTAAGTAATCTAGTTTGATCATTGGTATATGATTAGTCAGTTGTTGTATCATTCTAATTAGCATAACAGTTTAAAAGGGTGTGTTTGGCATAGCTGATCTAACTGTGATAGGAATGATCTCAGTGCTAGACTTCTGTTGCTAGGGGTTTGTTTAGCTCATTTGAGCTCTAATCTGTCTCAACTTGTGCCTACAAAACAACCTAAGTCAAAACTTCTTTAATTTGTCTCATAAGGTTCAACTGTTAGAAATTTTGTTAAGCAAATTCTTGTTTTGTGCTAAAAAATCATAAAGTTAGCTTGTGGTAGTCTCATAACATCATAACACTTCAAAATCAGTCATTTAATTGGATCTAAACCTCAAGAAAGTCAAACTGGTGTCTATTTTCAAAAAAGTCAAAATAGTGAAAAAGTGATTTTATGCAGAAATTGCAGCAAAGACACAGGGTTCATTAAAGTGTTTCATGGTCTGAATTTTTGGTTATAAGCAGTCTATTAGGAGGTCTATAGGACCTCAAATCTGGTTTTAGCTTTTGCTCTCTGAATTAGCTTCTGCATAAGCTCCAATCAGGGCTCAGGTGCCCTGCACCAAACTCAGTATCAGCTGAGCTTTTCCTCAGTTCTTGTGTAGCTTGCACAGGACTCATATAAGCTTGATAAGGTCTGGTCCTTTGGTTATAATCAGTCAACTAGGTCTAGTTTAAGACTCAATCATTGGTTTTTAGTTTACAGCTCATTTGAGTTCTTATTTTGGTCTGCAAGTTAGCACCCATTTTCTGTTTTAAGCTTAAAATCAAAATCATCAAATCTGTGTTAACCTGCAAATCAGTAGTATTGGCTAGTTGAAACTTGTTCTATTTGTGTTATATTAGCTTATCATAGCTTGTGTACTAGTTTGGTAGCTTTTGGTAAGCTTTTGGCTTATTAAGTGCTTATTTCAATAAGCATTTCCACATCAGTTGCATAATTCTACACATAAGGACCTGTTTTTCTAATTTTCATAGCTTCTTATCATTATTTTAGAGTTTCCCTGAATTTTTCAGATTTTTATAAGCTGTTTTGCTATTTTTCCTATTTTTAATTAGTTTTTAATACTTTTTAAATAGCATTTAATACAAAAAATTCAGAAAAGGTTCCAAAAAATAAGTTTTCATTTTTCTTAGGCTTAGATAAATATAAAAAGTGAAAAAAGTAATTTTCTAGATTTTTCATAGTTCATTTGGTAATTTTTAGTAATTTAATTAGTTTTTAATAGTTTAAAATTCATAAAAAATAGATAAATAGTCACAAAAATACAAAAATAGTTTTGAAAAGTCTATTTTGATATTTTAGACTTTTCCAAGTGTTAATCTCATTTTTCTAGCTTAATTTCATATTTTCTTATATTTTAGGTAATTAATTATTAGTTAAAAATAGTTTTTAATTAGATAATTAGTTTTTAAAAATAATTTTCTTTTTCCATAAATTTTCTTACATCATTAGGTTTGTAAAAACATCATTTTCATATTTTTAGGGTTAATATTGATTTAGTTTCACTTTTTATTTTGTACGTCGCGTAGATTTTAATTAAAACGTACGTTTTAGGTTTTAAACGTTCATCACTTTAAATATAGTGATAGCGTTTATTTAATAGGTTTTATCTCTTTAATTTTCTTTAATTTGCATTTAAGGCGTTTTTAATTTGTTGGCTTTTCTCGTAGTTATAATATCATTCATAATCCTTTTTCTGTTCAAACTTCTCGATTACTAGACGTTGATTTATCCATTGCATAGCTCGCTGGGACATAACGACCCGGGGAGACTCTATACTCCTCTGATCTTAATTGCATCAGTGTTTGAGCAGTTTTTAGTCTTTTAGACTTGACTGTTTAGCACCGATCATTTCTTAAGATCACATAACCTAAAGAATCGCATCACCCATTGATCATAGTTTCCGAGAGTGAGCAATGGAGGTCTATCAAGGGATCCAGCTTCATGAATTGATTGTTGGCTACTTATGGCTTCACACATCTTTGAAAACCAAGTGGGTTCCTTTTGCGTTGTTGCATTCATAGCATACTTTTTTGGAAACTGATACTGAAAGTAGTTAGCATACTAATGTTGTTGTGGGTATTGCTGAAGGAATTGTTATTGTGGGAGTGGTTGTGCAATTTGATGAGGAAAGTAATTTTCAATTTGTTGTGTTTGTTGTTGAAATTGTTGTTGAGGATATTGTTGTTGTTGTTGTTGTTGAGGATATTCATGAGGAAAGTAGTTGGAGTATGCTGGTTGAGACATCTTTGAAACTTGTGTAGATGATGGATCTTTGTAGTCGAATGAAACTTGATGTTTTTTGTTGAAGAAGTACTTAGGTGTAAACAATACTTTAGGCGTAAACTGCTGAAGTTAGGTGTAAACTGAAAGCTTATGCTTAAACTCCTTATTACACGTAAACTTTAAGGTTAAAGTTATGCTTAAGTGTAAACTAAACTCTTAGAAGTAAGGAACCTTAGGCGTAAGAATGAACTTATGCGTAAAGCCTTACTCGTAAGCTTTAAGCTTAGGCGTAAGTTTAGGTTTTAAACCAAAATCCTTCACACTTGTCCAAGTGTGAGAGATATCCACAAGTTGAAGTGTTTTTCAAGCTTATCCAAGCAATAGAAACACTGAGTTAGAAACAGCTTCGAAGAATTTGATGAAGATTCCTTATGCGTAAAACTGCTTAGGCATAAAAGTTACGCGTAGGATTAGGGTTTCCTTAGGCGTAAAAAGAGGGTTTTCAACTTACGCGTAAGAAAAGGGTTTTCTTAGGCGTAAAACCAATAGAATTTTCCAAAACATATTTTTATGCACCAAAACGTTTTGTACACTCGTTTTTAATGATGAAAAAGCTTCAAAAACACCAAAATAACAAGAAAGTTTTGAACTTGATATACCAAGATGAGTTTTTAGCTTAAGCATAAAAGAGTACCACGATTCAAAAACGAGTTTAAAAATGACTTAAAACACGTAAAGCTTCAAACTTTTTTGCAAAACAATGATTCAAAACACTATATAAGCCTTAAACCATAAGAATCTTGAGGTATAACGTGCAAAAATCAAGGTTTTAAGCTTGTGAAAAATGAAGGGCGAACAAGACTTATGCGTAGAGTACAAAACTTCAAAAACAAAATGATTCACCCAACTAGATGGCATATGATACCATTGTTAGGTCACCATAATATGAACACAAGTATGTAGATGATAGAAACAAGAGATAAGAAGGGATGGTTGATTTCAATCACACGTATGAAATGATAAAATGGTTATGCTTATTATGAAAGAGATCAACACCTCTCAAATGAGAGGTAACAATGTATTTATAGGCAAGGGAGCTAGGGCAACAATTCTAGTCCCTTCCCTTGGCCTTTTGGGCATTTGCATAGGCTTATGGGCTTTCTACATAAGCCTAGCTCTAATTACTAACATAAAAGCCATAATTAAGCAACCTATTACAATGAAATGACTAACACTTGATAATACTAGTTACAAGTGATTCCAACAACTTGTCATCTAGCAATTATTCAATAAGCACACGCTTGCACTCTTCTTTTTCATCACCTCATGTATCTTTGCTATCCTCATTCATCACTTCACTAATATTGTTGGGAATCTCTTCACTTGGGTCTTCTTTACTCATGCACCCCTTCCAAAAAATTTCCTTAGTGGAAGCGTCCACTTTTCCATACTTGATTTTAACCCAATCGTCAAATCCTAACTTATCTATCCAAGGTAGCTCCATTCTCTCATTGTCATTGGTTAAGGTCCACAAAATTCGTCATCCCCAACTCTAGCTATGCTACTCCCCCCATTACAGTCATTGTCAAACGGGTTACAAGAAGCCCAAAATACTTCACCAACGGTATTTACCTTCTCACACCAATGCTTCCGAACTGTCTTGTCGTTGGTGTTTCTTGAGGGATCATCTTTGAAGGAGGTATCATCCTTGATTGACTTTTCATCCATGAACTTTCTCTGTTGGAAGCAATGTTCTTCGTAATCGAGCTTGAGCTTCCTTTGTAGACCTGCATTAATAATAGCATCTCCAAATCTTATCATATACCAATCATGAAAAGATAGATTTCCAAACTTGATATCGTGTCTTTCTAGCTCATGGGGGCATGTCCATTCTTCAACCTTCATATTTCCACCCCCATTAAAATACTCTTGAAATGGATTACATGTAGGCCATGCCCGCGTCGATTCATTTTCCACGATCATTATTGGATTGCAATAGTGTTTAATAGGGGGTTCCTCTATGTCCTCCATTGAGAATCACGTCAACCTTTCATCATCGTTTGTTGTAGACCACGTGTACTTGTTGTTTTTAACCCTTTCTTTGTCGTCTCCTCCATCGCAAATGTCATTATGAGGGTTACACGAAGCCCAAAGATCGTACCATTTATCATTTTCCACTAGTATTGCCTTGCACCAGTGGTACTTCTTCTTTGATGGGGATTTTGGGACCATGTTTGGATTACCGGGCCATGTATCAATGACTTTTGTTCCTGATTCATCAAATTCAAGAAATCTGTCAGACCAAGTATCCCAGTTACGCCGTAACTCGGATGTGGGGTTACGGCATAACTGGCTTCTGTCAAAACTTCCATCTTCATTTTCTTGCACCATGCTAGAGCTATCGTTAGACGCATCATTTTCAGAAAAAATAGCTTTGCATATTATCGGTTTGCTTTCTTGTGCTTCATTCCTTCTTTGTACTTCATCGCTAAGTTTACCAATCATGGTTTCCAAGTTTTTTAGCGATTCGTCATGACTAAAAAGGCTCTTGTTTTTATTTTCTTGGAAGTTCTTTAACCATTCCTCCTGCTTCTTTGGTCTCTTAGTCTAGTCTTCAAGATACTTGTTGATCGTATCCTCCAGATTAGACCTTCTTTCCCCGAAAGGCCCACGGTTGTAATATGTCGGAGGTCCTCCACGATAACCATTCCCGTTTCCATTTGACCCTTGGAAAGGTCTATTTGCTTCCCCATATTTGACATCTTCAATTTTACTATCATCGTCAATAAGAGGACAATTTTTAGTGAGACGTCCTCCACCAAAGCTTTCGCATCCTACTTGGATAGCATGAACACTTTCCTTGAGCTTTAGCATGTCACGACCAAGATTTTCAAGATTGTTTGAAATGGCGGCAATACCCTCAAGACTTCCACCTAGGCTTCTTTGGCTTCCTCCATCATGACATTTTTGAGAATGATCGGCCATTTTTTGAATGGCTTCAATGACAAGAGTAGGGGTCATCCCCGGAATTGGTCCCTAATAGTCCAGCATTTGTCTTGTAGCAACATTGATACCTTTGTAGAAAATATTGACCTTTTGCTAGCGGTTTAGGTCATGAGTGGGACACTTGTAAAGAAGATCATTGTATCTATCCCAAGCTTGGTACAACGTCTCATCGCCTTCTTGCTTAAAGTTATGGATCTCCATGAGTTTATTTTATATTTTTGAAGGAGGACAATATCTTTGGATGAAGTGTTTCAATAGGAGAGCCAATGTATCAACTGCCCCGGTGGGCAATCTATCAATCCATCTTCTTGCTGCCCCAGTAAGTGTTATGGGGAATAATCGGAGCATAACTGCGTCATGAGAAATACAAGGTGTACTGAAAAGGCTTGCAATGTACAACATATTTTCAACGTGTTCGTAAGCATCTTCGTCTCTATTTCCCGAGAAAGGGTTAGCACGTAGCTCCCTCATAAACTGTTATTTGATCTCAAAACGGACTTCAGCTCCAATAGCCGGCCTAACGATCCCCAACCCTTGTTCATCCCTAGTCATAGCCAAATATTCCTCGAGAGTGAAGTTATCAATGTCTACGACTTCCATGGTACATGAAACTTAAACTAAATCGTGAGAAGACAAAAAATTTAACAAAAACAAAAATAAAAGACTTAATAAAAATCCTAATATAACTCCCCAACAGTGCGCCAAAAACTTGATGCAGGATTTCTGATCAGGTTTTAATATTTATAAATGTCTCGTTTACCTATGGTCCACCTTATGCACTCACGGGCAGTGTACCTGGTCGTGTGTAGTGTAGTAATTGGTAAAACCGAGGTCGTCCCAAGAGCTATGTGAGCAGATTCTAATTAAGTCTACGTGTTACTATTTTTAACTGGTTTGAGGTTGAAATGATTAATTGACTAATAAACAAGAAATAAAAGCGTAAAATAAATAGAGGTTGTGATCAATAGAGAGAAAGTGTGCTAACCTAATTACTCATCCTATCGTGTAATGTTCATGTTTTATTACTTCCAATTGATTCAAGTGGGGGTTTAAGTCGCTAGGACAGCATTTGGTCAATTCGTCCTAACCTATCAACAAAGGCTCCTACCCGAGGTCAAAGGTTTACCCCTTGAGATTCCAGTGGTTTTTAGTCGCCTAAGAAAAAGTCATTAAGTACCCTACATGCAAGATTCGAAATAATGAGTGCCTGGGCGCTAGCATCTTAGACACTCATCCCTAACTTCTTAAGTTCATCCGGACGACCGGTGCTCATTTGGTCAGTTCGCATAAGCGAGGAAGGGTCATCATTTGGTCAGTTCTTACCCTTCCCAACTCTACCTAACTACTTAGGGTCATTTGGTCAATACTCCTAAGCAACTAGATACGACCGCATTTCAAAACTACCGAAGCTAGGGTAACTACCAACGAACTATGCATGCATACACTAGAAACATTTATACGGAAGCATGAAAGCATAAACAAAACATTCAAGGAATCATAACTAGGCTAGCACCAAATGTGCTTAGATGATCATATTAAAAGAAAAAATGAATTCGATGTTTAACATAATGAAAGACATGAATCAAAAGTAAGATATAAAAATGATCGCTAATGCTTATCGATATGGAGTGATTCCTCCCTCGGAGATGGCTCCGTATGCTCCGAATGATCTTCCTTTGGAACCCTCTTCACGTTCTCTGACTTTGAGTTGTGAGTGAATGATGTGAAATGAAGAAATTAAGGCTTGTATTTATAGGCATGATCCTAGTTACGGCGTAACATGAGTTGAGAGTTACGCCATAACTTCAAAAATTCTCCAAATAATACTCTCGTTAAGTAGGTTACGGCGTAACCCTTGGGAAAGGTTACGCCGTATCTTCAATACAGATCTCTTTTGCGTGGACTACGGCGTAATGCATGTGAGGAGTTACGGCGTAGTTGATGGAGGCGCAAAATATTTCTTAACCAAGATGATTACGGCATAACCTTAGTTGGGAGTTACGCCGTAATTGCCGTTTAGTTGGTCTTCTGAGTCAAAACACTAGCTACGGCGTAATGTGAGAGAAAGAGTTACGCTGTAGCTTCTTCACAGTTGGCGAATATCATAATTCGTTAGGAAAATCTCCAAATCCGCGTCTCATAAGCTCCAATGCTCATAATTTACCTGAAAGTGAAATATAAAGGAATACAAGCGTAAATCCATATAAATGATATAAAATATGAGCATTATAGGGGGAAATTGACACTTAAAAGTCATGACTATTTGATTTTATCATGTCTCATTAGAAGGAAGTGATTCTAAACACGAAGGTTGTTGGTAAGATCTCCTCCATGTCGAAGGCTCACATGATTTATAGGTTTTATAGGTGGTCTTTTGTTCAACCAATAATTTAATATGTCCAAACTATGAAAACTATACCTATCCATTTTAAACAACTTGAATGACAAAGTAAAGAATGAAAAATGCAAATGTAAATAAAAACAGAATTTACGTTCAAAAACACGAAGAAAAGATAGACTACGAGAAAGCTACAAAAATAAAAAGAAAACACTCACTTGATAGGAATCTTGTGAGTTACACCAAATGAAGTAGAAAATGAAAGCTAGACTAATACGCCAACGGTGCAAAAATATTGATGCGGCTGTTGCAACACCGAAGTTTACAACCCCTAGACAGTGTACCTAACCGTTTTAATATAGTGTAGGTAAGACCCGGGGAAGATAACTCTCTAGGGGAATAGTGAGGTAGGCTCGAGATGTATGACAGTTTGATCTAAAGATGGAGGGAAAAAAAATTTGACATTTTTGTATTATGAAGTAGCAAGTAAATTACTGAGATTTTGAGAGAGTTTGTTTTAAACTAACAATTAACCTAAATACTAGAAATTAAAATAACAAGAAAAGTAAAAGGGTGGTGAAACTTATAAATGAGAAAAATGTATTTATCTATGGTGCACTACTTTTTATTAGTGATATAATTAATTCTATTGAATTGTCACGCCTTGTTTAATGAATTGGGGATATTCTTGATTATTGATTGTGTGTTGGTAACTCATATGTCTATGTAGTAGCCTAAATGAAGGGCACTTAAGAATTTCTAAGTATAACCAAATAACTAAAACACACTTTAAAGTTTAAATATCCAATCTAATCAAACTCCTGAAACTAAGTTATTTAAATAGCCATTTCTACTTAATGTTTAAGCTAGGACGGATTTCCTAATCAGTTTTTAACTTCTAACGACCGCATTCATTAACAAGAGACAATTGGAGTAATAATTACCCTAACAATTTTCATGCAATCCTAGAGAAACACTAATGATTTAGCCTAGCATAGAAATTGAAGAACAAGTAAAAGATACAATCAAATTATTAATGATAAACATATTTGATTGATTAAACAAATAGCTTATCTCTTCAATACATATTTGTAGAATCGTAGAGGGGAGGTGAATACGGTCTTTTCAACTTCAAGACTCAAAGATCATGAGTGGTGAAACAATAAAAAACTGAGAGAGAGAGAGAGAGAGAGAGAGAGAGAGGTTTGGGATGGGGGTTTATACCATCCGTACGTCCAATTGCGAGCCCACGACACCGATACTATTACTAAGTATAATCCTTATGGTAGATTATAAACCGTTACAACTTCACTCCATCGATATATACAAAGATCGGCGCTCACTAAGAAGAGCTACTCCAACGGTATTCCGCCCTCGAAAAACACCCACAAGAATCTCATGATTCGACTTAAGCACTAAGACCACAAAGACTTCCCCACCGGAAGTATCAAAACCCAACTAGATCTTCCTCGATCTAGGCTTGATCACCAAGATACAAGACTTTACAACCTTACAACCAAATTGAATGAATGATAGTTTTTTTTTCAAACCAAGCTCTAACCTAACCTAGAGATTCGATTTTAAGAGAAAAGATATAAAGAAGAAGACCCTCGACACAATTTACAAGAGTGGATTAGGTTCTTGTGAATCTCTTTTGCTGAAGACAAGTGTTATTTCAATTGATGATTAGATGAGAAGTTAGAACACTATTATGAAGTATACTTAGAGCGTATAGAGAAAAGAAAATAGAGAGAAAGAATATATTAGAAAGAGGTGAGTAACAAGTGACAAGATTTGGGGTATTTATAAAAAAGGACGCCAAAAGTCTGACGCACTGGCACACCACCCAGCATGTCAGGGCCAACCCGAACTTTTTCATTTTCTTTGTTTATTAATACCCGACTCTTGTTAAAACCCCAATTGCACTTCACCTTTGACCTTCCTAATATCATTCCAACACTCATAGTGGGATAAGGTCAACCAACTCATTTAGCCAAGGTTTTGGTATTTAAAAACATTTGGTGAAGTGAAAACTAGATAGTTACGGGTTTACTCCAATTTCAATGAGAAAAAGAAGAACCATTGTACATTGGATATTGGGTAATAACCTTTGAGTATTCTCCAGGGATTGGTTATTACATGGTGGATAAAACTTTGCCTCCCATATTTGAAATTCAAATTTCAAATTCAAAAGCAAGTTGTTACACAGATGAGATGTAAAATGTGATAGGTTGAGTGTGCAAGAGAATTGTGTGAGGGAAGTGAGTTAGCAAAACTTGGAGAGGAAGGGTTAACTTGTATGTGTGTGAGCAAGTTTTCATTTGAGTTTCAAATTCAAATTGTTTAGTAACTGTGAGAGGGAAGTATGTTGGAGAAGACGTGGCTCATAGGCATGTGTAAGAAGGTGTGTAAGATATGAGTTGTGTATTGGTTGTTTGAGATAGGTGTTATTTGAATTCAAATCAAATTATAAGAGTTGTGAGTGTGAGTATGAGTGATTTCAAATTTAAATCTTGAGTGTTGAGATTGTGTGAGAGGGATGAGTATATGAGAAGCTAAGTGAATGACATATTGTAAGAGTGTGTAAGATATGTGAGTTGGTAATGAAGGTGTAGAGGTAACTTGGAGAAGGTAGATATGGGGAAGGTTCATCTAGTTTCAATTTCAAATTGGTCTCTCTGTTTGTGTGTGTAGGCTGTGTGTGTGTGTGTGTAATTCAAATTCAAATTTGAATGTTATGATAAAGAAGAAGAGTGCGTGTTGTCAAAGAGAATGTGTAGAAGATATTGTTGGAATGTAGGGGACACAAGTACAATTGTGTGTAAGGGAATGTAAGAGAATGTTTGTGTGTGGGATATTTGAAAATAATACAAAAGATGTTTAAACTCTCATGAAGTTAAACTCAATCATTCAAACTTGGTAATCCTTAATTAACCCATAATTAAATAATCCACTAATCACCTTGATGCAAGTAAGAAGAGTGTTTTGTATCAAGGTAAATCAATATCTCATAAATGAGATAATTGCGTTTACGCAAAGTGACCTCGGCTTAACTGACCAATAAGGGAGTAAACACGCTACGTAATTAGTAAAGATAGACGTAAGAATTATGGTCTCTTGAATAGTTTCCTTTAAAGTTCTGGTGAAAATATAAACCTCCTAGGTTTAAGGGAAAAAAAATTTTGCCTTGGCTCGAGGCTTTGTAAAAACATTATGAGTTAACGTTTTTCTAAACTCGGGAGAACTTGTTTTTGGGCATCTCTCTAAGTCTAAATCTTAAAGTAAACTTCTCAAATATCTTCTACAAACCTTAATTGAAAGAAGCACCTTAGTTGGGTAAGAGAAAAGCCGACTTAGAAAAACTGTCACACCATATTTAACGAGGTTGTCATGTCGGGGAGGTGTGACTCGTGCGAGCCAGCGCGCCAGGCCCAGAAAATATGGTTTTTGGTTTTGGCTATCACTTGTGATTTTAAGTATTCGAATGTATATTTGTCATCATTAAAACATTATAAGGGCCTTGGTCATTATTGTACCAACAATCGATATGATATCTATTGGCCAAAATAGGTTATAAAGAAGTTTTCTAACACTTAGGGACCAAGGGAAAAGTATTTGATTAGAATAAGAGTTAATAGGACCTAAATAAATGGTTTTTTAGCTGATAAGACAAGAAGTCCATCGGTTTGGGTACCAAACCGCCTCACTCAGTTTTTCCTGTCAGACAAAAAGTGCGACGGTTTTAGGAAAAAAACCGGCGTACTTTTTGGTTTTCAGCACTTAGCACCAAAATGAAAGTCGTAGATTATTCTCTTCTTTTTATGTGGCCGCTTGAATCAACTCGGTCGGAGTTCGTATGAGCGAGATATGGCCAAAACAGTGAACATATGTCAGGAAGCTTTGAGCTTGAGTTTACTTCTTCGTTTAAGCTTCATTTCTTCATGTTTTATTCGTTTTCTTCCATGACATGTTACATGAACCTACAATATCAAATATATTCTATCAAGTATGGAAAGTTCATATAATTAATCAAAATACATATATAAGAGCACCAATAAAGCGTATAGAAATATGTATAGAATGAGCGTAATGTGAGTGCAAGATGGATGTTTGCTCAACAAAATCCATATTGGAATGGTATCTGATAGAATTATATATACATATTTATTAATATTTTTATCCGAGAACAGATACTTTAAGTATTTGCTTTTTCATATAAGTAGGAGAAAGTAACACCGGCATGAAACTTGAGACGATACTTACATACTCGGTTAGCAAAACTTTCCCTTTCTAATAAGCATTTGGGTTAAATGGGTTGTCTCGTGATTTTACTGGATGTCTATTTTTGTGGTCATTTCTGATATCTTTGGGTTTTTCTATGTGTTCATGATTGTTAACTTCATATACTTTGTATAATCCGTGGTAGTGTTCAGGTGAAAAGGATGGAAGAAATTTACCTAAAAGTTGTGTTTAATGGTTGGAAGAGGATCTTTGTTAAGAAGTATGGACAACTTAATATTCTACGTCCATATACATTAGGCATGCATACCACGTCGTTTTGGGGTGAAACAGTTTCGGATGGGACTGAACACGGTGGAAGACTGTTGCTAGATTGCCTAATGATTCTAGATCATCATGTTATTCAGTATTGCTTATTTACAAATTCAAGACTGTAGATGAAAGCGGAATTTCATTAAGAATAATTATGATATATACCTGTCATTTAGGTATGAATCAACTTCATATGAAGAAATGGTATGCTACCAACAGTTTGATCCAAAATTTATGGGACTAGATTGTTTTGTCCATAAGGATTGGCATTTCCTCATACGAAACTGGTGAACCGTTACCAAACCACGTTCCGAAAAACATGGGAGTTACTGGATACATAATGATGCAGTTTAATTGTTTTAAAATGTGAATTACCTCACGTCACGATCAAATATTCGTCGCCTTGCCTAAATAAATTTGTTCAGGTATGCAATTTATTGCTTCCGAGGAATATATACTACCGCTTCCATTTGATATTAACATGATTTTACACTCAATTATTTCTAAGGTTTAAATTTGAATTAATTTTGTTTTTTGTACACATCTTTATATTTAATGTTTGATGTTAACTTATTGATAATTTTGCCCTAGCACTACCGATAATACTTTACATTACCAAACATTGGTTTAAGTTAATACAATTTAATCTGCTCTAAAAAAGAGATAAGATCATTATTAATACTGACGTTGGTACTTACAGTCACATAGCAAACTTTAAAGGATGCCACCAACATTTTGCAAATTTGGCTGAGAGTCAATGTGCTATGTTTTTTTGTTTAAATGGGTTTTTAGATTAACGACCTACAAGATGTAGCTAATAGCTTCATTTTTACTTTTCGATAGTTCTTTGACCAAGTTCTTTGTATGCACCAACCATTATATCTTAAATGGTTATTTTTCGTTTTATGTCCATTTTGTGTTCAAGACAGTCACAATATGTCACGTATGCATGTTAGTATGGAACGAGGAGGACATGATAAGTAAAGGCTACTTTGTTTCCATTATTAGGTTTCTAGAACAATGTCCAGTTACTATGCAATTTGTTACTGCATAAGTTCATCTTCGCCAATCAGAAGGTATTCACTAACTTTAAAGTTGAAAGATTTATGTTTAGCTATATAATTAAGGTTGTTTTTATCGCTGATTTTCTCTCATTATTGGTAGATGGTATAAAGCGTTTGAGTCAGACTTAATTGGATCAGAAAGTCATAAGAAGAAGGGAAAAAACAGGTATATCAGCTGAGGAATGGAGATTAAATGTCCATATTTTCATTTTCATTCCCTCACCTGAACGCCTTTTGGTTTACCTTATTGAATACGCATTTTTTTTTGGTTATGTACATATTGACACAATAATGATACAACCATGTTCACTTATATATAACCAAATCTCAATGCTTTATAGAGTCTGCAGATGGCCTATAATTAAATGTAAGGATAGTATGTAACTATATAAAATGAGTTGGATCTGTCACTGAAATAGGTTGCGGTTTTGTTCATGGAAATATTGTTTCGTGTGTAGTTTATTTATGTTATTTAAAATTGTTTGTAGAATTCTTAAATTGTTATACTTATTTTGCAACCCATTTTCTTGCCAACCATTGGAAAATAGAACTAAAAGTATGTTGTTTATACCACTCATGGTGATGAAAGAGTTGATGAATATGAATTCCGATAATGAGTCTGAGATTGGCTTCAGTGAAACAAACAAGACATTAAAGGAATTAACGAATGCAACGTTGAATGTTAAATAGGGATAGCGTATGAGCAAAGACAAGATTATTTGCATTTTCGCTCACGTTCTTACTAAAACTGCGTCGTTTTAACGCACTTTTAAGTTCCTAAAAACACTTCCTCCCATTCCCTCCAAAACCGCGTCGTTTGGAATCCCTCCGAAACTACTCCCCAAAACTACGTTGTTTACTACCCTACCACTATCTTTTTTATACTCAATCTGGACATACTCCATTTGTAACACATGTCTTCAAATAAAGATTATGTATCGATATGATTAAACTCTTTTTCCCACAACAATCTTTTCCCCCACAATAGCAGATTCAACACGAAGAATGGACTTTTTGTTTCAGTTTCTTTACAGATTTTTTTCCCATTAGACAAGTAAAAAATCATTTAGAACAAATACCATAATTAAATTGGCTACAACGCAACGCATGACACCTAAATTTTCGTTTAAGATAATACATGAACTAATATTATAACCGCCAAATTGACATATACAAAATTGCTCTGCCACGACGCGCCAGATACCGAAAATAATTCAGAACAAATATCATGCTTTAATTGTATCCGCCGCAAAACGCGGCAGCCTAATTCCTAGTTATAGTTTATGTGAGAAATCAATAATGTATTTTCGAGCAACATCAACCATTTATGTAACGTCCGATCTACCTTTGTTTATACATAGTTCCATTACTAACGATAGAAAAAAACCGATGTAATACAACATTCATATTTTTCTTGTTTATATATATATATATATATATATATATATATATATATATATATATATATATATATATATATATATATATATATATGAAGGAAATTTCTTGCTACAAACTTCAAAAAGCTCATGATCCAGAATTAGGAGCATGTATCGTTAGATGGATAACATGTAATTGCCGTTCCAAAATAAGTTAGACGGATAACAGATTACAAATATGATCCAAACATGAGACATGTAGGTAGCGATATAAGGGTGGTTGGGCGCATCAGATATCTTTATTCATAAATAAACAGCGCTTTGGTCAACACCTGGCTCTATCCTTTTTACGTTGCATGACATGTTTGTCAACCACTGTTTCATATCTGGATCACTTCAATTATGTTCACAATAAAGGAGGTGCTTTAGTTATTCTTTTTGTAGCGTCAACGAGTTATAACACCCGTTTAACATAAGAGTTTTTACACAAAATTTTCATAATCTATTTATATTAAATATCATTTTGTATAGATTTGGTATACGGAAGTTTTTTTATGAAGTTTTGTTGTATACTTTGTCGTATACTCTGTTAACATGTCTAATTACTTGTATTTACATTATATTTCTATGTATGATTATCAAACATAAAAAATCTACCCCGAGAATATGGGGACATGAAATAATACGGATGATGGTCTTATTGTTATACTACATTTTATATATATATATATATATATATATATATATATATATATGTGTGTGTGTGTGTGTGTGTGTGTGTGTATATGTATATGTATATATATGTATGTATATGTATATATATATATATATATATATATATATATATATATATATATATATATATATATATATATATATATATATATATATATATATATATGACCCGTGAAATTCATGGGTATTTTAAGAAACGTTAAAAAAGTAGCGAATACATTACGTATCATGAAGTTATAAGTTAGAAAGAATAACATCTGGATAAATAAACCTAAAATATACAATTATAAAACTTACATTATATGAAAGACAATAGTCAAATAATCTAGAAATAAAAAAAATAAAAAAAAAGAAAAAAAAAAAAGAAAAAAAAAAACTTCAATCCTTTATTTCAGTTAACACGAGATACGTGTACATGTAGATGTGATCACAAGTTCTGATAGCACTTCTTTGTAAACCACGTTGGTGGTGCTATTAGTGAGATTTTCGTCTTTGTCCTGAATAACCATCTCCAACCCTTTTTTCTCCTAACGTGAGGAACGTTAACATATAGCTGGCAATGTGTAGGAGCATGTCGTGGAAAATATGTTAGGAATTGGAAATTCCATAAGTTAAAGAGTCGGTCACCCCAAATGATATCTAGCCTAAGTTAGCTCGTAGACTTGTCATTATTTAATCTCACTTTCTCTTTCTCTAAAATCATCTATACGCCTAAAGTGTTAATGTTATGATGTGTATGTGAAATCCAATATATTACAATTGGTATCAAGAGCCATGGTTAGATCATCTCTTGCATATCTTTGGATTTCTAGTGGTTTTTAGGTGGTTTTTGAGTTTGAAAAAGTTTAGTGGTTTTTGCATCATTTGGTTGATTTCTAGTGTTAAAGTTTGGATTTTGTTAGTACTTTTGGGTTTAGAATCATCACAAGTGTTTAGGTTTTGATTTGGTAAGCTTGAATCATCGTGGTTGGGTTATTTTTGGATTAATAAGTGATGTTTGTGAGTTTTTTCTAGCTAGCGACTTGACCCACGGAGTGACTTTCTTGTTAGCGACTTGCTTTGCAAATTGGTAGCGAGTTAGAGTTGAAGTTGTTAGCGATTTAGGCTTAGCGACTTGTCTAGTGAGACAAGCCGACAAATAGTACACTTAGTGGATTCTCCACTACGGGTAGCGACGTGGTGAAAGTTAGCGACTTGTACCTTTGTGTGTTAGCGACTTGGTGTTAGCGATTTGGTGCCTAGCGAGTTGCTATTTAGCGACTTGATAAATTAGCGACTTGGTTTGTAGCGACTTGCTGTCAAAATTTTGCTAGCAACTTGGTACTCTGATTTGGTGCTTAGCGACTTACAGTTAATATTCTTAGCAATTTGGTGCCTAGCGACTTGGTCTTTAATACCTTGGTGAAGTGAAGCAAGTTACCTACATCTAATTCCCATAAACACACTCTTCCACACAATGTCTTATATCACTGATCCTTTAATCACCAAAGTACTTGCACCATATGATACCTCGCAGAATAATGATACAGACTGCCTCCCAGAATACCCTTCAGTGAATGAGTTTGCAACTTATAATCAAATCAATTCTGTGTTAATAATGGCAAATGATGCAAAGCAAATGGAATACAACAGTGAACCCTTTCAACTACTTCATCAGCATCTCAATCTACTTTTATCTACAGCTATGGATCGAACAAGCAGTGCTATTCTTCGTCAGGACTTTCCCACCTTGACTAGAACTGTGTTACTTAACTTAGAACAACTGAGGTCTCAAATTACAAATGAAAAGTTCACAACTGATAAGTCTAATGCAGCTCTTCAAGTAATCTTCAATCAATTTCAGCCACTTATCCGAGGGGAATATTCCTCAGATTTTGATGATGACATGACTGGGATTTCATTCAAGAAACACACTGGAATGGAAATTCATGAGTTCAGAAACACCTTTATTCAACTCATGGATAATGTGAAATTATACATTAAGGAAGCTGCTCAAAAGAATGACATGCTGAATGAAGTGGATGAATGTCAAGTGATGCTATGGGAAGATTGTGATAGGTCATGCAATAAACCAGTTGAACCAATGAATGATACCGAATGCAGAAGTTCAGTTGCAATAAAAGAGGATGAAGACAACTGTAATGATCTCAATGATTCAGAGTTAGAAAAGATTTCAGGTGATGAGGTACACTTAACTGATCATAGTAATTCATATGTTAATGCACCTGACTCTAACTCTGAACATAACACTATGAAATCGATCTTGATTGAGCCTGAATCTAAAACTATTAAAGCTAAAGACATGATTGAAAAAGGGGTATATGATGAACATTCAAACAAATACTCAATTCTTGAAAAACATTGTATTTCATTGGAAATTGAAATACAACAAAAGGATGAAAGCTTTTATGCAAAAAAAATCGTGTATTAATCAGGAATTTCCAGAATTTCGAGAATTTTTTGAAATTAATCAATTGAAAACCCAGATTCAGGACAAAGATTCAACCATATGCACTCTGAAATCACTCATCTCAGATGTGCAGAAATATGACTGTCATGAGATGAGTGATACACTTGAATCTAGAAATGCCGAACTAGCTCTATGTGTGTCCAACCTATTAAGAGAAAATGAGTCATTAAGAAAGAACATAGAAGAGACCAATTCCAAGTTGATCAATCAATCTAACATCTTGTTGAAAGACATTGATGACCTCAAAGCCCAAATTCAGGATAAGAGCTTCAATATTGTTGCTTTAAAAAATGAGCTTAGGAAATCTATTGGAAATAGGATGAATACTAAGTTTGCAAAACCATCAACCTTGGGAAAGTCAACTGTTCAGAACCAATCTAAACGTACAGTAGTTAAGCAGCCTAATGCCTTTAGAACTGAAAGAATTAAACCATCGAAATCTAGGCTTGCCTCCCAAGTTGATGAGAATGTTGTTTTGACAAAACCAGTCACTTCATTGCGTCGTTCCGATATGATGAATCTCAAACTCCAGGGAAATGTTCAAAGCTCAAAGTTCAGAAATACTAGAAGTATGACTAGTTCTCATAAGAAACATCATTTGGCTGATCAATCCCCTAAGAAACCAACAAAACACAAAAGGACCAATAGTCATAACAGGGAAGTGCACACATACAAATCTACTAGTAGCTGCTTCAAATGGATTCCCACTGGCAGATTATTTAAGTTCACAGAATCCAAACGGACTTACATACCTAGATCTTGCCTTAAGTGGATGCCCACAGGAAAACTCTTCAAGTATATTGAGCCTAAAAAGATCTCTAATATTGATACGTCTGTATTAACTAGTGTTACATCAAATAGTGAGATTATTCATGTTACTAACCCATCCAGCTGCAATTCTACATGTGCTTCTAGTACAATGTGCTCTCAGTCTTTTTCAGGTACAATGCTCAATTCAATCAGGAACTTCATGACTTGGTTCCCATCAGAAATGAATATAGCTCATTTAGGAGCTATAGCTTGCCAGAATTGATGTACCTCTTACTTTGACTCCTATTCATCTTGAATCAGGACTCGCTCTTTTAAATCTGTGTACAAATCTAGTTTTTATTATTTTTTTATTTTTTATTTTTTAAAAAATGGATTAATAATGTTTTAATATTTCATTCTTTTTAGTTCATATTTTTTGTTATTTTTATCCATCTAATAAAGGATATATTCTTTGGAATCGATAACATCTACGATCCTAGAAATATCATTCAATAATGATACGGGATCATAGATGAAGTTCGAACAACTGATATATTCCTATTTTAAACGGGTGGGTTAAAGTCAATCAATGGTCTTTGCTGACATTGATTGAGGGGGAGATTTTTTTTGTTTCAAGATATCTTGCTTATATCTGCTTCAGTGCTGGTTATGGTGTATGTTCAGTTGCAGGTTGTTGTCTTGTCTTGCCTTTGTGGTAATCTTTGTGTACCCATGTATTGAATGTTTATTTGTTTCATGGTGATCATTGTGTTAGTGTGCTATCTGTGCTAGTTATGCAATCTGATAAGTTCATGAAACTAATGAGTCTGTAACACATAATGTGGCAAGATAGCAACTTACTTTGTAAAGTCTTAGCAACTTGGTTTGGTAAAGTTGAGGTTAGCAACTTATTATGATTCTAGGATAGCGAGTTGCTAATCACTCACAAAACTATAGGGACTAAATGTGACAACTTGGTTATCTAGCTTAAACCCTCCCTATACCTTAGCGACTTGCCATTTTATATCTCAAAAACTCTAAAATAATCATCTCTTTCTCTCTCGATTCTTCATAGCGACTTACGTGTGGTAAGGCATTATTGACTTGTCCCTTGTCTCCAAATATGAGCAATATATGCGTTTCCTAACTCTTATTCCTTAACAGATTCCACGGACCTTGATAATCATCCCTCGCTTCCCTCGTAGAGGTTTGTTGTTGGATTTGTTGAATGGAACATTTGGGATATATGTTAATGGTTTAAGGGTAGTTTGGATGCACTAGGGTTGTTGTAAGTCTCATGAATTTATGTATAAATGAATTTGAGAGCGTATTATTTGTGATTCGAGTTAGGCTGTGTTTCTAAAATCCTTTGTGTATATGGATTTTCTGAATGGGTTGGATTGCGTTTCAAAAAATTAAATGATCTGATTATGTTGAATGGTTTGCAACGTTAATTGAATGATATGATTGGGTTCTTGGTGGCGAGTTATCTACTGTAATAATGTTCTTGGTAGCGAGTTAGTGCACAAATTCTTCATGGCGAGTTGTTACTGTTAAGTGCGTTCAAGTTAGCGACTTAGTGAACTAAGTTGTAGCGACTTAGCTGTATTACTGTTGGTAGCGACTTGTCATTACAAGTTAGCGACTTAGTTAACCAATCTATAGCGACTTAGCAATATTGTTGTTGATGGCGACTTGTCTTTACAAGTTAGCGACTTAGTAATTGCAGCGACTTAGTGAACTGATTTGTAGCGACTTGGCTGTGTTACTATTGATGGCGACTTGTCTTTACAAGTTAGCGACATAGTATGTTCTCATGTAGCGACTTAGCCTTGTTTAGCGTCTTGTCCATTTATGATTAGCAACTTAATTGGTAAGGCGACTAGGGTTATTAAAATGTTTTAAAGCAACTTGTTAGGATAATCTCATGCTTACAATTCTGATTCAGGATTTCCTGTAGCAACTTGTGTTGACAACTTACTTTTTATGACCTGCTATAACATTTCTGTTTGAGCAAATTGTACGTGGATTATCTTGTTTCAACATAATATCACAACTTGTTTCATACAAACTGTTATATCATTTCCACACTTGTATCTTGTCTCATGATGTTGTTTCCTAGCAAATATGCTTTGTAAATATTTTAATTTCAAAACAACTCATCACGTGAAATCTATATCAAATGGAGTCCTTATTCTTATTCTCTAGCTTATGCCGCTCAATCTATCACTATTTGCTTACGAGAACCCTGTCTGAGCTTCTAAGAGTGCATATTTATGACTTGAGGGTGTATTCAATACTGTCTAACTAACAAATTATAATCTAACGTGTTCCCAATCATTGTTGTTGATTGTATTTATCTTCAGATCTTCAATGGCACTCACAACCTCAGCTGAGAACATTGCATCTCCCGCTCCACCCAAAGTCCTTTCAGATGACGAAATCCTTCCTAAAAGTCAATGGGCAGAGATTGGTAAAAGTAACTGTTATGTGGACCTTCAAAAGCTGCAACAAAATCCTATCCTCAAAGTATCTATTGATATCCTTAAGAACACTAACTTCTTCGGTGCCATTACCAAGCAATGCACAATTCCCACCATTTACAAACAACAATTCTGGAACACCATTCAATGGGATAAAATCACAGCTAAATACTCGTGCAAACTGGATGATAGAGAATTTGTGATAGACTCTGACATTCTTAGCAAGGCTCTAGGAATCACTCCCTGTAACCCCAACATACGATCTGAACCTCCACTTGGTGCTGACGATCTAATTGTCTTTCTGATTGGTTTGGGATATCATACCAGCATATTAAGGGCTTCTGACATCATCACTGGACACATGTATCAACCCTGGAGAGCAATGACAACAGTTCTCAACTTGTGCTTATCTGGCAAAACCTCAGGGTTCGATAAAGTGAGAATTCCCATCTTGCAAATCCTATGGGGTATTGTCAATGGAGTGAATGTGAATGTCTTAGAACGTATTTGGGAAGAATTTTCGTTGTCAATGAACACATTCATATCTGATAGAACAAACTTTCAGAATAAAGCTCAGGGTCGAAAGAAACTGAACAAGCTTGTGATTCCCAGCATCAGATTTTCAAAACTTGTTATCCAGTACTTGCAACAGACTCACAACTTCAACCCCAGGATTGACTCAGCTCTACATAAAGCAGAAGATGAATTCGTTCTGGGTAATCTTAAATATGTTCCTAGAGGCATGGACAAAGAAATCTTTGGATTGACAATTCCTGATACTCTACTCACGGACGATATCAAGAAGAAGGACTACTTCAAACAATACAAGAAAAAAGCTACCAGATCCTCTGAAGATGTCACACCCACTCCTCCACAACCCAATGCTCCCAAGTCCACTTCAGCCTCACAAGCATCATATGCCTCTCTTCCTAAAAAGAGACGTGAAAGGTCACAACATTCAGACACCGCATCCAAGAAGCAGAAAGAAAAAAGGAAGAAAGTGGAAAAGGAAATTGGTGAAGATACTAAGGTTTCAAGGGATAATACAAGGTTAACTGATGAAGATGATGCTGCTCTGCAACTTGGAATCCAGCAAAGCCTAGAAAGTCAGAATGTGAAAGCACCAGTAGGTGGAGTAGTGTTAAGAGAGCCTGATCAAGTGCCTCAACAAACAACACCAATCACACAAGACAAGGGAAAAAGAATTGTTGGCATAGAACAAGCTGCTCACACGCTCCTTACCTTTTCTTCCTCACCATCAAGAACTACCACTCAAGTTGATTTGAAGAAGAGAAATGTTGAATCGTCATCAGTTCAGGAACCATCTGGATTGGAAAAGGAAGCATCTGTAGCACCAGAAAAGAATCCTGCTACAAGTGATATCCAGTATGAACAAAATGTTGAAGATAAGTTACATCAAGTCTCACAGGAGAATCCGGAGTCAAGATCCGATGAGACCATGCCCTTGGAAGAACCAAATCTTTCTACCAGTTCTCTATCGTCATTTAAGAACCTAGATACAGAATTCACTTTCAGCGATCAATTCTTAAATGACAAACCCATTGATTTTGAGTCTTCCAAGCAAGATAATGACAAGGAGGATGCACAATCCATGTTTAATGTCAAAATTCAGCAAGACACATCATCCGTTCCACCTATGTCAGCATCTTTACTCACAACTGCACTTCCACCTCCCAAACCTGATCAAGTAACCGCACGTTCACCACCTGAATCTGCAAAGACTCTATCCCTTGAACCAGTGGTCACAGTTGCTGATGTAGATACTCCACCTGCTTCACCACCTCAAATTCTTACTTCAGATCAAATGCTTGACAAAGCAGTGAAAAGAATTGAAGCTCTTGAAAGACAACTACCGAAATTCGTAAATTCCCTTGTGGATCGTGTCTATAGGCTGGAGCACCTCAACTTTGATGAAGGGGTGGCAGACGCCATTGAAGGCGAAGTTAAGGATGTTTTGGAATGGGCAATGGAGGCTCCTCTACTTAGACGGTTCAAGGATCTTCCTGTCACTGATATGAGAGTTGTACTTTCAGATAAGATGTTTAAAGCTGGCGAAGATAAGCATGAGGTCCATAAGAAGCTTTATGAGGCTCTTGAAGAATCAATCAAGTACGACAATCATGTACAGTTCTTGATAGACGTCGGAGAAAGAGAAGCTAAGAAGAAATGGAGGACCGTTGTGTTGGAAACATTGCGTAAAGGTCGTAAAGATCCTCCTCCACCTCCACCTCCAACTGGGGGTGCTGGAACATCTGGAGTTGGTGGATCTTCTAAGACAACCTCCACACCACCACCACAACCACCATCATCACCACCAAAGCCTGCCAATCAACCCAGTTCATCTGAAAATCAATGAATGCAAAAGAAATCAGCAGCGTGGTCCACGGTTGATTCTAGGTTCACGTCTACAGTCTCCCCTATCCCTGAAGATCAAGTTGTTAATGAGGAATCGCTTGTCATAGCAGAGTCAGAATCAGATGAAGATGATGCATCCACCAGGTTTATTCCCAGGCCATCTGAAGATGATTGGTTTGATACTTATATGTCAGGTGAACCATCTAATCCATCCAGAGCTGCACCTTCAAAAGACACCATTCGAAGTTGGCTCTCTGAAGAAAGACCTCATACTCCTAAACCCTCATGGTCCATCCCAGAGACAGACACAATGATTCCTGACAACAATTGGGCATCAAATATCACCAATAATTATGAAGTTCCAGCAGAAGACTCTCTTCTGCACTTCACGGGTGATATGGGAAGCTTCATTAGATGGTTTTGTGAACAGAAGAACATCTCATCCATCACGCCAAAGGATCTTGAGGGACAAGCTTTTGAAATTGTCAAAGTCTTTCACTCAGATGCCAACCAACTTCAATACCAGATGGAAGAATGCCATAAGATGTTGAATGACCAAGTCAGTGAGCAAATTAGTCGATTCGATGTCAACAAGCCTCTTCCTCTAGGCGGTGAACCTGGTCAGATGACCATACAGGCTGAATTCTTCTTCAATCATGACTTGGATTATCTGTGTGCTCATTCAACTGAAAGAAGACCTGTTCTATCAATTTCTAAGTGAAATCTGCAACTTACTCTGATCAGGGACTTGAACAGATGGTTCCTGATCAATTCTGGGCTGACAAAGAACAAAAGTATGACATTGCCGCTTCTTATGGTATTTCTCACTGGTGGTATAAAAAGAAGAACTTCTACATCGAGAGACATGGTGCTGATAAAAGACGCAAAGATGTTCGATCCAAGTTGCAAATCTTAAGTGTTTTACGAGTAGAGATCTTCCCAATCTACGGCTATCAGTATTTGAAGAAGGTAGTTCTTAAAAGAGCATATTTGAAAGAGTACATTATTGAAGAAAACGACTTCAAACATCTTGTTGGGAATTATGTGAAGTATGGATTATGCTGAAGGGATTCTGCTGAAGTATATGGATTCTACCGAAGACATAATTCTGCTGAAGCTTTATAGTTATTAGTTTGTTTCTGCGGAAGTTATTATTCCGTGTTTAGTATATTTAGTTTGGATATACATGAGCTTTATTAGGAAGTGATTGTGTATATCTTATTTAGTTTTATGTTTATACGTTTCTTGGGAAACGGTTTAGGGTTTCGTTTAGGGTTCCTTGTCTATAAAAGGAACACAATAGTATGAGTAATGTACCGATTGGAAAAACAAAGTTTTATTTAATATAACGATCCATAGAGGATCACAGAGTTCTTAGTTATTTGTGTTACTTGTGTTTATATTCCGCTACTAAATACAAGTTGTAGAGATTGTCTTTTACTGTGCTTGTGATTACATAGGTGATTCGCTCCCAAACGGTCAGGTTTTATCACACAAGCCAACCACTTGTGAATGGTCAACCGTAACAAAAGCCAAACAGTCTGGAACCAAATGCAATTAAGTCCAGAGGAGTATAGTGTATCCCCAGGTCGTTAAGTCCCAACGAGGTGTGAACACTGTAGTACAACGAATCTGTGATCGGGTGATATTGAATGGGAAAAGGTTTGTGAATTTGGAATAATTATACCTAAAGAGAAAGTTTGTAAATTACAGGGGCTTAAATGCAAATTAAAGAAAGTTAAAAAGCTAAAATATATTAAATAAACGCTATCACTATTTTTAAAATTGATTAACGTTTAAAACCTAAAACTTACGTTTAAATTAAAAACTACGTAACGTACAAAATAAAACGTAAAAATAAAGAAGGAAAATACCTATGGATATGAAAAATACATTTTTACAATCCTAATTATACTAGAAAATTATTGGAAAAATAAAATTATTTTTAAAACTATTTATCTAATTATTATTGATTAAAAACTATTTTTAACTATTTAATAATACCCTAAAATATAAGAAAATATGAAATAAAGCTAGAAAAGTGAAATTATGACTTAGAAAAATCTAAAATACTATTAAACTTATTTTAAAACTGAAAATATATTTATTACACTTTTTATCTATTTATTATGAATTTAATACTATTTAAAACTAATTAAAATGCTAGAAAATACTATTTAAACTAAGAAAATTATGGAAAAATATTTTTTTGGCTTTTTATATTTATCTTAATCTAGGAAAATTGAAAACATGATTTTTAAACTTTTTCTGATTTATTTGTAATAAAAGCTAATTAAAAAGGATTAAAAACTAGTTTAAAATAAGAAAAATATCAAACAGTGCTGGAAAAATATGAAAAATTCAAGGAAATTCAAAAATTATATTCTAAGTCTATGAAAAATATAAAATAATGTGCTTATGTGTGAGAATATGAGGCTGCAGTGTAACTGACTTGAGAATAAGCACTTAGAATAAGCTAAAAAGCACTAAAATGCACCAAATGATTACAGAAGCTAACTATTGCTAAACTAAGTCTAACTTAACTAATTAACAGTACTCTTGATTACTAAATAAGCTTAAACTAGATTTGAGCTTATGGGATTAATTAAGCAAAACAGTTATTAGGGGGTTACTTTTAAGCTAATGAATAAGCTATCCTAATAAGCTAAATGGGAAAACAGAAATTGGGACCTAAAGATCACCTAGCAGACTATACATGGACCAAAACTGAGCCTGAGATGAGCTCAAATGAGCTTTTGACAAGCTCTGCAAGTTGCTGAGAAAACTCCTTTGGTAGCTATGCTCTGTCACAGGGCACATAAGCTGAATTGACAAGCTTATTTGAAGCCTAAGGAGCTTTTGGAAAATTTCACAAAAATCAATTATAGAAACTAGACCAGTTGAACTTGTTAAATCCACAATATCAAAGGCTTGTAACCAAGGATTAACAAATGAGACCTCAACAAAGATTTGGAAAAACTGGATTTTATGGTTTTTGACTTTTTGACAGAAATGAAAAGTTGACTTTATTGAACTTATGATCTACTGAAATGGAATGCAACTGATGAATTTAGATGTAATGAGTCCTAAACAAGCTAGCTTAAATGATTCTACACCTAAATGCAAGTTATAGCAATCCTACAGCTAACTGATGTATGAATTAAGGCAGAATTGAATGGAATTTGACTTTGAGCAATTGCAAGTACAAACTTATATCCTAAATGAGTATAATGAACCTAAGTGATACTTAATTGACAGAGCTCAAACTCTGTACCATTGGTAAGCACAGATATGAGCCTAAATCCAAACACACCTTAAGATACTTCAATAAGCAGTTTAAACTAACTAAACCTATTCCACAGTGACAGAGATCAAAACAGATATTTAACTAATATTCTAATGACATCAAATCAAGTATTAATAACAAGCAAATATGATCAAATCATCAAGACAGATTTGAAACCAAAAATTATCAATACTCACTTTGAGGTCCAGCAATGTTTTGGCAGCATAACAATACTAAAACCAATATAGAAACATCAAACTAAACCCAAGTCATCATCAAGATCACCCCATATCCATTTCTGAACTAGATTTGAACACCAGTTGACTTTTGTTGACTTTTCTTTATTTTTGAAATTTAAACTATTAGAGTCTAAAACAGGTTCATGAAAAGCTACAATAAGCTTATCTGAGCTTGTTTGAAGGGTAAAAGAGCTTGTGTGACTTCTAATAAGTATAAATGACTTAATACGAATTATCAAGAAACATGAAAACTTGAAATCTTATTAAACTTGGAATAATTACAATACAAAAGTGATATTTGACTTGAAACAAACTTAAAATTACACTGAGAGCTTAAATTTAAACTAAAACAAACATTTAAATAAATTTTACACCAAAAAGTGGCCTAAAACATGCGACCCCCATTATCTCTGTCTTTATTTCCTTTTAATAGGAATCCAAAAGCTTCCTTGTCGACATCAGATTAAATCCCACCTCAATCCAACCATTGAATCTTTCAAATTCATCCAAACCACACATTTGGCATTTTTGGCGGGAAAAGTCATAATAGCAGGTTTATGCATTTAATGGGTTTTGGGAGGTTGTGGAGGTGGAGGGGGGTTGGTATACAGCTGGGGGGATAAGGTGAGGTGGAAAGTGGTGGTGAAACCACTGGTATTGGGATGCAGGTGTGTGAGAAGGAGAAGCACAGTGGTGGCGGTATTTTTATTTAAACCGTGAGTTTGGACTGGGCTTGGGTATTGGGCTTGGGTTGGGTATTAATAACATAAAGGGTCCGTTTGGTTTTGTATTAATAACAAGGACCAATTATGTAAATTCTGCAAATGAAAAGGACTAAACCTGCAAATATTCCAAAGTTATCACAAGGGCTTAAATTGTAACATGTGAACAGTACAAGGGTATAATTTGATAAATTTACATTTTTAAATACCCAAGGACTATTTTTGACAATTTTCATACTCCAGGGACCAAACTTGTAATTTTCTCAAAACTTATCATATAAGGACCAAATATGCCACATTTGAATAATACAAGGGTGTAGTTTGAATAATTTCCATTTTTAAACACCCAGGGACTGATTTTGACACTTTTGTAAAATTGAGGGACCAAAGTTGTAAATTGTGATTTTTAAACTTCAAAGGACAATTTCTTACAACTTGTGAATCCCAAGGACCTTTTATGACTTTTTATAAGTTTTGGAATGACTAGGGACTATATTTGACAACTTTTGTAACTTGGGGGACTAAAACTGCCAATTATGCAAACTTGATACGTTTTTCACCAGATTTTGGTATTTTTGCATTTGAAACACATAAAACACTTATTTGTGATATTATTATCATTTTGATGCATTTCTGAGTGTTTTCAGATGTTTTTGCAGTCTAGATGGTACAAAAATGATGAGTATTTAGACACTCATCAATCCCCCACACTAAGATATTGCTAGTCCCTAGCAATCTTTTGAAAAAACTTAATGGATTTCATCTCTTTACCAAAAGCCATTACTTCTGGAGTAGCCAATTATTTCAGTTCAAGTAAGAACCTTGGTACAATGATAACCAAATGATTTTGAGCAAATCATAAGCTGTAAACGGATTTGATTTGTCTTTACCGGAAGCCGTTTGCTTCTGGACTAGCCAACTCTTAGATAAATTATAAATATTATCTTTGGTGAGTTGATTACCAATTATGGATTTCCAACTGCCTTTACCACAAGCCATAAACTTGCGGGCTAGCCAACTTTTCACTAATTAAAGATATGGTGAGCTGAACACCATACAATTTTGGGCAAATTGCAAGCCGTCAACGAATTTGAAATATCTTTACCAAGAGTCGTTTGCTCCTGGATTAGCCAGTCCTTATGTGGGTTAGACATGGTGGACTGATTACCATTTGTTGTGTTTAGTACATAGTACTTCCACTAAATAAAAAATTTAAAAATTTGGCCATTTTGGGGGAAAAAGGGACTAAAAGGGTACATTTATGATCAAATTCGCCAGAATTTCCCCCCCACACTTAGAAATGAATATTGTCCTCAATATTCAAAGTACCGGCTGTTATGCCGAAACTTAGAACGTAAAAAGATAACATTACTAGCTAAGTGTAGAAACACAACAATTATTCTCTTTTTTAGTATTTACAATTTTCATTCATTTTTTAGATCTATATACAACATGTGGGGCATCTCCCCCACACTTAGGTGGTACACACGGGTGAAAACCCATGTTTAACTACTGTTTTTGATTACCGAGTCGCTAGCTTGACTCGACCCCGAATTAATTTGTTCATGGGGAAGTAAGTGGAAGTGACAATCACCATCGGACTTTCATTCAAGATGTTTGTATCAACATTTGAAGTATGTGAAAGTCCCACACCGATGAGATATACATAGAACCGGCTCAAAAATGATAAATGAAAATGCCGGGGTCAAAGATAATGTCTTCATTCCCGAAGGAGTGAAGAACAGGAGAAGCCACGGGATAGGTGAAGAAGAGAAAGAAAGTCATGATAATAATCTTGACTAACTCATCATTATCAGAAGGAGAATTCATAATAGCATGAATTTCATCTTTTAAGCTCAATTGGTCTAGACATATCCCGGGTGTGTCTAGATCAAAGTAGAAGTTATCATACTCCGGTGGAGATATGATATGAGTGAGTTCACAGGAGAACTCCTCAAAGGCGAATGATTCATATTCGGGATTGATTTGAGTGAGTTCACTAGGGAACTCCTCAAAAGTGAATGATTCATAATCGGGGAGAGAATTATGAGAATGAGAAGTGGTAATACCATTAATCTTCTCTCCCATATGATCAAAATGGAACGTTTGCAATTCCGGAATAGAATCATCGAACAAAAGTTCACTATCCTCAAAGGGGATAGGATATGAAGTAGGCTTTTCATTAAAAGCCTCGATTCTAGAAATGAGAAGATTAACATTCAATAATGTAAGACTAAGAGCTTCGTCTTGGATTTTCTTCATCATTCTCTTCTCCTAAGCTGACAAGCTCAGAAGGTAATTCCCCCACATAACTTATGTCTCCACAAGATAAAGAATAGTCCTCATCAGAATCAGAGAACATCTCAATATGATCATTTTGGAAGACAAGAGGAGGAGGGATATCACACACATGATCAAGAATTCCCTGTGATTCTCTTGGAATTGGGACAAGGTTCTCAACACTAGACTTTATGAATTCGTCCGATTCTTTTTCAGGAACAGTGTCAAGAAGCTCAACCCCCATGTTTAGAGAGTGAGTGGGAATATCGGGTGTAATAACAACAGACTGTGGGAGTTGAGAAGGACTAGCATACATATGTTTTATACTTTCCATTTGTTCTTCTGCTAGTAATTCCATCATAGTCTTTTCTCCCTGATTTTTTATGGAAGGAATTTCAACTGATGAACTTGATGAACCTGTACAAAATTGACGAATATCAAGGGTAACTTCATCATCATCGTCATCAGGATTGAAACGAAATCGAGAGCTAGATTTGGCTGCTTTTTCTTTTGCAATTGATTCCCTAATAGATTTTTCAAAGGCAATTTGGGAATTTAATTTAGCATCCCGCTCTTCAACTAGCAATTCTTCCATGGATTTCTCATTTAGATTATCTTGGGAATGTTTACATTCCTTCAAATCTTTCACTAAATCCAAAAGATCAAGGAGAAGATTTTGAGGAAGTGGCTCAGGCTGAGGTGGTGCCTGATTCATTTGGTACTGTAGAGGTTGGTTATGATACGAAGAGTCGTAATTGTTACAGGGAAATGGATTCCTTGTTTGACAATCAGAGCTAAAGTGAGGACCTCCACAATACTCACAACAGTAAAACTGATGTGGCTGTGAGTCATATGTGTGGTAGTCATAATTGTTATCAGGAACCTGCTCATAGACAAGCGTGTTTCCCGATTGACAATCAGAACTGGAGTGTGAACCACCACAGTACTCACAACAGTAAAACTGCTGAGTCTCACAGTGTGGTGGCTGATGGAATAAATCAGTTGTGTTATGGTAGGAATAGGGATCCTGGTTATAGACAGACCCGTTTCCTGATTCCACCATGCTACAACTGGGGCAATTGCCACCATTATAAGGACCACCACACCATTGACAACCAAGAGGGTGATGATAAGACATAGAAAGAATCAAAGGTTTACAGAGGGGTTGGAATGAAGAATCAAAGATGTGAGAGGGTAAAGATAGATATTTTTGGATTTTTGGATAACATGTTGTAAAAATAAGAAAGAAAATCTTTTTGGGGTTTTTTTTTTTTTTTTTTTTTTTGTTTGTTGAAAACTTGAATAAAAAATGTTTTTGGTAATCGATCCGTCAAACGAATTAACTTTACGATAATTTTGGTTTTATATGAAAACAAGGAAATATGGACAAAGATGGTAAATATACAATGGGTGTATATTCAACAATCACTGATTCTTCAAATTCGTAGAACGCAGCACACCTCCCCGGCAGCGGCGCCAAAATTTGATTCGCTCCCAAACGGTCAGGTTTTATCACACAAGCCAACCACTTGTGAATGGTCAACTGTAACAAAAGCCAAACAGTCTGGAACCAAATGCAATTAAGTCCAGAGGAGTATAGTGTATCCCCGGGTCGTTAAGTCCCAACGAGGTGTGAACACTGTAGTACAACGAATCTGTGATCGGGTGATATTGAATGGGAAAAGGTTTGTGTATTTGGAATAATTATACCTAAAGAGAAACTTTGTAAATTACAGGGGCTTAAATGCAAATTAAGGAAAATTAAAAAGCTAAAATATATTAAATAAACGCTATCACTATTTTTAAAATTGATTAACGTTTAAAACCTAAAACTTACGTTTATATTAAAAACTACGTAACGTACAAAATAAAACGTAAAAATAAAGAAGGAAAATACCTATGGATATGAAAATTACATTTTTACAATCCTAATTATACTATAAATTTATTGGAAAAATAAAATTATTTTTAAAACTATTTATCTAATTATTATTGATTAAAAACTATTTTTAACTATTTAATAATACCCTAAAATATAAGAAAATATGAAATAAAGCTAGAAAAGTGAAATTATGACTTAGAAAAATCTAAAATATTATAAAACTTATTTTAAAACTGAAAATATATTTATTACACTTTTTATCTATTTATTATAAATTTAATACTATTTAAAACTAATTAAAATGCTAGAAAATACTATTTAAACTAAGAAAATTATGGAAAAATATTTTTTTGGCTTTTTATATTTATCTTAATCTAGGAAAATTGAAAACATATTTTTTTTAACTTTTTCTGATTTATTTGTAATAAAAGCTAATTAAAAAGGATTAAAAACTAGTTTAAAATAAGAAAAATATCAAACAGTGCTGGAAAAATATGAAAAATTCAAGGAAATTCTAAAATTATATTCTAAGTCTATGAAAAATATAAAATACTGTGCTTATGTGTGAGAATATGAGGCTGCAGTGTAACTGACTTGAGAATAAGCACTTAGAATAAGCTAAAAAGCACTAAAATGCACCAAATGATTACAGAAGCTAACTATTGCTAAATTAAGTCTAACTTAACTAATTAACAGTACTCTTGATTACTAAATAAACTTAAACTAGATTTGAGATTATGGGATTAATTAAGCAAAACAGTTATTAGGGGGTTACTTTTAAGCTAATGAATAAGCTATCCTAATAAGCTAAATGGGAAAAAAGAAATTGGGACCTAAAGATCACCTAGCAGACTATACATGGACCAAAACTGAGCCTGAGATGAGCTTAAATGAGCTTTTGACAAGCTCTGCAAGTTGCTGAGAAAACTCCTTTGGTAGCTATGCTCTGTCACAGGGCACATAAGCTGAATTGACAAGCTTATTTGAAGCCTAAGGAGCTTTTGGAAAATTTCACAAAAATCAATTATAGAAACTAGACCAGTTGAACTTGTTAAATCCACAATATCAAAGGCTTGTAACCAAGGATTAACAAATGAGACCTCAACAAAGATTTGGAAAAACTGGATTTTATGGTTTTTGACTTTTTGACAGAAATGAAAAGTTGACTTTATTGAACTTATGATCTACTGAAATGGAATGCAACTGATGAATTTAGATGTAATGAGTCCTAAAAAAGCTAGCTTAAATGATTCTACACCTAAATGCAAGTTATAGCAATCCTACAGCTAACTGATGTGTGAATTAAGGCAGAATTGAATGGAATTTGACTTTGAGCAATTGCAAGTACAAACTTATATCCTAAATGAGTATAATGAACCTAAGTGATACTGAATTGACAGAGCTCAAACTCTGTACCATTGGTAAGCACAGATATGAGCCTAAATCCAAACACACCTTAAGATACTTCAATAAGCAGTTTAAACTAACTAAACCTATTCCACAGTGACAGAGATCAAAACAGATATTTAACTAATATTCTAATGACATCAAATCAAGTATTAATAACAAGCAAATATGATCAAATCATCAAGACAGATTTGAAACCAAAAATTATCAATACTCACTTTGAGGTCCAGCAATGTTTTGGCAGCATAACAATACTAAAACCAATATAGAAACATCAAACTAAACCCAAGTCATCATCAAGATCACCCCATATCCATTTCTGAACCAGATTTGAACACCAGTTGACTTTTGTTGACTTTTCTTTATTTTTGAAATTTAAACTATTAGAGTCTAAAACAGGTTCATGAAAAGCTACAATAAGCTTATCTGAGCTTGTTTGAAGGGTAAAAGAGCTTGTGTGACTTCTAATAAGTATAAATGACTTAATACGAATTATCAAGAAACATGAAAACTTGAAATCTTATTAAACTTGGAATAATTACAATACAAAAGTGATATTTGACTTGAAACAAACTTAAAATTACACTAAGAGCTTAAATTTAAACTAAAACAAACATTTAAATAAATTTTACACTAAAAAGTGGCCTAAAACATGCGACCCCCATTATCTCTGTCTTTATTTCCTTTTAATAGGAATCCAAAAGCTTCCTTGTCGACATCAGATTAAATCCCACCTCAATCCAACCATTGAATCTTTCAAATTCATCCAAACCACACATTTGGCATTTTTGGCGGGAAAAGTCATAATAGCAGGTTTATGCATTTAATTGGTTTTGGGAGGTTGTGGAGGTGGAGGGGGGTTGGTATACAGCTGGGGGGATAAGGTGAGGTGGAAAGTGGTGGTGAAACCACTGGTATTGGGATGCAGGTGTGTGAGAAGGAGAAGCACAGTGGTGGCGGTATTTTTATTTAAACCGTGAGTTTGGACTGGGCTTGGGTATTGGGCTTGGGTTGGGTATTAATAACATAAAGGGTCCGTTTGGTTTTGTATTAATAACAAGGACCAATTATGTAAATTCTGCAAATGAAAAGGACTAAACCTGCAAATATTCCAAAGTTATCACAAGGGCTTAAAATGTAACATGTGAATAGTACAAGGGTATAATTTGATAAATTTCCACTTTTAAATACCCAAGGACTATTTTTGACAATTTTCAAACTCCAGGGACCAAACTTGTAATTTTCTCAAAACTTATCATATAAGGACCAAATATGCCACATTTGAATAATACAAGGGTGTAGTTTGAATAATTTCCATTTTTAAACACCTAGGGACTGATTTTGACACTTTTGTAAAATAGGGGGACCAAAGTTGTAAATTGTGATTTTTAAACTTCAAAGGACAATTTCTTACAACTTGTGAATCCCAAGGACCTTTTATGACTTTTTATAAGTTTTGGAATGACTAGGGACTATATTTGACAACTTTTGTAACTTGGGGGACTAAAACTGCCAATTATGCAAACTTGATACATTTTTCACCAATTTTGGTATTTTTGCATTTGAAACACATAAAACACTTATTTGTGATATTATTATCATTTTGATGCATTTCTGAGTGTTTTCAGATGTTTTTGCAGTCTAGATGGTACAAAAATGATGAGTATTTAGACACTCATCAATAGGCATAGCTAACGATCCACGAGCTCAAGATCTATCAAGGTCTGCTAGTTTCTACAAGTGGTATCAGAGCCTCGTGAGAGTCTCTACGATACTAATAACAGTTCTTTGTTTTTATCCTTACAATCACTACATTCTTCACCATGTCTGGAGTTTTTGACGATGTTGAAGTTACCAACAACAATAACGGTGCCTCCCTACAACAGTGATGAGTGTCTAAATACTCATCATTTTTGTACTGTTTAGAATGCCAAAAACATCTGAAAACACTCAGAAATGCATTAAAATGATGAAAATATCACAAATAAGTGTTTTATGTGTTTTAAATGCAAAAATATCAAAATCAGATGAAAAACGTATCAAGTTTGCAAAATTGGCAGTTTTAGTCCCCCAAGTTTCAAAAGTTGTCAAAAACAGTCCCTGGTAAATCAAAATAAAGAAAAATATCATTCAAGGTCCCTGAAATATTCTAAATTGTCAAATATGGTCCTTGAATGATTCTTTGGTCAAATGGCAGGATAGGTCCTTCAAGTTTGAAAAATTGTCATAAATAGTCCTTGGATATTTAAAAAGTGAAAATAATCAAATGTTATCCTTGTACTATTAAAGTTTGTCAAGTTTGGTCCTTTTGATAACATTGGAAAAAGTTCAGTTTGGTCCCTCAAGTTTGGCCGAATTACACAAATGGTACTTGTACTACTACAAACCATTCCGGACCTCCTTTTTTATTATTAACCCTGCCAAATAAACCCATGACCCCTTATTTTGAACCCCCAGCCTATTAATAATACCGGTCAACCCCAGTCAAACCCACCTCCACTGTTCATCCCTTCCCTCACACAACACTGTAACTCCAATACCACCCTGGTTTTGCCACCTGCTCCTACTCTCATCCTTTCCACCTCATACCTACCCTTTACTCTCATTCCTTCCACCTCACAATCTAGCCCACAACCGCAGTTAATGCATCTCCACCACTTTAACCCCTAAACCATACTTTCCCCTGTTTTTCTTTCTAAAACACCAACTTGGCCACTAAACCTTATTTTCCTTGTCCCCTCCACCTCTACAATCCTCCAAAGTGCATTAATTGTAAAATTTCGGCTACAAGTTACATAAACCACTTTTGGCGCCAAAAGTGGAATTGAAGGCTGAGATTTCTTTGACTCATCCAATGGTCAAGATTGTTGATGGGAAATGTTCAGAGGCATGTGGGAAATCTCTAAAGTCTATAAAGAAAGAAGGAGAAGCCAGAGGAGAGATATAGTTTTTAATATCTAGTGTAACTTTACTTTGCTTAGTTCGTTTTAATTAATCTGTAATTTCCAGTGTATTTAAAAGCTTTCAAGTACTTTGTTAAGTTATTTCAGTGTATTGCAACCCTTTTTCAGTAATCAATTTCAAGTTTCAAGTACGAATTCAGTTTATGCCATTTTCAAGCTCAAATTCTCAAATTTACTTGCATGTTGTTATAGTTGATGATAAGGACTCAAATAGATCATATAAGCTCCTATAAAGCTCCTGAAAGCTTTTAGAAACCATAAAAGTCAGTTTAGAGATAAACTCCCAAAATACCAAGAAAATCACATAATTAGATAAAAAAAATCAGAATTCAGCCAAGAAGATCAAGAAAGCTGGATCAGGGTGAATTATGGATTGCCCTGGGTTAGAGGCTTAGTGGTAAGCCTATAGGAGTGGTTCTTGTTCCTTGGTTCTGTATCTTTAGCTGGATTTCATTTGTAAGCATATTTCTAAGTTTTTTTTGCATTTTACTATGAATGATTTAGATTACTGATTATCTTTGATCTATATGCTTATTATGTGTACTTAAGTTGTTTTAAGTGCTTAAGATTGCTTGGTTGTTCATTGGAATTAGTTGTTGCTTAAAAATCTTGATTTCAAAGTTGAAATTGCATATGGTTCATGTCTGTGTTTCATGCTTGTATTGCTGATCTTTTATGCTTTTATGGACTGTTATAAGCATAAAATCCAGTGCTTGTTCAATAAAAAGTCAAAATTAGCTTTGATCTTACCTTAGTTATTCACTGTTAGGATTTTGAAGTGTAATTTTCATCACAAATCATTCATAACTTGGTCATCCAGTTTAATTTCATCTCTATCTAGCTTAGTATAACATAATCAGTAAGTAAATTTGATTCAAAGTTCACATTAGTCAACTTATCCGTGATTCTGCTGAATTGCATTTGAATCTACTGAAGTGTTATTTGCTGATTCTGCTGATTCAGTATTTTGGCTTCTGCTGATATGCTTCTGCTGATCTGTTTGAAGTTTGCTGAATTGATTTTTGATTCTGCTGATGTAGAAGTTTAGATTCTGCTTGTTTGTTTGTTGTTGCTAATTTCTATTTCATTTCTGCTGATTTAGAATTTTAGATTCTGCTGAATCTGCTGATTCTGCTGAATTGCTTATTGTAGTTTAATAGTCTGTTCCTTTACATTCTTTAGCTTATCTCAGTGTGCTTAAGTTGTCTACAGCTTTATTTGTCCTCAACAATCATTTTACATCTGAAAGTTTTGAAACACCATTCAGTCTCCGTGGGACTTAACGACCCGGGAATCCACTATACTCCTCTGTTCTTAATTGCTTTGGTTTCAGGCTGTCTGGCTTTTATTACGGTTGACCATTCACAAGTGGTTAGCTTGTGTGATAAAACCTGACGGTTTGGAGCTGAAACAACAGCTTAGTCTATCCAACAGCAATGCTAAATTCCCATACTTGAAGAGAGAAGAGTATGACCTATGGGCCATGCAGATGCAAAACTGGATTTCCAACATTGATTGGAATCTCTGGTCAATCGTGCAGAAGGGAAACAGCTTAAAAAGGAAAACCACTGATCCTGATGGTACTGTTGTCATTGCTCCTCCAAAATCTGCTGATGAGATCCTGGCAGTTCAAAGAGAGCACAAGGTGAGAACTATACTTCTTCAGGCGATACCTCTAGATCACTTGAGTGATTTTTATTATATGGGAGATGCTAGGGATATATGGTTGGCGATCAAGGCTAAGTTCGGAGGGAATGAGGAGTCTAGGAGAATGAGAAAGTCCATGCTGTGACAACAGTTTCAAGACTTTCAAATCTCTGAAGAGGAAGGAATTCACAAGGGCTACGACAAGTTTCACAAGATCTTAAGTCAGTTAATTCAGCTACAGGCAAAGCCAGATAATAATGATTTTAATTCTAAGTTCTTGAGGTCATTACCTTCATCCTGGCTACAAGTAAGCATTGCTTTAAAAGCTAAAGGTGGTTTGGATATGCTTACTTTTGATGAGCTGTACAACAAACTTAAAGCTCTTGAACATGATGTAAGAAGTCCTTTTCGGTCATCATCCACTACTAGTCACACAGCCTTTGTTGGGGCATCTACCCCAAAGATGATCCATGATCCAAATCCAACAGAGTTTTACTCATCCTCTTCTTATACTGCTGCTTCATCTAGTTCTCAACAAAGAACTAGTGGGGTAATGGAAGATGTACTTGGATCCTTCTTTGCTGATTATGACCCTCAGCAGCAACTTGCTTATGAGGATTTCAAACAGGTGGATCCATTGGAGATGAAAGAGATGAAGTTAAAGTGGCAGGTGGCCATGCTTTCTATGGACATCAAGAAATTTGAAAGAAAGGCTGGAAGGAAGTTCGGCTTTCAGGGAAGAGATCCAGCTAGGTTTGACAAAAAGAAGGTCAAGTGCTTTACATGTCATCAAATGGGTCACTTCTCTAGAGAGTGCAAGGACAGAAAAGCTGGTGATGAGGTTAATTACTCTTCCTATCAGCAGAATCAAAGGGATGCTGGAAAGGCCTCAGCAGCTTTGGTTACTCTTGATAAAACTGTGGACTGGACGCAACATGAGCAGGAGAATGATGATGGTCTTGGTGGTGTCAATACTAGGTTGTTTGCAAGTTGTACTTCAGAGGATAGGCATGATCAGATTGCATTGATGGGCATCTCTCAGGTACAAAAATGTGTGTTTGGTTGTAGTGAGCGTTATAATGAACTCAAAGAAGCTTATGATACTTTGAAACCTAAATATAATGAATGCTATGTTGAGGTTGATGCTTATAAACATGCTTTAAAAACATTAGAAAGACAAAAGGTTTGGTTTCAGAAGAATCAAATAGCTTATGATGAAAAAATTAGGATATTAGAGAGTGATCTTGAATGTTCTAATAATGAGTTAAAAAGATCTGAGAAGGTAAGAGCAGATGTAGAGTCAGAGAATCTAGAATTGAAAAAGAAACTAGATGACGAGGTAGCTAGGCATAATGAATGGCAAATGAATGGAAACAAACTAGCCAGTCACATATATGGTAGTCAATCTGTGACTTCTACAATAGGTTTAGGTTTCCAAAAGTATGTAGGGCTAGAAGCTAGGAATGATGGGCGTAAATCTACACCAGCAGGCTTAGCTAACTTTGTGAAAGAAGGTGACCTACATGCTGTACGTGGACCTATTAGAGGTGAGCACATGCCAATTGACCTTTCTATTTCTACTGACTTTGATGGATCACACCATCTCTATGGCAAAAAGTCAAAAGACTTGCCAGACCCTAAAACATCTTCTAATGACTTTGTCTCTTGTGTTAACAGTGACAAGTCCTCCGAGCAAGGGTCCACAGAGTGTGATTCAAATGACAAGTCTGACCTTCCCAAGTCTTCACCCCTGCCTATACCCAAGACTACCTATAAGCATGTCAGAGTTGCTGCCAAGGAATCAACTTCCAAGACAGTTCCCTCTGAAGACATGTTTTCTAATTCTTTGCATAATAATTCTGCTAAAAACAATTCTTTTCATGGTTTTGGTTTGAATACTTCTGCTTGTAATAGAACATCTTTTGGTTTGAATAAATCTTCTAAACAGAAGACATGTTTTGTGTGTGGAAGTAAATTTCATTTAATTAAGGATTGTGATTATCATGAGCAAAGAATGAGTAGGTGTGGTGATTCTAGGACATCTAGACCAATGTGGACCAATGTTAATGCTATACCACCTTATGTTCCACAAGCATCTTATACTGATTCTCCTTTTACTTGGAGAAGATCTTTTGCTAAACCATATGTGCAACCAACAAGTTCATATTTTAATAATGGTTTTTGGCCTGGATATGTTGACTCTATGAATGCTGGGAACGGGTATAGGGATACTGCTGTCAAGTCCTCAGCAGGTTGTTCTTGGAATCAAAGGGGACCTAAATTTCAATGGAAACCCAAGAAAAATAGTGGATCTTTTACATCTGCTTGGCATAAATCAAATGATCCACAAGGCAGGTTCAAGTCAGCAATGACTTGAGCCTCCATAGTATACTAATATTTTGTATATTTTTGTTGTTATTGTAGGATCATCCCCTTAAGCATAAGGATATTGGAATTGTTGACAGTGGTTGTTCAAGGAGTATGTCTGGAAACAGGGATTTAATGCATAACTTTGTACCTATAGAAGGTGGAGGCAATGTGACCTTTGGTGGAAGTGATGGTAACTTGTTCTCAGTCTCACAAATTAGTGACACCAAGAACAAAGTACTCTTCTCAGAGGATGAATGTCTTGTGTTGTCTAAAGACTTCAAACTCCCAGAAGAAACCTCAATTCTGCTGAGAGTTCCTCGAAATCACAATCTTTATACATTCAACTTAACCGATGTTAAACCAGAAGGTGACTTAACTTGTTTGGTGGCCAAAGCATCCCTGGATGAGTCTACCAAATGGCATAGGAGGATGGCTCATGTGAACTTCAAGACCATAAACCAGGTCTCTAAACTGAGTCTTGTTGAAGGTCTTCCTTCCAAAGTTTTCACTAATGATCATAATTGTGTTGCCTGCAACAAAGGAAAGCATCACAGAGCCTCATTCAAAGCTGTGAGCATCATTTCTGAACCTCTTCAGTTGCTTCATATGGATCTTTTTGGTCCAACTCAAATAAGAAGCATAGATCACAAGTATTTTTGTTTGGTTATCACTGATGGCTATAGTAGATTTTGTTGGGTATTCTTTCTGAGGAATAAAGATGAAACATCTCAAGTGCTGAAAGACTTCATTACCCTTTTGGAAAATCAGTTAAACAAAAAGGTTAAAGGAATCAGGTGTGATAATGGGACAGAGTTCAAGAATGCTGTACTTATAGAACTCTGCAGGTCTAAAGGTATTAAAAGGGACTATAGCACTCCAAGAACCCCACAACAAAATGGGGTGGCTGAAAGGAAAAATAGGACCTTGATAGAGACTGCAAGATCAATGCTAGCAGACTCTAAGTTACCCACTATGTTTTGGACTGAAGCTGTTGGCACAGCTTGTTATGTATTGAACAGGGTATCCATTACTAGACCTCACCTCAAAACACCATATGAACTTTTGTTTGGGAAAGTTCCTGCTATACATTACCTCAAATCGTTTGGCTGTCAAGTGACAATTCTTAATACTAGTGATCCACTTGTAAATTTGATGAGAAGGCTGATGATGGTTATATAGTGGGCTATTCAGCTCATAGTAAAGCTTACAGAGTGTACAACTTGTCTGCTAGGAAGATAGAAGAGACTTTGAACCTGAGATATCTTAAAGATAAGCCTAATGTTCGAGGACAGGGTCATGTGTGGTCCTTTGACCTTGATTACTTAACTGATTACTTGGGTTATTCTAGACATATGGCTAACCAAAATGCAGGGTCTCAAGAGTCTCCTACTGACAATGCCGGTACATTGGATGCTGATTCTGACAGTGAGCTTGAAGATGGTGAACAACCTATTACTGTGCCTTCTTTCTCCACTAACAATTTTGCAGGAAATTCTTCTAAAGATGGTACTGATAAGAGTGATGATGATTGAAAATATGCTGAAGACCTTGCTAGGTTAAAGAAACAGGAGTATGCAGCTAACCTAGAAGCTGAGAGAAATGCTGAGGAGAGTGCAAGAGAAACCATCAGTGGAAACAATCATTCTGCTGAAAGTGATCCTGTTTCTCCTATCATCTCCAAATCTGCTGAAGGACATGCTGTTTCTACTCCTATTTCTACTAGAGAGTTAACAGACCTTGGAGAACCTTATACACGTTTTCCAAGACCTTCTGATCTTGGTCATCATCAACCAAAAACTGGCATCTTCACCTCACCTTCCTATGATACTGACTTTGAACCCACAGTGACTAATCTTGATTCCTCCATTGATGTCAACACTACTGCTACTAAAAGGATCAACAATGCTCATCCACAGTCCAATATTATTGGTGATCCTAATGCACCTGTTAGAACTAGGGGCATTGTGACAAGTTCTAAATATGGTCAAGTGGCATTTATCTCTTATGTCTCCAATCAACAAAGAGACAATCATACAGACTATGAACATTGTCTGTTTGCCTGTTTTCTCTCTCAAGTGGAACCAACCAGTGTTACTCAAGCCCTTGGAGATTCCAGTTGGCTTGAAGCAATGCAGGATGAAATGCAACAATTTCAAAATCAGCAGGTTTGGATCTTGGATTTAACAATTGGTTTCAGAGCAATTGGGACCAAATGGATTTTGAAGAATAAGAGAGATGCAAGAGGTGTTGTGATAAAAAACAAAGCTAGATTAGTTGCTCAGGGTTATCGCCAAGAGGAGGGAATTGACTATGATGAGGTATTTGCACCGGTTGCTAGAGTTGAAGCCATTCGGATATTTTTGGCTTATGCATCCTACATGGGTTTTATGGTATATCAAATGGATGTTAAAGGTGCTTTCCTGTATGGAGAAATCGAAGAGGAAGTTTATGTCACTCAACCTAAAGGATTTGAAGATCCAGATCATCCTAATCATGTTTACAAAGTAGTCAAAGCTCTCTATGGACTTCATCAGGCACCCAGAGCTTGGTATGCTAGGCTTTCATCATTTCTGCTGAAGCATGGCTATAGACGAGGTGAAATTGATAAGACACTTTTCCTTAAGAAGAATTCCACAGAAATCATTCTTGTTCAAGTATATGTGGATGATATTATTTTTGGATCCACAAAAGAAGCTTGGTGCAAAGAGTTTGAGGAGCTTATGAAGGGAGAGTTTCAGATGAGTGCTATGGGGGAGTTGACTTTCTTTTTGGGTCTCCAAGTTCAGCAGAAACCTGATGGTATCTTCATCAGTCAGGACAAATATGTGAGGGACATCTTGAAAAAGTTTGGTATGGAAAGTGTAAGGACTGCCACTACACCTTATGAAGCTCCAAAGACAAAGACCATTAATGAAGCAGATCCACCTGTGAATGTTCATTTATACAGGTCTATGATTGGATCTTTGATGTATTTAACAGCTTCAAGGCCTGATATTACTTTTGTTGTGAGTGTTTGTTCGAGACATCAAGTTACTCCACTTACTTCCCATCTCAATGCTGTTAAGAAGATCTTTAAGTACCTCAAAGGCCAACCTCATCTCGGCCTTTGGTACCTAAAAGTGTCTCCTTTTAAGTTGGAAGCTTATAGTGATAGTGACTATGCTGGTGCAAATCTGGATAGGAGGTCCACCACTGGAGGTTGCCAATTCCTTGGAAAGATTGATTTCTTGGCAATGCAAGAAACAGACTATTGTGGCTACCTCATCTACTGAAGCAGAGTACGTTGCTGTTGCTAATTGCTGTGGACAGGTTCTTTGGATTCAAAATCAATTGTTGGATTATGGGTGAAATTTCATGAACACAACAATTTTTATTGATAATCAAAGTACCATATGCATTGTTAAAAATCCAGTTTTTCACAGTAGAACAAAACATATTGAAATCAGGCACCACTTTATAAGAGATGCATATGATAAACATTTGATAAAAGTGGTTAAAATTCACACTGATAATAATGTGGCAGATTTGTTAACAAAGGCTTTTGATGGACCAATGTTTCAACACCTTGTGGTCCATATCGGTATGCTTAACCCTTAACTGCAAAGATTAAGGGGAGGCATATGCCTCAGGGGAGGATTTGTGTACACTTTGCATGTTATTATGTAATTTTGTAGGTTTTATGTATACTTTTGGTTTATTTGATTTTCTCTAACACTAACCAGCTAATGTTATCTTAGTTTGTTTTTCTTTGTTAGTTTGTGTGTTTCTCTGTGTTTGTTCTGTTTTGCAGATTGGTTATTCAAGTTGGAATTTACCATGGTTATTATTTGGAAAATGGTCAAGAAAGCTCTAAAGCTTGTTTCTGCTAAATTCAAAGTGCTGAAGTGAGCTATTTTTTTCTACTGAAGACAATGTACTGAAGTTATAATGTTCATTCAAGAGAAGTACTGAAGCAAATTGTTCATTCATTCAAGAGAAACAGTTTACATCTTACAGCTTACAGAGTACAATCAACATCAAATGCAACTACATGATCTACTAATCCTAATCTAGTACATATCATCTATTCCAACATCTAACATAATGTTGGATATGCATGATCGCTCACATCTTTCACACTAGATGCTGGATATGCATTTGTGAAGTCTTGCATAACCACCCATTCATTCTATCTCGATGGCTGGAGATGCTTAACTACTATGATGAGGATGCTAAGGATCAAAATGGAAAGGATGGATTGATGCAAATCATGATGATGAAGAAAAATAATATGTCCTTTGTGCTTCATCTATTGATTTCAACCAAAATGCAATCAATCCACCATCTTTAAGCATTTCCTCTATACGATGTGTGTTGATGCACCAAAACCTGGTGCAGAAAGACCGAGAACCACCTCTCTATCTTTAGGGAGTGGTGGATTCCTGGCTCGTGGCCTTAGTTGAGGCTGAGGTGCTGAAGGTTGGGAGTAAGATGTTCTCTCCTTACAGGAGTCATCAGAATCATCAACGGCAAGGGAAGGCACATTCACAACGGCAAAGGGAGGCTCATTCACTCTCTTTGAAGTTGCTTCCTCATCTGAGTCTTCATAAGGTGATACATAAGAACTTATGGATGAGTTGTCTTCACCATCGCCTGGATTGCTTGATAAATAGTTCTTCTTCCACCTCTCAAGACTGCTTATAGAGGATGCATTGTCATCTGATGAAAGGGTGATTGAGGTGTAACTACTCATGGTTGATTGTGATTAATTTTGGAGCATTGATGAAATTAGGGTTTGTGATGATATTTGGGGGTTTTTGATGAAGAGTTATGTGTGCATTGGGATTGTTTTATAGACAGTTTCAAGACTTAATGAGATTTAATGCGTATAGTTGAAACAGTAAAAAGATATTTACTGAAGATTCTTGAATACGTGATCTATTTCTGCTGATCGGTATTCTTCAGCAGAATGGCTAGTGTTTCTACCGAAGTTGAAAGTTAATTTGGGTAAAAGTAGCAGTACACGTCAGCATTGGTCAACTATTTGACCAAAATTGGGAAACTACTACTTATTCGCTATTCGCATATCTTCGTCTCAAATTAAACGATTTTCTTGTTACACATATTCAAAACACTTCCACTTGTGTGAATCTTAACCCTATCTTACGATATTTCTCATGGCGCTTCAATTCAAGCATGATCATAATAAAGTCGCTTTTCTGGGAACAGCTAAGGGTGACGAGTTGTATAGACCGATGGTTGAATTCTTACAGAGATCAAAGATTCAGTATGCTCTAACACATTCTCCGAATGCAATATATGAATCGTTGGTTACTCAATTTTGGGCATCGGCTACGAAAAGGAGTGATACAGAGATTGTTGCAATGATTGACGGAACAGAGCATGTGGTGACAGAGGAGCTGATAAGAATACAACTTCGTTTGGATGATGAGAATGGGGTTTATCATTCTAATGCTTCTGTGGTACTTGATGGGCTTAGAGCAATTGGATATCAAGGTACAAGGACTGACATGTGGTTAAAGAATCAGCTTTGTCCTATGTGGAGGTTTTTGGTTCATACATTGCTTCAGTGTTTAAGCAATAAATCTGGAGGATGGGATCAATTTTCTACTCAATTGGGATGTGGTATTATATGTTTATCTCAGGGTTTAACTTATAATTTTTCTAAGTTTATTTTCGATAATATGGTTGAGAATATAACTAGGAAAAAGACCAAGTTTTTGATGTACCCTAGGTTTTTACAGATGATCTTAGAAGTTACTACCCAAACCCAAGCCTTTTATCCCATAGGAGCTTTAACTTCTAAGTTGTTTGCTTCAATGAGAACTAAGTTTGAGGGGACACATTATCCTTTACTGGCAGCTATGTTACCTCAGGGGAATGAGGCTGCTGATGAGGATAATGATGTTAATCTACCTTCTACCGATGTTACTGCTGATGGTAATCCTTCAGTTGCCATTGATGAGGGCCCTTCTAATATTGCTGAAGCATCTAATATTTCTCCTGACCTACCTCCACTTATACCTTCACCTAGACCTAGTTCTAGTCCACCACCTACTCAAGATTCTATTGATGAGGTTGTGCATGAATCTGATAGATTGCCCACACCTAGTCCTATTAGGAATCAATTTGATGAAGGATTTCCTAATTTTGAGCATGTTCATATTTCTCCTGAAAGGCCAATGAAGCTCCCATTACCACTGAGATCTCAACTGGTGGAGCTAAGGACCTTATTACACTGACATCTGTATATGCTCTAGTGCACAGGTATGTGGCAGAAGTTGCTGATCTCAAGAAGGAGCTTGCTGAGACCAAGTCTACTCTTGGTGATCAGATTGTGGAGTTGCAGAATAAAGTTAAGAGCTTGGAAGAACAACTTGGAAAAAGGGACAAAAGGAGAGTTTTGGTTTCTTCTGATGAGGAGCATGAAGAGCCTCAGCTTGCATCACTAGGAATCTTGGCTGATGCAGCTCTAACAACTCCTGTTTCTTCTCCTATTGCTGCTAAGTCTTTAAAGAAAAAGGAACCTATTCGATACACTAGTAAACGAAAAAGACAATATCTGCATAAGGAATCCACTGAAGCTTCTAAGGAACCAAGTGTTGCTGTAGTATCTGCTGATGTTCAAATGGAGGATGTTGTTGCTGAACATGGTCCAACCTCATTTGTACAAGAATCGTCATGTTTTCAACCTTCAGCAGATGATAATGTTGTGTTTCTTGCTGGAAGAAGTTTTTATTTGGATTCTAATACTGAAGTATTTTCGACACCTGTTGAGGATCTTTCTCAATATGTTTCTTCTGATGCTCACATGGATGTTTCATTTGAAGTTCCTTCTATGGATATTCCTCAAGTCTGTTCTGCTGAGGAGACTACTGATAAAGGGAAGGAAGCAGTGATTGATGCAGCACTTGGTTCAGATCTGGTAAGTGACCAGGAGTTGAAAGAATGTTAGATGAGTGTGCACAGAACAAGAAAAGTGAGGAATTGGCTAAACAGCTAGCAGCTCAGTCTACTTCAATTTTGTCTCCTGAGAGACAAAGGGAACTGGATGAATTGCGTACTCAGATGCCTGCTGCACATTGGGATGTTTATACTCAGCAAGTAGTTTCTAATCCTACACTTTCTCAGAGTATATTAGGTGCAGATTTTGGTAGTGATACTTTTGTGGCTCTAATGATGGCTCGGGGACAACAAATGAAGCAAGAAGCAACTGCAAAGAGGAGAGCTATTGTTGCTCAAAGACATAAAGCAAAAAGGTAAAAACCAATGACTGTAGTTCAGAAAAGGGCTCATATGAGGAGGGTTGTGAAGAATCATAGTTCTACTATTTATAATGCTGGCATGTCTATGAAGCAAATATGTGCTTTATCTGATGATGCTTTGATCAGAAAGTATAATATGATTATGAAGTTTTCTTCATCTGTTTCTATTTCTTCTTCTACATTGGAAAGGATTGCTAATACATCTGATGTTCCTAAAGCAAAGAGACCCAAGCCAGTTGAGATTATAGATAATTTTGATGATGTGGAACCAAAATTAAGTTCTCCTGTTGTTTCTTCTGAAGTAGTTGTTGAGGAGAGAAGTTCAGCTGATATGGTTTCTTCTGCTGAACCTTTTCTTGTTTCTCCTGAAGCATTGTCTAGTATTGCATCTGTTGATAATTTGGGAGATAAATTGAGTAAGCATGATGATCTAAAGGTTGCTAAGGCTAAGAAAGCAAGAGAGATGCTTGACAGAATGAATTCCTTACGTGATGGTGTTCCAACTATATCTAATTCTGCTTCTTCTACTCAAGCTGAAGATGTTCTTGAAAATTCTGAGGAAGGATTATCTTTGGGAATGAATACACTTGGTAGGAGGAAGAAAAGGATGGCTAAAAGGAAACTTAGTTCCTTAAGGAGATCTGTGAGACTAGCTAGGAAACATCTTTCCAAGAGTATTTCTTTAGATCTCAAGGCTGTTGAGTCAACTTTTATTAAGGAAGGAACTGTTGATGTTTTTCCTGAAGGATCACATTCTGTATTGATCAATTGGACAGCTGGGAAGCTTAATATTGTTTATCGACTGGATAATTCTACTATACAGTTCAATTTCTTGAAGGAAATCTTTCCTTTGGTGGATAGACATGATTTGAAGATGCTGTATGAACATGTCACTCAGCATTATACTATTCATAAACCTCAGGGTTCTGGTTTATATTTATTGGGTGATCTTCAAGTCTTGTTTGATTCTCCTTCTCCAGATGGTAAAGGGTATTCTATTTGGCAGAATTCACATATGTGGGAGATTGAGAGTTGGAGGTTCTATCCTCTGCCATGTGTTCATGTGGTTCAGACATAATGTGGTATGATTTTGTGTATGTTCTTGGATAAGACTTATCCTTTGTCTGTTCAATTAATGGAAAGAATGCTAAGACAGAAGTTGGAAGTACCTCCTAATCCAGTTGGCAATGATGACCTTCATGCAACACAATGTGTTGGATTGATTAAAAATCAGCTTCTACAACATAAAGGTTTATCTTGATTGTGGTCTTTTGTATATTTTGTATCTTTTGTAATATTTGTTTTCTTTATTTCTTAGTTTAAAAAAAATTATTTGAGTATGTCTAACTTTTTTTGCAGGTTTGTTGTATATTTTTTATGGTTATTGACTCACCAGATATACATTGTGTATGTCAAAGAGTTAGCTAGTCCAAGGGGTACAGCTTTGGTAAAGACAAATCAAATATGTTGATAGCTGTAATGGTTTGCTCAAAATCATAGGGACTGCAACCACCCATGCTTAATTGCTGAGGGTTGTATGGTCATCAATTCACCATGGGTTATTCCTTTTTGGAATCCAAGAATTGACTAGCCCACAGGTATATGGCTTGTGGTAAAGGCATTGGAATACCATATTTGGTAATCAGTTCACCAATTCTAAGAATTGACTAGTCCTGAGCAAACGGCTACAGGTAAAGACATTTCAAATCCGTTCATGGTTGCTGATTTGCTAATAAATCAGATGGTTATCAGTGTACCATGGTTTTCGAACTAAAACATTTGGCTACTCCAGTAGTGATGGCTATTGGTAAAGAGACATCAAATCCATTATTTTCCACGATTCACCTCTCACAGGAGTTAACACACCTGGATGTGATGAGAATAGTTTGAAACTACTATGTTTTGATGTACATGTTGTCATTTGTTGCTGCAAAGATATGGAGTTTCAGAGTTTATTTATCAAAGAGATGTTATTATTTTGATTCTTTGCTGCTGGTGTTCGTGTATAATCCTCTGGTGCTGTCTTGTTAAAGATCTATCAAGAAACTGGAACTTAACCGAGTCAAATTCCAGTTTAGGGGAGGATTGTTGAGAATTATGTGAAGTATGGATTATGCTGAAGGGATTCTGCTGAAGTATATGGATTCTACCGAAGACATAATTCTGCTGAAGCTTTATAGTTATTAGTTTGTTTCTGCGGAAGTTATTATTCCGTGCTTAGTATATTTAGTTTGGATATACATGAGCTTTATTAGGAAGTGATTGTGTATATCTTATTTAGTTTTATGTTTATACGTTTCTTGGGAAACGGTTTAGGGTTTCGTTTAGGGTTCCTTGTCTATAAAAGGAACACAATAGTATGAGTAATGTACCGATTGGAAAAACAAAGTTTTAGTTAATATAACGATCCATAGAGGATCACAGATTTCTTAGTTATTTGTGTTACTTGTGTTTATATTCCGCTACTAAATACAAGTTGTAGAGATTGTCTTTTACTGTGCTTGTGATTACATAGGCATAGCTAACGATCCACGAGCTCAAGATCTATCAAGGTCTGCTAGTTTCTATACATCTGCTGCCAAATGACTTTGAAGATCTCTATCTCTTGAATCTCCAAGGACACCTTGAGCATTTGCCTGTCCGTGAGAAAAAGGCCCTCTTTGCTGCAGTCAACCTTTGGAGCAGGGGCTTAGTCATTCGAAAAAGGGTTGAGGACTTTCAACTTGGAATGGAAAGCTACCAGACTCGGGTCAACTTAACAAGGCCACAATGGGATGCCTCAGGAAATGAATTTCGTCATGACTATAGAGTGCTTGACACACCCAGAGCCGTCCTCTTCCACGACAGATATGGGACTCGCATGCTGATGAGATTGTGCGAGCTCTACAAATTCAGTGATGGTACTCTCAAGATGATCGAAGAAGAACTGAACAACAGAGTGAAAGAAATCAGAATTGATCTGAAGCCGTGGAACAAGACTAAATTCTGGACTGATGATGACTTAAAGCGGTGTGAAGATTTCATTGTTGTAATCAGGCGAAGACTCAAGACTCGAAGGATCTTCCGCAGCCTTGAAAGTTTTGTTGGTGGTAGACTTCGTGATGGTCATTACAAACTTCTTCAAAGAACTGAATGAAGACATCTTCTGGAAGTAGTTTCTGTTTTGTATTGATCTTGTGTATAATATGGTGTACAAACTATGAACAACTATAATGAATGTAATAGTGCTAGGTTGTGTTTTGTGGTTTCCCTTTTGTACAAAAAGGGAACTTCAGTCTTGTCCACTTTAATCTTATTAAACCAGACACATTTTTCTCCAACAAATGTTTTGTTTCATACATATTTAAATCACTTGAGATCCAAAATCTCAAAGGATTTGAAATTTTTGATCGGGGGAGAAAATGTGATATAAATATGAAAGATGATAAAAGATGACCATTTCAATGTGCATACTGCTCTCTCATATATGCTAAATTATTTTTCAAATCTCAAAGCATATATCAAGGGGAGCATTTCAAATCGAAAAGAAACCTTCAAGGTACAAAGATTTTTATGTTTCATCATAAAATACCTTGATTGGTTTTCATTTGGTTTCTGTATGGGGGTGTGATCAATTTGCAGGTTCCCTCTAGTATGTGCAAAACTCTTTTCAAACCTCGAGGCACATATTGAGGGGGAGCAAAATTATGAAAACCTCATCCTTCCCCAAAATGCTTTATCTACTTGATTTGATCTGGGAAGTGATGTTGATATCTTTTAGAAAATGGTAATCAAAGAAGTTGATTCTTCCTCTTGCCTCCATGTGCAAAAAGATTTCAAACATTTGATGCACATGTTGAGGGGGAGCACTTGTTCTAAAAATATCAAAAACAATTCAGGTACAAAATGCTTTGATAATATATCACAAGTATCTGGATTGATTTTTAAATGGTTTTCAATTGGTTCCAATGGCAGATGAACAATACCAAATAGACCGACCAACTTTACTTTATGTGGTGATATAAGGATGATAACGTTAGGTATTTGTTCCCATGATCCGCCAGAACCGGAGGGATCTACCCAGGGACAATCCACTAGTTAGTGTAGAAGTCCTTAGGTATGATGATAAAAGGAGAAAAATGAGATATGGGAAGAGTGCGGACTGAGACAGAGCTAGTACTGGAACAAACCCAACAAGGTTCTAGCTATGAAGTCTCGATAAGCACTGAAGGGGTTGAAGAATGAAAAAGAATTGAATGAGAAAAGGGTGAAAAAAAATAGCCCTCCATTTATTCAACCATAGGGCAGAAACCGGGTACAATTCATATGCTACTGATGGTAACATTGGTATTGAAGACAAGACGTCATGGACCCAGTGACGCTCTGCACTTCAACTTTCCAAACCACTCAAGTTCCTCTTAAAAGGACTTGTTTCATTCTCACGGGGAACCGACATTATCTATCGACTTTCTCTTAGAGATTGTTGATATTGAAGAAGGAGACCCTCTCCCTAGTCTCCGGCACAGGAACCAAATATGCACATATTGAGTCTAGAGCCACGAGATCATCTATAAATCTCATTAGGACACTTTCAATGAAGACTCTCTGTTTCACACAATGTGGAAAGAGAGATTATATCTTGAGTCCTACGCATTATCCTTGTGGTATTGCCAGAACATCTGAGTGATATGCAAACATATTCACAATGAAGATGGAAAGCCTTCTGGAGCCAACATCAAACAAGCTCCTGGTGGGTGGCATGTGAGATCTAATCAATAGATCAACCATGTGACAACTGAACAGAAACAATGGGGAGATTCAATCTTTTGAATCAATCCTGGTTCAGGTTATGGATTGACGGATACCTTTGAAAAACCGATCATTGTGCTTAAAAAAACCCTTTTCTTTAGCACATCGACCGGGTACGAATATTTCAAATCAAAAGGTGTTTTATGATTGATAATTGATTTTCATTAAAACCTTCGTTGTATTGCAAAAACAATTTCTATTGAGCAATACACGATTGTTTTTCAAATATCTTTTCATCAATCAATGAATTTCTATTCGCTGGTTCACTCACTCCGTGTTGTCTTCTTTGAGATGTTCCGGTTTGAGAACAGCTAGAGCAGCTGCGAAACCCTGTCAAGGAAATTCTTCGGAATTATACCTGATCACAGGCAGTACTTGTACTGATCAACGGGGAACCGTGGGCCGTGTACCTCAATTCAACGAAAGTGATCAAAGACACTTTCGTGCGCTTTTTTGCTAACTGTTTTATGCAGGTACACCCGACGTTTGTAGCTGATCAGAATGAAGCGGTCAATCCATAGCCACATGCTCACACAATACATTCATCTCTCAAGAAATCATGATAAGTGCATCAATGACTTTGATATTTTCACTCCATGCTTCTGCTACGCTGCTGCCAATATCATGAATCAACGAAAGCTTTCGCTACACTGATGAGAAGATTTCATGATCCAGAATGTGAGCATGTCGGTCCGATTTGTCATTTTATCATATGCTGGCAACACTTCAATGTATGATGTTGAGCTTTACTGTGGCTGATGATCTCTTATAATGCTCAAAGGTTATCATAGAGGATCAGACACTCAACCTCAATGTATGATCCAGAATGTGAGCATGTCGGTCCGATTTGTCATTTTATCATATGCTGGCAACACTTCAATGTATGATGTTGAGCTTTACTGTGGCTGATGATCTCTTATAATGCTCAAAGGTTATCATAGAGGATCAGACACTCAACCTCCACGAATTATTCATTTCAGTTGTTCAATAATGTACTCTCCACAGATGCTCTTAGTTTGATTACTCTGTTGAAGAGAAGTCTACGAGCTCAAGAATGAAGATTTATTAGAAAGCTAGGATTCACAATGTAATTTATGGGGTGACCTCCCTTAGGGGGAGATTGTTAGGAATTGGAAATTCCATAAGTTAAAGAGTCGGTCACCCCAAATGATATCTAGCCTAAGTTAGCTCGTAGACTTGTCATTATTTACGTTATTTAGTAGTTCCGCCTAATGTGTCATTTGACCTCAGTCATAGAATAGTTTAGTGCATCACCGTGGAAGAAGGACGGGTCTTTACCCATTGTATACCTGATCCACAGGCCGTTAGGAGGTCGTTTAGATTGTAACCTATAAATACCCTCTACCTTGCAAGGTAGAGGGTTGGATGTTCTTTGGTAATCTAATATTCCACGAGTTTCTCTTTCTAGAATATCCCACTTTCTCTTTCTCTAAAACCATCTATACGCCTAAAGTGTTAATGTTATGATGTGTATGTGAAATCCAATATATTACAAAATACAAACTGATCTTCAATAGAGAGATTGTTCCAGACTTTTGTTGATTGTCATCGCGAAAGAGAAGGACACCGTGGAATTGTTTCCTTACACTCAATAGCAAACATTTACCATGAGGTGATATTATCATCCTTGTGATAAGTACCCATCAATGTAACTTTTACGGTAATCGATCCCCACGAAGTCTTATTCCGTTGCACACACCATCTTATCGATCAATGTTCCGTAACAAGATGACTGAAACACTCACTTTCAATTTATGTTTGTGGTTTGGCACATCAGAGAATTTCATACTGTTAACGAAATTTGTAAAGGACACGTCTTCGTTTATACTTGTACCATATCCTGACAAGTCACAACTAAAGTGTGTGGCTTGTTCGCCTAAAAGGTGTGAAAATTGAGGGAGATATGGACCGAATGTGTTGAAGGAGTATGTTGACATTTAAAAAAAATTAAATTCATGGTTCCACTTATTATTTAGTCTCACAATAAAATTTAACATTATCTATCACGTTGAAATCAATTTGAGAGAATCTTCATCTATAATGTAGGTATTTTTAAGGGGCAATTTCATATCTCCAATGTTAAAATTTAATGATTGTGCGATATAAGTACCATTGTGAATAATCTGTAAAAATTTAATAAATTATTACCATAACTCGAATTTTACAAAAATTTGTGAATCAAATTTGTGATTTATAGATTCAATTTACTATTAATTGATGTATACTTGTAAATCAAATAAAAAAAATATGAATCAATAGCTCAAATGAAGATTTCTCAATTGTCTCAATCTAAAAACCTTCTCACTGAAACCAAAGCCTATATATATATATATATATATATATATATATATATATATATATATATATATATATATAGACATTGGGCGTTTAAGTAACAACAATACTTATGTAAATATAAAACTAAAAACAATTAGAATTAGACAAAATGTGATAGCCTAATCCTTCATCTAACAAACAGAATGTAATTTCGAACAAATATCAAACTTACATTATCTCCGCCGCAACCAGTAGCTTAATTGCTCGTTACAAAATACTCGAGAAGGGATGGTAAACATACTTTAACAAATGGTGAATCAACAACAATCTATATGCAATGTATATCGCGTTCACATTAAATTTAACATCATTATTTGCGTGCCTAGTTAATCACCATAAAATTCAAAAAGAAAATAAGATTTGTCATAAAATACAAAATTAGATAACAACAAAGAATCTACATATTTAGCTTCATAGACACTTTATCAAACATGTGGTTTACATAAATACCCCACATATTGGTTTTAGTTCAGTTAATATCTACCACAAAGCAGTGTTAATGCTCATTATTCAAAGCAAGTGACATAATTTCAAACAAATAACTGCAGAAAATCGAATAATAGATGTGTCTACCTCCAAAATGATCTTACTGCATATGTTAGTTCACCTGCTTTCACACTTTCGTATGCATATTTCATAAGATGGTAAACGGATTTGGTATCATCTTCATTTTTGTTATATGGTAACCTAAAACGACATGAATTATTTTAAGCATTTCATCAAACACGTGACCAAATTGTGGAAATTCAACTTCTTTAAAAGAAAAATATTCGGTATAAAACGGGAAATACCATTTTAACACCGTACTGTAAATAGTAATTCGGTACAGTATCCGGTATCAACTTTTGGTCGGGTATTTTTTCGGTATAGTGAAAATCGCTATAACTCGGTGTGGGTATAATACCGTGCTTATCCCTGTTGATAAGTAACAGCAAAAACGTTTGAAACTTTACACCATAGTCATCTAAATATTGATATTCGTAAAATTTTATGGATTACACAGCTAGTTTTTATTATTTTTGTTGGCATGCGTAAACATATTTGCGATAAAACACGACCAAAAGTCAGCTAGTACTCGAGTGGGCCAAATGGTCAAGTGTGCTTGTCACCCAAATATTTTGAAAACTAAAAATGGACCCAAATGCAATGAACTTGTGCAAGTATATTGGCCTATTTGGCATTACTTTCTATTTAGGTCGATAGTCATATCCGAAAAGAAATGGATGCCCGTGTTTTGTAAGTTGTCTAGATGCCACTGTGATAAATTGATAATGCTATGGTGCCAACTTGGCTTTAGTAGAAGCCATAACCAACAACACATCCCATATCTTGGAAATAAATGGAGGGGCAATGGTGGTTTGAGGTCACGACATAATGAGATGCATATTGATAACCTACGGAAATTTGAACTAATAACTTCGTGGTTACGATTTGTTTTGAGTTCTTACTTCTTACTAATTTATTGCTTTTGGAGTTGGCCGTTGGGCCATCAAAATCTTGACACAAACCGCTATCGTGAGGGTGGCTTTTGAGCTCCACAACATTGAAAACATGGGGTCGTTTACACTTAATTAAAATTAAAACTTGATGTTTATGTTTGCAGAAGAAATTATAACCCCGTACGGTGAACTCATTATGGGCCATTTTGAGATCAAAAGTTGATAGGAAGTTTGGTGACCAACTATTACGGATATTTTACTAGCTACAGAAATTGAGCAAGTAGATAATCACTGGATAAACCACGTACATGTGATCAATTGGGGCGATCAACAAGGATAACCCACGTAAAGGTGCGTTTGATGCCTGTTCATGCCAATTGTCAAATGGCCCAAATGCGCGCAATACTTTATGATGCATTGTTTTCACGAGTTGATGCCTAAGTGTAATAAGTAAGGATAATGCATTGTTTTCACATGCACATACTACTTTTAAAAGCATATGATGGTTGACGTACGTTTTGTAATGCTAGTCTTCTAATTTCCTCTTTATTTATAGCAGTAGGTGCATGTCATGACGTACCATAGTTAGTCATTCGAAGCTTACATAGTGTCACATTATTATAGGCGGAACTTGAACATTTTTTTTGAAGAGCGAATTTATTTTGGGAGGACCGAATCGGAAATTTGTTTGTAACCTCAACTATATTACCCCTAAAACTTATAATATTTACACTAGGTTCCGCAAATTTTGGGGGGGTCGGGACCCTCCCCTGCCCCTACATAGTTCCGTCCATGCACATCACTATAACAAACCTCCACAACTAACTCCCCCCCCCCCCCCCCATCACTTACAACTAACCTCAATTTACTCATTTGGGGCACATCACTTATAAAAACATTACATATTTACAAAAAAAAAATAAAAAAATAAAAAATACACCTGACAAAGGTACAAATTTTACCCTCGCCGTGTGCACGGCGAGGGTTGGAATGACAAGCAATAACAAAAGGGGGCGATGTCATTTTTGAATGCTTTTATGTTGTGAACACTATTTTTTTAACGTGGACAAATTGTGTGTTTGTATTGCTATATGTAATTCAATGTAATTTACGTATTCATTAGTATCCAATTATGCAAAATTGTTTAACTCCAGTTTATACCTTACATCTGTGTATTTATTACTATGCTTACTCATCCACGGTGTTGGATAGTATATCATTTTGCATCTTTGATAACCGATTGATTTCACTTTTCTCTAATATTTGTTTATCATCAAAAATATTAAATCGTTTACGGTAAGATCTTAATGGTCTAGACTTGAGAGGGGTGTCTTAATGACTCTTGTTGCCTCTTGTTAACACAAAAGTAACCAATTTTTTTTTTAGTACGAGCAAGCAAATGTGCGGTTCAAACATGAGTTCTTTTCCCGTTCAGATGCGGCCAAATTCAGACATTTACGTTGTTAATACAAATAAGCCGTAAAAACGTTTATTTATATTTTACGATCTTCTAATGTTTTGTCGATAACAAACGTAAAATCATTTTAACGAAACAAGTAAAATACGTAAATGGTTTGAACTAATAGTTTCTAACATATTCACATTTTCACATAAAACACTAAAACAAGTATAAGTGATTTTATGATTTAATATTACATATGTACAACAACTAGTGTTTACATATTTGCGTAAAATATACACATAACTAGTATGTAGTATATTGGGTAATATAAATGGTTGAAACTTAAGTATCACAACCCATTGGGCAAATACATTGAATGTAGTTGGATACAACCCAAAGCCCATGACCCATGGAGCTTGACCCATAACCCATTGCATGACATCATGCTTATATCATACATGGATAATATCCATAACCCATGGATCAACCCATACCCAAGTGACCAAGTGCATTGCACTCAAAAGATACATTGTATCTAGCTAAAAATCCATGGTTCAACCCATGACCCATGACCCATAACCAAAATACCCATGGGTAAAAGGGAGCGTCCCACGGATCCCTAGCTTAACGCTAGACGGATCCCTTGTGGAAGGGATCCGTGGGATCCGGGGAACAGTAGATTTTTTCTTCTATAAATAGTGAGCCATTTCTTCATTATTTCCAACCTCTTTCTAACACACTTTCTCCCTGAGTTAAAAACTCACTAACCTCATATCCAAGAGATCTATGTTTGTAGTTTTGTTTTTGTGTGATCTTCTAGGTTCCTCTTAAAGGCAATATCACCACCTTTGAAGTCGAGCAAGCTCAAGTCCATGAGTTGCCAATGCTTCCTCATCATCAAGGCTACTGAAGTCTTCTTGTTGATGATTCCTTTCTTTCTTCTAAGAAGTGTAGTGTTGAAGACATTAGTGAAAGATGTCTCAAGTGTCAAGACGAAGATATTAGTGAAGGGTATCTATCGTCTATATCATAAGCACTTGTGGTAGGTGCTTAGAAGTCAAGACTAGAAGCATTAGTGAAAGGTGCTTAGAAGTCAAGACACAAGACATTAGTGAAGGGTGTCTTGTAGATCTAGTCAAAGGCATTAGTGAAAGGTGCCTTAGATGTACATTCGATATGGTGTGTTTCGATGTACAAGATAGACTAGTATTAGATCCAAGGATATTGATATCCTTGATGATGTTGTAAAGGAGTAGATCTCCTTTGGGATTAGTCGTTGGTGTAGTGTGGTAGTAGTTCCTCCATTGCAATGGAACTAGGTGCTTAGCCTAATACCTAATAAAGGGTAGGCGACGTTGTGAAGGTGTAGTTCACATTGGAGTGAAAGAACTAGGTACTTAGCCTAGTACCTTATAAAGGGTAGGCGAAGTTGTGTAGGTTTGGTTCACCTTGGAGTTAAAGAACCCGGTGGTTAGCCTAGCACCGGAAAAAGGGTAGGCGACGTTGTGAAGGCTTCTCCGCCATAAGGAGATTGGTGTAGCGTTTATGAACTCTCGAGTAGGTGACTCGGGGAGTGGAGTAGGGCAAGGAAGGTGTCCTTGTAGCCGAACCACTATAAATACTCGCGTTGTGGTTTTGTGCTTCTTACTCTTATCTTTTCATTACTTGTCTTTACATGCTTGTTTATCAACATCCAACACACACATCCAAATAGATTGACATAAGTCGATCTAAATAGATTAAAAGGAGATTTTAATTGGCAAAACTATTCAACCCCCCTTCTAGTTTTCCACAATTGGCATCAGAGCTTCGTTACCAAGTTTCTTGAAGTATATTGTACTTTAAAAACTTGATACGATCCATGGTTAATTGAAAACTACAAAGAAGGTTTTTCATAAAAACAAACACCATGTCTTTTAAAACTATATGTTTGGATGTTGATTTGATAACAACATTTTTTATTTACTTTTTTATTTAATTGCACTAATCTTCTTTGTCATGTTGATTAGTCAAAGCTCATACACACAAAGCTATAGGAATCGCTTGGTAACAAGAATACCTTCCTTAAGAAGGTATCTTAAACGCAAAGGAGCGGGAATCGTCTAAGTGACATTTGTTGTGTCATTTGTAAAGACATTCCTAAGTGCGCTAGAGGTATGATTTTCTTTTTATTTTGCTTGATAATTAAGTATGCCTATTTAGGTATTTATATGATTATCTTTTGTGCTTATACATGTATTACATGAAGCTTCATTAGGAAGCCTTTTTCTCACATACGTGTTAATTTTTCTTTAAGTCATGGTATATAAAATTTATGTTTTATTTCTTTTAATCCTATAATAAAACAAAACACAAATATCAAAAATTCCTCCTTTCCCATAAATACTTCCACCGTCAATCACTCTATCCCCACTTTTTCAAATCTTTCAATTTCAAAATTTTCTCTCATTCAAAACTTCATCTTCCTCTCCATTTTCGTCTCAACCGAAACCAAGAAGGATCCTCTTCAACATGGTTTACATCGCCCTCGTGCTCATCGCCTTAACACTCATCGCACTTGTGTTCCCTATGATGAAGTTCACATATGGAGACATTTACTTTGTGTTGTTAATCTACATCGGGGTTATATACTCAATCCTTTGTATCATTCTTAGCATTGAAATGAAATATTATTAATGGTCTAATTTATCTATGTTATTATTATCATAATTTGGTTGTCATTTCTTTTCTTCACATTCTTTCGTGATACATTAGAAGTCATGTATGCATGCTAAAAGAAAATGTAAGATAAAACACATTTCGTGGTATAAAATTGTAAAACCTATGTTTTTATCAAATCTTTTTCTGTTACTACAGATCCACGGATCCCGGAAGTTATACTAGCCGGATCCCTTTTGAAAAGGAACCGTGGGATCCGTCCTACTGGAGAACAGTTTTTCATGCAAATTAAAAACCACTTTTCTTCTAAAAGTTATACTCCACTAGAATGTCAAAACAATAAGTGAGTTAAGTGTCTTTCTTGTTAAAAACCATTGTTAATAAAAATCTAATAAAAACGTTAGGTTATCATAGGTTGACCACAAACATCACTTTTTGTTAACTCGTCATTTCTATAGGTTCAACTATGACGCATGAATATGAGTTTGACTTTTCACTCACTAGCGTCTACACTCCGAACATCTCCTTTGAACCCAACACACCTGGCATTCATGTCTGTGGGTTCAACAACCTCGAAAACCGTCACTTCCACGAAGGACGTATTGTAGACACCTCTCTACAATTCGAAGAAGGTATCAATACCTCCTTCCGAGCCATAGGACTAGAATGTATTCTTGAAATCAACGAGAAGATATGTCCAAGGTTCATAATGGAATTCTTCCGTGATGAGTGTCTAAATACTCATCATTTTTAGTCAATATAAACTGCAAAATCATCTGAAAACACTCAGAAACACATCAAAATGATCAAAATATCACAAATCAGTGTTTTATGTGTTTTAAATGCAAAAATATCAAAATCAGATGAAAAACATATCAAATTTGCAAAAATTGCAGTTTTAGTCCCCCAAGTTTCAAAAATTGTCAAAAACAGTCCCTGAGCACATAATTTCAAAAGTAAAGTCACCAAAGGTCCTTTTTAAATCATAACTTGTCAAATTTAGTCCTTTGGTGAAAAATATCAAAAGTTTGAGAAAATTACAAGTTAGGCCCTTCAACTTTGAAATTTGGCAGAAATGGCCCCTGGAAATTGGAGAATGGCAAGATTGGTCCTTGTACTTTGTGAGATTGTCAGTTTTAGTCCTTAGAGCAACTTGGCAGAATTGGCAGAAATGGTCCTTGCATTTTTCAGAAATTACAAAAGAGTCCTTGTCATTAATAAGCCTTTAAACCATTTTGGCCCTTGTCTTAAACCCATATGACCCCCTGCCATTCTTTTTGAACCCCAACCAATATCCTTTTGACCCCCTCCCTTTTTAATAATACACCGGTCAACCCTTTTGGTCAAACAAACAAAAAACCCGCCAAAGTCTCACCTCCTTCACCTGCTTCTCTGCTACACCATCCCCCCTCCTCACTCTTTCCACACCTTTGTCTCCTCCACCTCTACACAAAACAAAAACCATTAAATGATCCTAAACCCTTAACACTCAATCCCAACAACTGTCAAAAAGCCATTCCCGCCAAAAATGCATCAAACGGCTAAAATTGCATCTAGTGATCCTATGGCTAGAAAATCAAGTGGGAACTATTCAGAGTACTAGTGGGAAGCACATTTGGGTATAAAGAGAAAGAAGGAAGCTTAAAGAAAGAGTTAGCTAGTTTTATTGTTTTCTTTAAATGTCGTTTTTTTTATAAAATGTTTTAATTTAAGTTTAAATGTTGTAATCTAGTTTCTATGTATCACATTTGAGTGATAAAACCTTTGTAGTGTGCTTTTAATTACTATTCAAAGTTTTTATATAAGTTCCAATTCTCCAGGTTACTGTTGAGAACTCCAGCTTTATTTTCTATTGAACAAGCTTCCATTAGCTTCATTATAAGCTTAAATAAGTTCCTGTAAGCTTTTGATAAGCTTTAAAATCATTTTCAAACAAAAGTGTGAATTGGTCAATAAAAGTCAACTGTTAAGCTCAAATTGGAATTGGAGATGGTTACTGGTGTTGCAGACCTCTGAAATGGGTTGGATTTGGTTCATTTAGTGTAGTAATGGGTTTTGTTTTAGCCTGCAAGCAAGTGGGGCACCTGTGAGTGAGCTTCTCACTTTTAGCTTTTCATCCAATTTGCATAGTAAGCCTGTATCTTTATCTGTGTTTAATTTTAGTTCATACTTGTTTATTCAGTATCAATTAAGGTCTTTAGACTTGTTGTAATCAAGAAATCATGCCTGTTCAGCAATTTGTCCAGTTGTTAGTGCATATCAGTAGTTTTCAGGGGTGTTTGGTTTAAAGCATAACTTGTACTAAAGATGTATTCATGAGTTAAAATCTGTTGGTTGATGTTTGTTTAGCCCATATATATTCATTCAAGTCTAGGATTTGTACCTGCAAGCTAAAAAAGTCAAAACTCTCATAAATTTGTCCTACTTGTTTATCTGTTGGATTTTTGAATACTCAAAAGCTAGTTTTGTGTTCAAAATACCTAGATTTAGCTTGCATTAGTTTCCTTTCATCATATAACATCAAGCTCAATCAAAAACTTTGAATCAAAGTTGGATAAAGTCAATTTTTCAGTTTTGTTTAGAAAGTCAAAATGGTGTTAACGTCTGAATTGTGCAGAACTTGCAGCCTCTGTGCAGGTTTCATTTCAAATAACTAGGGTCTAAGATTTTGCACATTTGCAGTAGGCTAGGTGGTCTTTAAGACCACATATCTGGTTTTAGCTTTAGTTCCTTAAATAAGCTTATAGATAAGCTCAATCTAGGTTCCTTGGCCACTGTTCTGTTTCATCAGCAGTCCTCACCCATTTAGCAGCTTTTGTTTTGCTCTCTAATTGCTTCATTACTTGTCCTAATAAGCTGTAATTTTGGATACATGTTCTCTGGTTGGTGGTCTTGAGACCCACATTTTAGGTTTTCTCTCTAGCTTATAGGATAATCAGTTTCAAGTGCTTAAAACAGTGGGGTCTGCCACTGTTTTGCTTATAGTTTCAGTTTGCTTAATCACTTGGTAGATTGCTTAATAGAGTTTAGGAGTAGCTATAATCAGTTGCTTTAGAATAGTTATAGTCTTAGTGAGTTGCTTGAACAGTTTGGTTCACTATAGAGCTTATTAGCTTATTGTTAGAAGCTTATTTCCACTTCAGTTACATTGCAGCTCTGTTTTCTTCCACTTAAGCCCTAGTTTTTATATTTTTCTCTGCTCCAGAATAATATTTTAGATTTTCCCTGAAATTTTCATAATTTTTAGACACTGTTTAGTATTTTTCTTATTTAAATTCAGTTTTTAATCATTTTTAATTAGCTTTTATTGCAATTAATTAAGAAAAAGTTCCAAAAAATAATTTTTCAATTTTAATAGTTTAAGATAAATATAATAAGCATAAAAAATATTTTTCCTTATTTTTCTCCTTTTATTTGGTATTTTTCACAATTTAAATTAGTTTTAAATAGTATTAAATTAATAATAAATACATAAAAAGTCTAAAAAATATATTTTCTGTTTTAAAATTAGTTTTATCATATTTTAGATTTTTCTAAGTCTTAATTTTATTTTTCTAGTCTTATTTCATATTTTCTTTTATTTTAAAGTATTATTAATTAGTTAAAATTAGTTTTTAATTAATAATAATTACATAAATAGTTTTAAAAATAATTTTCCTTTTCTAATAATTTTCTTATATAATTAGGATTGTAAAATTGTATTTTCTATATTCATAGGTATTTTCCTTCTTTAGTTTCACTTTTTATTTTGTACGTTTACGTATTTTAATTTAAACGTAAGTTTTTCGTTTTAAGTTTTAAACGTTCATCACTTTAAATATAGTGATAGCGTTTATTTAATATATTTTAACTTTTTAATCTCTTTTAATTTGCATTTAAGTCGCTGTTATTTATAAACTTTTTCTTTAGTGTAATTATCCTATCCAAATCCTTTCTGATCGCTGTCATTAGTGATCATTCTATCGTCTGAATCAGTGTTTGCACACCATTGAGTCTCCGTGGGACATAACGACCCGGGAATCCCCTGTATTCTCTGATCTTCATTGCATTTGTGTTTAAGCTGTTTTAAGTCTGTTAGACTTGACGGTTTAGCACAGATCAAAATTTTGGCGCCGCTGCCGGGGAGGCTTTAGCGTGTGTTTAACCATTTTCAGACCCATTCTTGCATATACCACCCTTTTGTAAAAAGTTTTTTGTAAAGTTATCAGAAAATCCAAAAATATTTTCATTCTTTGTTTTTTGCAATATGTTTTTCAAAAATCCAAAAATATCCATCTTTACCCTCTTACATCTTTTGATTCTACATTTCTTTTACCCTCTATCCATTTGATTCTTTCTATGTCTCATCCTCACCAATTTGGTTGTGAATGGTGTGGGGGACCTCAAAATGGTGGAAATTGCCCCAGTTGTGGCATTGTGAATCCGGGAAACGGGTTTGTCTATGACCAAAATCCCTACAATGAAACAACTAATTTCCTCAACCAACCCCCGCACTATGAGATGGAGACATATTCTTGTGAGTACTGTGGAGGTCCTCACCCGAGTTTTGAGTGTCAAACAGGGAACACGCTTGTCTATGAGCATAATCCTTGTAACAATTATGACTACTCTTATCATGACCAACCTCCACAGTACCAAACGATTCAAACACAACCTCTGCAAATTCCTCAAGAACTTCTTGAAAATTGTCTAGATATAGTCAAAGATTTGAAAGAATTGGTTAAAGAAGAGTCTCGTCAGAAAACGTATGCTGAAGAACAAGCAGCTAGAGTAAGTTCCCAATATTGGAAACCTCTCGTGTACGATTATGATGACGACGACGATGATGATTTTGATGAGGAATCTACAACTCCGAGTGGCAATCCCACTCCCGTTGAAGAAGGAAAGAGTATGGGAGAATTGTTGGCAGAGGAGAATATGAAGAGCATAAGAGCTATATATGTTTTCGATAAAGTCGATGCTCCGAGTGGCAATCCCACTCCCGTTTCAGAGCCTTTCATTTCCGACTCTTCCCCTTCACTCACGCCGGTTAAGAGAAGTGAATTCCTTTTGGAAGAGGTCGATGATCTTATTTCTTTGAAATTTTTTGATCCCAAAGACTCTCTCACCATGGGGGTTAAGCATCTCAGCACTATTCCGGAAACGGAATCGTCTAATGTTGAGAACCTTATCCCGATCCCAAGTGAATCTGAGGGAATTCTTGACCATGAGTGTGATGTGTTTTCTCCTCTTACAAATGATCTTGTTGAGACTTTCTCAGATTTTGACAGTGATTATAGTGATGCCGATTCTTTATATTCTAAAGACATAGAATTTATTGATGCATTACTTCCACAGTCCGAGATCGTCAACTTAGAAGAGGATGTTGACCATGTTGTTTCCACAACAGTTAATACGACTATCACTAATCCCTTATTCGAATTCGATTCTGAATTTACTATAAATTCAGTTAATCCAATCTTTGATAGTGATGAGTCTGACACGGAGACTATAATGGACGAGGTGCATATTTATAGCCCACGAAGTACCGCACATGTCCCACCTCCGTATACTCTTCATGAGGAGTTCTCCAGTGAACTCACTCATATCATATCTCCGCTGGAGTATGATTGCTTGGATGGCAAAAATCATGATCGGGGGGAGAGAATCTCAATTTGCATAGTTATGACAAATCTTCCCACCCTCCCAACCGAGATGCCTTCCAACCCAAAGAGCTCAACCAATAAAATCCAAATAAGTGCAACTGCACTTAATCCCGAGGAAGAAGATCTAGTTATGATTGTTATCATGATCTTCCTTCTTTTCTTCACCTACTTGGTGACTTCCTCTCTTCTTCACTCCTTCGGGAGTGAGGACACTATCTTTGACCCCGGCATTTGTATTTATCATTTATGAGCCGGGTCTGTCTGTCTCTCTTTATCTCTTCGGTGTGGAACTTTCGCGTGCTTTAAATGTTTGTCCAAACATTGTGAACGAAAGTCCGATCGAGATTGGTTTTCCACGTTACTTTCCCCATGAACCAATGAATTCGGGGTCGAGTCAAGCTAGCGACTCGGAAACCAAAAACAGTAGCACACACCATATGGGTTTTCACCCATATTTCTGTCTTCTTACCCCCTTTCTACCACCTAAGTGTGGGGGTGATGCCCCACATGTTATATATATATATATATATATATCCAAAAAAAAAAAAAAAAAAAAAAAAAAAAAAACTTTCTAAATAATGGTCGTAATATTTCCCTTTCACGTTCTTTGTTTCGGCATAACCGCCGGTACTTTGAATATTGAGGGCAATATTCATTTCTAAGTGTGGGGGCGAATTCTCACGAATTTCATATATTATCTACCCAATTCCCCCGTTTTTGGCCAAAATTTTTTTTGGAGTAAGTGTTCTACACTTACTCATCTTGGTTATCAGTCCGCCATGTCTGTAAGACAAAAGGATTGGCTAATCCAGGAGCAAACGGCTCTTGGTAAAGATATATCAAATCCGTTTATATGGCTTGCAATTTGCCCAAAATTGTATGGTTCTCAACTCACCATATCCTAAAAAGTGAAGAGTTGGCTAGCCCGCAAGATTATGGCTTGTGGTAAAGGCAGTGGAAAAACCATAATTGGTAATCAGCTCACCAAAGATAATTCTGATAATTTATCTAAGAGTTGGCTAGTCCAGAAGGGTACGGCTTCTGGTAAAGACAAAATCAAATCCGTTGAAAGCTGGTGGTTTGCTCAAAATCACATGGTTATCGGTGTACCATGGTTCTTACTTGAACTAAAACATTTGGCTACTCCAGAAGTGATGGCTTTTGGTAAAGAGATAAAATCCATTATGTTTTCTCAAATCATTGCTAGGGACTAGCAATATCTCAGTGTGGGGGATTGATGAGTGTCTAAATACTCATCATTTTTAGTCAATATAAACTGCAAAATCATCTGAAAACACTCAGAAACACATCAAAATGATCAAAATATCACAAATCAGTGTTTTATGTGTTTTAAATGCAAAAATATCAAAATCAGATGAAAAACATATCAAATTTGCAAAAATTGCAGTTTTAGTCCCCCAAGTTTCAAAAATTGTCAAAAACAGTCCCTGAGCACATAATTTCAAAAGTAAAGTCACCAAAGGTCCTTTTTAAATCATAACTTGTCAAATTTAGTCCTTTGGTGAAAAATATCAAAATTTTGAGAAAATTACAAGTTAGGCCCTTCAACTTTGAAATTTGGCAGAAATGGCCCCTGGAAATTGGAGAATGGCAAGATTGGTCCTTGTACTTTGTGAGATTGTCAGTTTTAGTCTTTTGAGCAACTTGGCAGAATTGGCAGAAATGGTCCTTGCATTTTTCAGAAATTACAAAAGAGTCCTTGTCATTAATAAGCCTTTAAACCATTTTGGCCCTTGTCTTAAACCCATATGACCCCCTGCCATTCTTTTTGAACCCCAACCAATATCCTTTTGACCCCCTCCCTTTTTAATAATACACCGGTCAACCCTTTTGGTCAAACAAACAAAAAACCCGCCAAAGTCTCACCTCCTTCACCTGCTTCTCTGCTACACCATCCCCCCTCCTCACTCTTTCCACACCTTTGTCTCCTCCACCTCTACACAAAACAAAAACCATTAAATGATCCTAAACCCTTAACACTCAATCCCAACAACTGTCAAAAAGCCATTCCCGCCAAAAATGCATCAAACGGCTAAAATTGCATCTAGTGATCCTATGGCTAGAAAATCAAGTGGGAACTATTCAGAGTACTAGTGGGAAGCACATTTGGGTATAAAGAGAAAGAAGGAAGCTTAAAGAAAGAGTTAGCTAGTTTTATTGTTTTCTTTAAATGTCGTTTTTTTTATAAAATGTTTTAATTTAAGTTTAAATGTTGTAATCTAGTTTCTATGTATCACATTTGAGTGATAAAACCTTTGTAGTGTGCTTTTAATTACTATTCAAAGTTTTTATATAAGTTCCAATTCTCCAGGTTACTGTTGAGAACTCCAGCTTTATTTTCTATTGAACAAGCTTCCATTAGCTTCATTATAAGCTTAAATAAGTTCCTGTAAGCTTTTGATAAGCTTTAAAATCATTTTCAAACAAAAGTGTGAATTGGTCAATAAAAGTCAACTGTTAAGCTCAAATTGGAATTGGAGATGGTTACTGGTGTTGCAGACCTCTGAAATGGGTTGGATTTGGTTCATTTAGTGTAGTAATGGGTTTTGTTTTAGCCTGCAAGCAAGTGGGGCACCTGTGAGTGAGCTTCTCACTTTTAGCTTTTCATCCAATTTGCATAGTAAGCCTGTATCTTTATCTGTGTTTAATTTTAGTTCATACTTGTTTATTCAGTATCAATTAAGGTCTTTAGACTTGTTGTAATCAAGAAATCATGCCTGTTCAGCAATTTGTCCAGTTGTTAGTGCATATCAGTAGTTTTCAGGGGTGTTTGGTTTAAAGCATAACTTGTACTAAAGATGTATTCATGAGTTAAAATCTGTTGGTTGATGTTTGTTTAGCCCATATATATTCATTCAAGTCTAGGATTTGTACCTGCAAGCTAAAAAAGTCAAAACTCTCATAAATCTGTCCTACTTGTTTATCTGTTGGATTTTTGAATACTCAAAAGCTAGTTTTGTGTTCAAAATACCTAGATTTAGCTTGCATTAGTTTCCTTTCATCATATAACATCAAGCTCAATCAAAAACTTTGAATCAAAGTTGGATAAAGTCAATTTTTCAGTTTTGTTTAGAAAGTCAAAATGGTGTTAACGTCTGAATTGTGCAGAACTTGCAGCCTCTGTGCAGGTTTCATTTCAAATAACTAGGGTCTAAGATTTTGCACATTTGCAGTAGGCTAGGTGGTCTTTAAGACCACATATCTGGTTTTAGCTTTAGTTCCTTAAATAAGCTTATAGATAAGCTCAATCTAGGTTCCTTGGCCACTGTTCTGTTTCATCAGCAGTCCTCACCCATTTAGCAGCTTTTGTTTTGCTCTCTAATTGCTTCATTACTTGTCCTAATAAGCTGTAATTTTGGATACATGTTCTCTGGTTGGTGGTCTTGAGACCCACATTTTAGGTTTTCTCTCTAGCTTATAGGATAATCAGTTTCAAGTGCTTAAAACAGTGGGGTCTGCCACTGTTTTGCTTATAGTTTCAGTTTGCTTAATCACTTGGTAGATTGCTTAATAGAGTTTAGGAGTAGCTATAATCAGTTGCTTTAGAATAGTTATAGTCTTAGTGAGTTGCTTGAACAGTTTGGTTCACTATAGAGCTTATTAGCTTATTGTTAGAAGCTTATTTCCACTTCAGTTACATTGCAGCTCTGTTTTCTTCCACTTAAGCCCTAGTTTTTATATTTTTCTCTGCTCCAGAATAATATTTTAGATTTTCCCTGAAATTTTCATAATTTTTAGACACTGTTTAGTATTTTTCTTATTTAAATTCAGTTTTTAATCATTTTTAATTAGCTTTTATTGCAATTAATTAAGAAAAAGTTCCAAAAAATAATTTTTCAATTTTAATAGTTTAAGATAAATATAATAAGCATAAAAAATATTTTTCCTTATTTTTCTCCTTTTATTTGGTATTTTTCACAATTTAAATTAGTTTTAAATAGTATTAAATTAATAATAAATACATAAAAAGTCTAAAAAATATATTTTCTGTTTTAAAATTAGTTTTATCATATTTTAGATTTTTCTAAGTCTTAATTTTATTTTTCTAGTCTTATTTCATATTTTCTTTTATTTTAAAGTATTATTAATTAGTTAAAATTAGTTTTTAATTAATAATAATTACATAAATAGTTTTAAAAATAATTTTCCTTTTCTAATAATTTTCTTATATAATTAGGATTGTAAAAATGTATTTTCTATATTCATAGGTATTTTCCTTCTTTAGTTTCACTTTTTATTTTGTACGTTTACGTATTTTAATTTAAACGTAAGTTTTTCGTTTTAAGTTTTAAACGTTCATCACTTTAAATATAGTGATAGCGTTTATTTAATATATTTTAACTTTTTAATCTCTTTTAATTTGCATTTAAGTCGCTGTTATTTATAAACTTTTTCTTTAGTGTAATTATCCTATCCAAATCCTTTCTGATCGCTATCATTAGTGATCATTCTATCGTCTGAATCAGTGTTTGCACACCATTGAGTCTCCGTGGGACATAACGACCCGGGAATCCCCTGTATTCTCTGATCTTCATTGCATTTGTGTTTAAGCTGTTTTAAGTCTGTTAGACTTGACGGTTTAGCACAGATCATTCCGTCAAGTTGAACTAGTTCATAACGAGGATCGCTCTCTATCTCTTTGGTTTTATATCAAAAACCAAAATTTTACTTTAACCCTTGGGCATTTTGCTCACATCCTCCGAATTCCAAATCATGGACAATGTGCCTTCACCGAAGATTGGTCTCTCGATTCTCTCTTCAACTTTCGTGAAGAAAATAGTCCATATTGTTCACACATACCCTCCCCGGAAGATTTACATCGCATAATATGCAAACCTCGACCATATTACTCCGATCCAAACATTATCTTCACACGGGACATCCGAGAAGAGTACAAGCCTCTTGCACTCATCCTACGTGAAAATGTTTGGAGTCTTAGGGGAAATCGAGAAATCCTTCCCGCTTGTTGTGCTCACATGTTGTACTGTTTGCTAACACAACAACCATACAATCTCGCCTACTTCTTCGCAAGGCGAATTGTAAATATTCAAGGCTCCAAGAATAAACTCATCCCTTATGGAATGTTCTTGACATGCCTTTATCATAATGTTATGCACTTCCATCCTCAATTTCAAAGTCCGTTGTACGTACTTGTGAACAAGATGATGGAACCGCTAAACATATCTCTCATGAAGACTTTCTTCATTCTTGACTCCACCAACACTCATCAATCACGTAATGATCCTCCTAGCGAAAACGCTCAAGCAACTTAGTAGTCTTTCAAATAGGATCAATCCTTTTGTACTCGTGCTTTATCAATGTAATCCAATTTCTTTCATGAAATAAAACATCTTACATTTGATATCTTAGTATTAGAACCCCTTTTAAACTAACCTTGGGATATAATGCATTGTCAAGATCATTGCATACCTTTAGTAAAGGTTCTGCTGAGCAGATGGGCGGATCTCAAAGTTTGTGCTAGACGGATCCCTACACTTAGGGAACCGTGGGATCCGGCAAACAGAAAATGCAATTGCAAGCATTATACTTCAAACATATCCTTAGAACACCTCACACTAAGCTAAACATAGTGTCTTAAGGCAAATTAAGTCCTTATCAAGATAGGTAGATCCTTCCTACTCACCAAGATCACACTCCAAGACGCTTGTAGATCTATCGTTTCATTTTTAATCCATTACTCTTCCGCTATTAAACTCACACTTCATTTTCACTCACATCTAGTCTTAGAAATCTTTCGATTATGGCAAAATTGATCATAAATCATCCTTACCTCAAAATTGATCAAAGTTGATCAAATTCTAGTTTTCCCATCTCAAAGCCTTTAGGATATTTTCCAAAACACTATCCTAAGTCACAACCTGATCTCTAGGATCATTTAGCTTCAATTGACACTCTCATCTTTAGTGTCATCCTTGCTCATCCATTGGTACTCATGAAAGTTCCAAATCCTTCCATAAAAGACAATCATTAGCTACATCACTCATTACCTTCAAGTACTTAAGCACCCCTTCATTTAAGACACTTATGAGGACTGAAACACTCAAGATGATATAGATCTTAGATCTTAAAAACATCATTTCCACTCTTTCATAGCTGCTGAGAGCCGGATCCCTAGGATTAGCCTATACGGATCCCTCTGAGGAGGGAACTGTGGGATCCGGATGACAGTTTATGTCAAATCTTGCTAAAACAATCATTTCAACTCATCTTTCTAACTCAAACACTCAATCTCATCTTAAATGAGTTCCTAGATCAGTACAAACTTTGAAGTTGACTCTTGTGCATGTTAATCATCACATTCCAATGAATCTTAGTGGCTTAAGGCTTAAATGCACTTGCCAAATCTCTTGGTTTATAAACCACATTGTTAGGACTTCCATAGTTATCACTTTCATCCTAACTTTCAGCACTCTAGAAACCCTTACAAACCTCTTGAAATCATCTCATCATGAGGAAAACCCCAAGTAGTAACTTATCCACCAAAGAACCACCCAAGAAAAAGGCTCGTGTTATACACGAAATCTCCTCAACCGAATCATCTCCGGTCAAGACAACAAATGATAGGATATTTCCTCAACCAATCAAACCAATTCCTAAAAGGATAGTATCCACAAAACTACCTATGCCAAACACCACCATACCTCCTAGGCTAAACAATATCATCTCCACTAAACCATCACCATTGGTTCCTAGAGCTATTTCTTTTACATCTCCACTATCATCACCACACCTCTACAATTTAGAGGATTTGCCTCCTAGGCCGTCTCATCCGCCTCCGCCGACAACATTCTCCTCATTAGGAGGAATAATGGTACAAAATCAAGGTGTTGAGTTAACACTTGCTTTGGCTTCCTTTTCGCCGTTTACATCATATAATCCCATTTGGATTATGAGAAATCATCAAAGTCAACCACCCGACCATATGGGAGTTGACACTTCTCTACCACCACCATCATTCTTGGTCGAGCCATTCTCAAATGCGCCTCCACCAATCCCTCCATCGTTTGAAGCTCCACAAGCCGCTTCACTTGATCCTTCGCATCAAGCCATTTCATTTCTTCCACCACCACTACCTAGCCATGACAAAGATTGCTATCATTGTCAACATGTTGAAAGTTTGATACATGAAGTACGAGAAGACCAACGTTTCATGTTCTATAATCTCCTCGAACGTTTCGACGAGATTAAACCTAAACAAAACTTGAGCTAGAAGATTTTAGTGGTGTCCTAGCATCAAGCGATAGTTGGTCTAGAAATTCCTAGTTATGTATTTTCTTATTTTCTTAGTTTTTAGAGTCATGTATATTGATGCGTGCCAAACCGTCAAGTTTTTCTCACTCAAGCCGGCCACTTGTGAATGGCCGACCGTAAGAAACTTAAAACGGTTAAGACACGAACTCAATGAAGATCTGAGGAGTATAGGGTTTCCCCGGGTCGTTATGTCCCAGCGAGCTATGCAATGGATCACCAAACGTATAGTGATCGAGAGATTTGAACGGAAAAGGAGATCTGATATGATTATAACTACAGAAAAAGCCAACAAATTACAACGGCTTAAATGCAAATTAAAGGAAATTAAAAAGATAAAAAATATTAAATAAACGCTATCACTATTCTTAAAATGATGAACGTTTAAAACTTAAAACTTAAAACTTACGTTTAAATAAAAATTACGTAAACGTACAAAATAAAAAGTGAAATCTAAGAAATAAAAGTCCTAAAAATATGAAAATGACATTTTTACAATCCTAATGATAAAAGAAAATTTTTAGAAAAAGAAAATTATTTTTATAACTAATTATCTAATTATTATTAATTAAAAACTAATTTTAACTATTAAATAATTACCTAAAATACAAGAAATTAGGAAATAAAGCTAGAAAAATAAAATTAAGACTTAGAAAAATCTAAAATATCAAAAGAGAATTTTCAAAACTATTTTTGTATTTTTCTGATTATTTTTCTATTTTTTTAGGAATTAAAAACTATTAAAAACTAATTAAATTATTTAAAAATACAAATTTAACTAAGAAAAATTTGGAAAAATATTTTTTTGGCTTTTTATATTTATCTTAACTTAATAAAAATGAAAAATTATTTTTTTGAACCTTTTCTTAATTATTTGTATTTAAAGCTAATTAAAAAGTGCTAAAAAGTAATTAAAATGCAGAAAAATAGCAAACCAACTTGGAAAAATCTGAAAATTTCAGGAAAACTCTAAAATAATATTAGGAAGCTAGGAAAAATGGAAAAACAGATGGTTGTATGTAAGATTATGGAACTGATGTGGAATGTGCTTAAGAATAAGCACTTGGATAAGCCAAGAGCACACCAAAAGGTACCAAACTGAGACAGAAGCAACAATAAGCTAAAATAACTCTAAAACAACTAAAATCAACAAGCCATAACCTCTGATTTGCAAAATGATAAGATTTGATGTTTTAAGCTAATGAGCTAAAATCAGGCCGAGGAGACCTACTTTGGACTAGAAAATAAGCACATGAATAAGCTGGAGACTAAAAAGCAAATGCTAAAACTTAAAGAAGACCTGGTTGAGAATGTCTAAACCAAAATACAGACCATGATGAGCTCAAATGAGCTTTGCACAAGCTCTGCAAAACTTGCTTAAAACCTGTGCAGACTTAATGCCCTGCACAGGGCATTTAAGCTCATAATCACAAGCCTTTTTGAAGCTTTTAAAAAATTCACAAAATTATACAAAAATAGACATAAGAAAATAGACCAGCATGGGATTTTAAAACATCAAGTTTCATTGAGAATGACTCAGAAATGAGTCCAATAAAAATCCTTCTATCTTGGCCAAAACTGAGTTTTCACCACTTTGACTTTTTAACAAAACTGAAATGTTGACTATATTGAACTTTGAATCAAATTTATGAACTGGAAATGATATATTATGATGAAATGAAGCTAAAGCAAACTAGTTATATGAATTTTGAACACAAAATAGGCTTTTGAATTTGTAAAACTCCAACAGTAGGCTGCTAAGACAGATTTCAGTGGGAATTGACTTTTGTGAGTTGCAAACACAATTTGATGACTAGAATGAGTCAAATAGAGCATAATAAGCTTAAAACAACATAACTTATCCACTGACTACACCTAGAAGACAGATTAGACAGTGGATCCAAACACACCTTTATTTAACTGTTTTGAACTTAAAATGAGATAACCACTAATCCAACTTGTTCTCTTGATCAAAATAAGTTTAACTACTCTAATTAACATTAAGTAAACATGACTAAACTAGTGGTAAACACAGATACACATACAAATACAAAATGAAAAACTGAAAATGACATGAATCACTCACAAGGGTTCAACTGAGTTGCAGGCTAAGACCAAGATCCACAACCACTATTCTACTCTAATTTCAACCCAATATCATCACTGAATCAACCCATTCCATTTCAATGCTTGTTTAACCCAATCTCACCTCTCAGTTGACTTTAGTTGACCATTAATCAAATAAGCTTGAAACTGATTTAAAAGCTTATCAAAAGCTAAAATAAGCTTAAGTAAACATGTTTTGACCTTAAAAATAAGATGATAAAAGCTTGGGCATAGAAATTTGAAACTGAGATTGCAACAGTTAACCTTAAAACATGAATTCTAGATAAAAGACTTGGATTGATGTTCAAAACACATTACAAAGATGATTTAACATAAATGTGATACCAAGAAACTGAAATTACAACATTTTAACTAAAACTAAAACATTTAATTAAAAAAACGACATTAAAGAAAGAAAATAAAACTAGCTACTCCTATCACTTCATCTCTCTTCCTTTTTATAGCTCCAAAAGTCTTCTCTTTCATTTCTGAGCATATCCCACATGTGTTTGAGGCCCTTGGATCACTCTAGGCAATCTTGGCCATTCATCACTTTTTGGCGGGAAATTGAGTTTTGACCTGTAAGGTTGAAACTAGCAACTAGGGGGGGTTGGAGGTAGGTATGATGATGAGGAGGGGACAAGTTGAGTGGGATGAGCTGGGGGGATAAGGGAGATGGAGTGTTGCAGGGCTTTTGCAGAGAAGAAGGTGAAAAGGAGGGAACCCGTGAGGGTTTGACCAGTGTTTGACCGTGGTTAATAATAGGGGGTCCAAAGGGGGTTAATGACAGGGGGTCACTTGGGTTGGCAGGGTCACAAAGGATATTTGATAGGGTCCAAAGGGTATGAAAGGTTTAATATGATAGGGACCATTGTTGTAAATTCTGAAATTCAAGGGACCATTGCTGCCATTTCATCAAACTTGATCCAAGGACTAAAAGTGACAAGTTTCAATAATGTAAGGACCAAACTTGTAATTTTCCCATTTTCCAAGGACTAATTTTGCCAAATTTTAAACTTGGAGGGCCAAACTTGTAATTTTCTCAAACTTTTTACATTTTTCACCAAAGGACTAATTTTGACAAGTTATGATTTAAAAAGGACCTTTGGTGATTTTTCTTTTGAAATTAGGACTCAGGGACTATTTTTGACAATTTTAGAAACTTGGGGGACTGAAACTGCCAATTATGCAAACTTTGCTCAATTTTCATCTGATTTTGAACATTTTGCATCTGAAACATATAAAATGCAATTTTGGAATATTTTCAGTATTTTGATGCATTTCTGAGCATTTTTAAACGTTTTGCAGTTCAGATTGACCCAAAAATGATGAGTATTTATACACTCATCATATATCATAACTCTAGTTTTATTAAATGAAATTACATGCTACTTGTTATATTTCTGAGCATATGATTACATTGTATTCATATCTCATTTTTGTGATAACATTACTTGTTATATCACTTTGCTGAAATTAATCATCAGCTAATACGGATCCCTCAGTATTGCCTAGACGGATCCCTACTAGGAGGGAACCGTGGGATCCGTGAGACAGAAAACTATTTTCTACTAACTTGGACCACATTTGCAGGAAATTGTGAATTATACTTGTTTTCTAACCTTTGTTTTGTAGTTATTCAATTTACACATGAAGACTTTGACATCCTAAAGCTAGGGGAGCTTTATGTCAAAGCAATACATTGCAAATTACTTACAATATTAGGTTTACATTTCGTGACATCCCCGTGCAAAATTGCAATCATCAAGGGGGAGCACATTCGTCACTTAGACGAAATCTTTTGCAAACTTACTTGCAAACAAATTAGATTAGTATCACTTTCTTGACGCCCTTACATAGGGATGGACTCGTCAAGGGGGAGTAAAGACGAGATACTTTCCAGTTACTTGCTCTCTATTCTCTTTTTTATTTCTTTCACATGTTTTTCTTAAAAACAATGTGTTGCTTTCTTTCGAAGCTCTTTTTGTTTCGACAAAAAGGGGGAGAAGAAAGTAAAACTACAAATTCAAACTTTTACGAATTTTAGCTTTTCCTTAAAATAATTTTATATTTTGTCATCAACAAAAAGGGGGAGATTGTTAATACAAATAAGCCTTAAAAACGTTTATTTATATTTTACGATCTTCTAATGTTTTGTCGATAACAAACGTAAAATCATTTTAACGAAACAAGTAAAATACGTAAATGGTTTGAACTAATAGTTTCTAACATATTCACATTTTCACATAAAACACTAAAACAAGTATAAGTGATTTTATGATTTAATATTACATATGTACAACAACTAGTGTTTACATATTTGGGTAAAATATACACATAACTAGTATGTAGTATATTGAGTAATATAAATTGGTAGAAACTTAAGTATCACAACCCAGTGGGCAAATACATTGAATGTAGTTGGGTACAACCCAAAGCCCATGACCCATGGAGCTTGACCCATAACCCATTGGATGACATCATGCTTATATCATACATGGATAATATCCATAACCTATTGATCAACCCATACCCAAGTGACCAAGTGCATTGCACTCAAAAGATACATTGTATCTAGCTAAAGATCCATGGTTCAACCCATGACCCATGACCCATAACCAAAATACCCATGGGTAAAAGGGAGCGTCCCACGGATCCCTAGCTTAACGCTAGACGGATCCCTTGTGGAAGGGATCTGTGGGATCCGGGGAACAGTAGATTTTTTCTTCTATAAATAGTGAGCCATTTCTTCATTATTTCCAACCCCTTTCTAACACACTTTCTCCCTGAGTTAAAAACTCACTAACCTCAGATCCAAGAGATCTATGTTTGTAGTTTTGTTTTTGTGTGATCTTCTAGGTTCCTCTTAAAGGCAATATCACCACCTTTGAAGTCGAGCAAGCTCAAGTCCATGAGTTGCCATGCTTCCTCATCATCAAGGCTACTGAAGTCTTCTTGTTGATGATTCCTTTCTTTCTTCTAAGAAGTGTAGTGTTGAAGACATTAGTGAAAGATGTCTCAAGTGTCAAGACGAAGATATTAGTGAAGGGTATCTATCGTCTATATCATAAGCACTTGTGGTACGTGCTTAGAAGTCAAGACTAGAAGCATTAGTGAAAGGTGCTTAGAAGTCAAGACACAAGACATTAGTGAAGGGTGTCTTGTAGATCTAGTCAAAGGCATTAGTGAAAGGTGTCTTAGATGTACATTCGATATGGTGTGTTTCGATGTACAAGATAGACTAGTATTAGATCCAAGGATATTGATATCCTTGATGATGTTGTAAAGGAGTAGATCTCCTTTGGGATTAGTCGTTGGTGTAGTGTGGTAGTAGTTCCTCTATTGCAATGGAACTAGGTGCTTAGCCTAGTACCTAATAAAGGGTAGGAGACGTTGTGAAGGTGTAGTTCACATTGGAGTGAAAGAACTAGGTACTTAGCCTAGTACCTTATAAAGGGTAGGCGACGTTGTGTAGGTTTGGTTCACCTTGGAGTGAAAGAACCCGGTGGTTAGCCTAGCACCGGAAAAAGGGTAGGTGACGTTGTGAAGGCTTCTCCGCCATAAGGAGATTGGTGTAGTGTTTACGAACTCTCGAGTAGGTGACTCGGGGAGTGGAGTAGGGCAAGGAAGGTGTCCTTGTAGCCGAACCACTATAAATACTCGCGTTGTGGTTTTGTGCTTCTTACTCTTATCTTTTCATTACTTGTCTTTACATGCTTGTTTATCAACATCCAACATACACATCCAAATAGATTGACATAAGTCGATCTAAATAGATTAAAAGGAAGTTTTAATTGGCAAAACTATTCACCCCCCCTGTTGGAATCACTCCTAAACAGTATTTCAAGTATTTATATTTCATATGTAATAGGTAGCTTTGTTATGGCCTTTATGTTTGTTTAAGGTCAAGCTTATGTAGAAGGCCCATAAGCTTGATCCAAGCCCAATAAGGAATAGGGAAGGAGAGGGAGTGTTGCCCTAGCTCCTTGCCTATAAATACATTGTAATAACCTTCATTTGAAGGTTGGTTGTTCAAGTTATTCTCTTTCACTACACTCTACGCATAACCGGTCAAGTATACTTGTGTGTGTGTGTTTGGCTTACTTGTTCAATCGCCTTATCTCTTCTCTTGTAAGCTTGTGTTGTAAAACTAGTGACCTAACAGTGGTATCAGAGACAGGTTACAGAAAGAAATTGCATCAACTTAGACATGAACACAAAGCTGAAAAATTTGCTAATGAGCAAATGGGTGGACCCGGAAGAACTAGTAGTGTTGCTCCCTCCGAACCATCTCCTGATGCGGTTAATCAACCCGATACGGGAGCTGGTACCACCACCCTTTTGCAACAAGAACAGCCTGTGAAAGACACTATTGAGTTTGATAATCTTGAAACTGAGAAGGAGAAGAAGGATAGAGAGTCTGACTATGACGATTTTCTTCTGGATAGTCCGACACATACACGGATGGAAACGTCTGAACCGCCGAAGGACCCAGAGTCTCCTCACATCTCCTCTTCATCCGATTCTTCTTCACATTCATCTCTACCACCATCAACGAAATCAACAAAATCCTCATCCAAATCCGTGAAGAAACCAAAATCTTGGGTTTCTCAAGCTCATGAACGGATTCAAAAAGCTGTCAAGGAAGTCAGAAAGAAAAACGCTCTTAACAAGAAGCTGAATTTCTTTGCTGATCACATACAGCATATATATAGAGAGAACGAAAAGAGGAACAAGGAAAGGAAGTTTGTGCAGGAATTCATGAAGAGTCATCGCCGTGAGCAACTAAACGAAATGATTGAAGGCTACACAAACAGGTACCTTCGTGACAACGTTCCTAGACTTACACAGGAGATGTTTACTAGACAACTCTATCCAAACTTGTTGCACCTGGCCAAACAGGCGATGAAGTCAACACCGATGTATGTCAGCATCAATCCTGTTGATCCCAAAATCTTCTCAGACGCTGAATTAGTTGATCGACTGGTCGCACAACTGTCTAAACGTTCCGCAATGCTTGCCTCTCATGAAAGCAAACTGTTAGAATCATTGCTGGCATTCCAACTTAATTCTGCATGCCGAGAAGAAGCTGAGAGGCCTAAACGTCATAGAGACGATGATGATCAGGATCAGGATAAGACTGACGAGGCTAAACGTCAAAAGATGTCTGGTGAATCCTCCTCGATGCCACCTCCTCCAAAACCAATTCCAGCACAACAAAAGTCTTCTCCACCACGGTCTTCCACTGATAAACCTCGGGACGATTCCGAGTTACCACCCTTGACTCAGAAAACTGGTGATCACTTTGAGTATACGGGTGGTGACGATGAAGAGGTCCTTGAGCCCCAACAACAACCCTCCTCTCCCAAACAAGTGAAGAAACCCGAATCATCATCAAGGCCTTCTAAAAGCAAGAACAAGACTACTCAGCCAGATGTCGTATCATGGCTAGATGACGATACAACCGCAGAATTTGAATGGTTCTCCACACTTGTTAACAACACTCCCTACCCTGAAGAAGGTCAAGAATTGGTAGACGGTAGTACACTGGAGCATGCAAAAATCTTGCAAGAACGATTCCGTGTGAAGAAGATGACGAAATCCGAGTTGAAGCGCATCAAGAATGACGCATTCCTTCTGTTGAAAAACAGCTCGGAAAGTGCAATCGAGGTTGAATATCACCTTGAAAACATTGCTCGAGCCATGTCTAACAACATGGATTGGCTCAACCCAGAAGCAAACATCGACTTCACTAAACGGAACAACCCTACATACTACACTGACTGGACCAAACCTCTACCAACAATCGGCCAACCAGATGAACCAAGGATTCCCTTCAGATACTTCTTCAACAAAGATCTGGAATTTCTTATCCATGGTGGCGATGGTTCAAGAAAATACGCTACATCATTAACTCTTCCATTCCCAGCAGCTACCTACTCTAACTGCATAGCTATCGAGGAACGTGCAAATCACTTGTTTTCTGACAAAGTGCAAGCATACGACCAAGATGCATTGTATGGGATTCATCATTGGCCTGAACGCCGAAGAATCTACTACAGAAGCTGCCTGGTTCAGAAGTCTCAACATGAAGTGTATTGCTCAAAGAACATCGTGGCCATCAAACACATTGATCTCAAGTCTAAATGGGACTACACATTCTTGAAGAATATCATAGTCAAACGACAAGATGAACAAGACTATGAATTCTCAGAGGCTGACTTTGAGAACTTGTCACTCAACGACATCGAAGACATGTACCTTGCCAAAGTACAGGGTCGTATGAGACAATTCTCGACTGAAATTCAACGTGAATTTATCAAGTCAGTTCTCATCTTCATTAGACGCATTGTGATCAAAGAACGTGTCGAAGATATTCAGATGGCTGTTGAATCATATCAGAAACGTGTAAACTTCACTCCACCACAGCTTGATCTTCCTGACATCAACCAGCTCAAACAACTCACGCTCATCAGCAAACCTTTCGGCATTGTTTACCGCAGTGAACTTCGCAGAAACTGCTTAATGGCGTGTAATGAGCTCCATAAATTCGGGGATCATACCTTGAAGATGGTTAGGGATGGATTGGCGTACAGATTGAAGGATATACGACTGAAGGTTGGGAATCCTAAGCGCTGGAACTCTCAGGATAGAAGGGATGTGAGAAGGATCATCACCATGATTGATGAACGGTTGTTCAGAAGGGATCAGTTCAGACGCTTGGAGAGCTATGTTGGTGGTAGACCCAGGATAAACATCACCGGCTTTCAACGCCCTGTGCGCACTCCTGGGAACATCACTGCACTTCCTGGTACCCCTTGAATTGTTTCCTTCATATGATTTTGGATGTATGATTATATATATGTGAATGGCTTGTGCACACATAACAGTGTACAACCCGCAATTGTCAAGAAAGGACCCTGTGGTACGCCTCAGTGCCACAATCCTTATAAAAGGAGCGAAAGCTTCTTATTTTTGAGTAAAACCTATCAAACCTTTCATTATTCAAGGTTTTGCTCAAAAAGACAAGTACTTCCCCATATGATTTTTTTTCAAAACTTCAACCGTTTATATTACAAGTTGAGGGGGAGTATTTGATTTCAAAACTTTGTTCACAAATTGTTCACAGTGGTCACTCTTCCCGCAACACTCAAAATGGTCATATTTATTCTCAAAATGTTTCAAAAATAACATCTTAAATGCCATTTTTGAGGGGGAGAAAATTTGTGTGATAAGAAATATGTTTTGTAAAGCAACATGTGCAAGCCCCTTGGCTTTCTCGTGTGCAAAGACTTAACCAATGAATTGACGATCCTTAACTGTCTGCAACTCGAAAAGACTTGTCCTGGACGGGTAATAATTTCAAGCTAGTTCGCTAGTGATGTAAACGTGTCTCGCAAAGGACTTGTCCAAGTAGAAAGTACCATTCGAGAAACTCTTGATAGACATGAACTCTGACGGGTATGACAACCTTTCGAGGTTTGTCTACACCTTCAAGATAGTTATTAGAGCTAGTTGTCACCTAAAAGCTGACAATGTAACTCTTTAACTATTCAACATAACCGTGTCTCGCGGGAGATTGTCTATCTTCAGTGAATCAATTCAAAAAGTGCGCGCTCTTTCCTCACTGTGCATTTAACCTTTAAAACTATTAAGCACATGTGGAGGGGGAGTATTTATGCAAAACATCATCTCTCACAGTGGTTCAAACATGTTTTTCATTAACAAACCCTTTGAGAGATATTTTAACTTACAATGGTTATAATGGCAAACATAGGATAGTCATGGATTTATAAGGTGACTAAGGTTAGGAATAACCGTCCTATGATCCACCAGAGCCGGAGGGATCTACCCAAGGACACTACCATTAGTTAGTGTTAGAAGTCCTTAGGAATGATTATAAAAAGGAGAAAATGAGAATCGGAGAAAGAAGGAGTTGAAGAATCAAAAAGAAATGTAAAGAAAAGGGTGAAAAGAAATAGCCCTCCAGATTATTCAACTTAGGGCAGACACCGGGTTCAATTCATATGCTACTGGTTGTCACTTAGTGACACCGGTATTGAAGATTAAAAGTCGTCATGGACCCAGTGACGCATGCACTAAACCTTCTTAGCCACTCAAGTTTCTCTCAACAGAAGCTTGTTTCATTCTCACAGGGAACCCTACATAAACTATTGGCTTTCTCTTAGAGATCGCTGGTATTGAAGAAGGAGACCCTCTCCCTAGTCTCCGCTCAGGAAAACCAAAACGCACTGTTGAGTCTAGAGCCACGAGATTCATCAAAAGATCTCTTAGGAACACTTGACATTTAATCACTTGTTGATCAACAATAAGGTCGTCAGTGATTCAGTGGTTCATATCGAGTCCTTCACAGATCTTAGCAATCTGTCGAGAACATTTATGAGAGGTTCACATCTGTGATCCTCAGTGATTGAATGGAAACTCCTGCCAGGGTCAACATCTAACAGCCCTGACAGCAGGTCGCTTCGGTAACTCCCCGTGGATTACGCGGAGTGTGTTTCAAACGGTCTACAGTCGTGAGGTGATGCTTCGGTGTACCTCAGCGACTCATCTGAACTGTAGATGTACTTCGGTACATCGCGTTATCTCACTTGTGGGACTCCAGTTCAGGAACGGCCTTTGTAAGAATTAGAGTTGTGTTTTCACACTATGCTGTTAACACTCTCGAAGTTCAAACTTGTAAGTGCCGGAAACCGCTTATTTCTAACCGTTTGCAATGTTTTCTTCTTATGGAAGCTCTGGAGCGGAATGATCGTGCTGATTCTTCTCATGCTCACGCCAACATCATCACTAATGGAAGTTCTATTCAAAAGCAACATAACCGTCAGAATGATTCTTCGTCTAACCAAAGAGTCTACAACGTTAAAGACTTAAAGAACTTCATCAGTATTGATTTCCAACGTCAAAAAGCGTGTGAGCATGTTGAAGAATGACGTGGAGACATTGGAGCAGCGAAGCAGACCTGAGGCAGACTTATGCAGACAACAACATACTATCACTTTCACCACAAAGAACAAATGATCAAAGAACAAAGTTAAAGATGACGTCGAAGCTTAACCTTTCAAAGATAACTATCTCTCTACACTGGGGAGATTGTTTGTATCAAGGCAATTCCTCTCACTAGAAAGAAGAATGCCAGAAGACGTCACAGCTACTATTACATCAACGCCTTCACCGTTTACATTCATATATACTTGAGGGGGAGATTGTTGGAATCACTCCTAAACAGTATTTCAAGTATTTATATTTCATATGTAATAGGTAGCTTTGTTATGGCCTTTATGTTTGTTTAAGGTCAAGCTTATGTAGAAGGCCCATAAGCTTGATCCAAGCCCAATAAGGAATAGGGAAGGAGAGGGAGTGTTGCCCTAGCTCCTTGCCTATAAATACATTGTAATAACCTTCATTTGAAGGTTGGTTGTTCAAGTTATTCTCTTTCACTACACTCTACGCATAACCGGTCAAGTATACTTGTGTGTGTGTGTTTGGCTTACTTGTTCAATCGCCTTATCTCTTCTCTTGTAAGCTTGTGTTGTAAAACTAGTGACCTAACACCCCCCCCCCCTTCTAGTTTTCCACATACGCCTCAGATTCAGATTCAGATGTGCGGTTCAGATTCAGATTCAGAACCTCTTAAAAACAAACACCACCTTAGTCATTAAAAGTTGTCACTGAAGTTAAGGTAGAATGGAGCGTGGCCTATAATGACACAAAAGTTGTCACAAAACATGTCACTAACTGTTAAGGAAGAATTAGGGATGGAGCCTAGCGAAGGGCGGACCTATGTGGAGGCAGGGAAGGGTCTTGACCCTCCTAATCTTTAGGGTTATTGGTGTAAAACAAATAGAAGTTTAAGGGTAATTTGTGAAATATCAATTATCATCCACAATAACATGAAAACTAAATGTTCGATTGTAATTTTCTAGTTATTTATAATTAGTTATTATTGTTTTTTTATTATTTAGATAGTTGGATTTTCTTTATACATATATAGAATTATGTTTTGGCCTTCCCAATAAAATTTCTTCAAGTTCCACCACTGCCTAGCTTTTGTAAAACAAAAACCGATGTCGCCACCCTTATCACACTTGAGAGGTGGGCCACCTAGTTGATTTTTTTTTTATTTCTTCAAAATATGACTTTAGTTTAAATAAAATGCTAAATTATGACTGTTTTTGTGATTTTCACTTCACTTAAACCCCAAGCTAAACCTCTATTTATTCTTCCGCTCGATGTGCTATTGCTCACAAAAGGACTAGTATAAATTATTGTTAATTGCTTCGATTTGGTTTGTGTTTTTTTTTTGGGATTCTAGCTAATGTTTATTTTTCTAGAGTTCTTTTGGATATATTTCTCAAGTTCAAAATTTGCAAAATGCAACCTTTTGGGCCACACGTCTTTATTTTATAATCCATAATTTTGCAAACTGCAATCCACACGTCTTTATTTTATCTCAATGTTTTTCTTTCTTTTCTTGTAAGGCCCATATATAGCCCACACTCCCACAGTAAATCTTAACGGGCTTCACACTTCTAAATAAGCTACATAAACTAGGGTTTCTCAACATCTTTAAATACACGCTTGCCGTCTCATACCAGTTATCTCAACTTAGCTTTCTTTAAGCAGTGCTTTTTCTCTTTCAATGTTAGTTTGGATCTTATAAGTATTCATTTGTATTATGTGTTTATGTTTTTTTTTATGATATGAATGTTGGAGATATGACGAGCAACAATTTGGTCCGTGTTTCAGATTAGCCGTGACCGATAAACCTTAACCAACCTCTGATCTCCTTCATACATCTTTTTCTTAATTTTATAAAATATATGTTTAAGCTAATTTTGAGTAGTTTAGTATTGAAATTTGTTTATTTTTGGCTATTAAAAGCTCTATGATCGAATGCCGTTTAAGGCAATATACGCTATTCCGATTATCACATGACCGGAAAAATACATTTTATGAGAGCTTTGCCAATTATAATAACATTTTTTTCTATTTGAATTCGCTTCTTTTGTGTTTATGTAGATTTTATAGCTGTTTTTTTCTGTAGATGTGTATTCTGCAATGATGAAATATGAATAATTCACATGTCAGACTTCAGAGATTTTGTTTTCAAAATCCATGAGAATGAAATTCATATTATCTGAGTTTAATTTTTAGGTTTTTTTCTTCTACCATTAAGGTAAGTAATTCTAGTCACACACATTTTAGTTTGCGGAAAGAAAATTTGAATGAAGATGCATCCATTTTTTAGACACATATGATTGTGTGGATGTGATTACTTCCTATCTTTCGTATTTTTCTTATTTGAATCTAACTCTAATTTGATTCTAACTCTAAGAACATCAGCAATGCTCAAACATTGAAAAGCTTTTCAACATTTAATTTTATTACTTTTTTAATACGAAAGAGTCATTCTAATTAATGCTTCAAAATTTTTGTACATCACAATGCTTCAACCGCTTGAAGGATACCAAGTCATGGTGAAAAGTCATTGGAAAAGCTTGCAAAAAAGTCTTTGAATGACTTTTTCAAATAGTAAAAAGCTTTTAGTAAAGCCATCGTAGATTCTCTAAGGTAAGCATGAGTTTCACAAGACACCCCTTTCAAAAGTTTATAATTGTCTCACGTCACCGACTTGTAAATCATTGGGGTATGTAAATCTTTGAGCTTCTTTTAGCCGAACTTTTTTGAGCTTCAAACTCAAGCAAGAGCTCAGAAAATAAACTCTAAAAATGCTTAACGAGTAACAAATGCTTATATGTAAATACGATAAATATAAATATTTATTTATGATACTTATATATATGTAAATACGATAAATATAAATATTTATGAATGTATAGAGGTTTATTAGTTGAGCTCAAGCCGGATTATGATGTTAAGTAACTCAAGTTTAGTCAGAAAATATAAAACTACCTTACCAGTGGGGTATGCACAATTTTAGTAAAGTTATTGATAAATCTGGTGCAAGGTTTATACTTTTCGGTCGGGTTTATTCAGTCGGGTTTCTGGTAATTAAGACAACATTAATAGAAAATCTTTGTCTTTTTAAGAGAACATAACCTGCGGATAAAAAAGAAAAAATGAGTATAATGCTAAAAAACAAAAAAATTACTTTTGAATGGGATGGGCCTATTGGGCCAGGCACCCTAGCATAAAACTTATTTTACCCATTCTAATACTTGGTTGCCTCCTTCATTCTTTGTTTACTTGGTCAGAACTAAAATGGTTTCTTTTTTTCTTTTCATTTAAACAAGTGTGAGTTAGATTGGGGTATGCATTTAAAATTTTCTTGCTTTTATGAGGATATATAATTATATATTTTTAATGTATTTTATAGTCACTTTTGAGAAAAATCAAAATATGTTACTCTGTCAGAATTCATCTAAGGTATGCGCGTACATACCATGTGTTCAATGGAGATCCGCCCCTTATCCTCACAAATAGATCTAGCTTTTTAAGCCTATCTTGAATCATATTCAAACTTGAGCCAAGCTCAAGCTTTTCCAATGAAAGCTCATCAAACATAATATAGTTTAGTTGATCTTTGCCAAAATTCAAATCGATTAGAATTGTTTATATATCTGAAGTGCATTTAAATTATAAAGATATTTGAGATATTATAAATGTTCATGCTTTAGAGTGGTAGGTATTAGAACGCATGAGCCGGCTTTATGCTCACGTGGCCCTGCTTTTTGGTGCGTTATGATACCGACTCTTAAAAAATTCAACACCGTTTACTTCCTAACCTACTATAGAAATGCACATTGTAACCTTTTTTTTCTTCGATTTTTATATAGCGTGTGTGTTTTGGTGTTTGTTTTTATAGCGCGTGTGTTTTAGTAGGTTTTCAAGATGAAGAAGAAGCATAGTTTTGGTTTGTTGACAATTTTAGTCATTGTGGTTTTCTTTTCATTTTTTTGTTGTTGACAGTTTTAGTCCTTGTACAGATTGGTCGTGGCATGGTTGTTCGATCGCATATAAAGGGTAATTTGTTAGACGCGATCATGGTTTGACTTCATGCATTTTGCTAGAAGTTGTTGCGTAAGAAGACTTATGCATATGACATGCTTTCTTTGGTGTTTCTGAGGCAAACAAAGACATCAACATTATACATCAATCACCTATATTCAACGATCTAAAAGAAGGAAAAGCACCAGAGATTTCATTTGTGGTTAACGACGTAACATACCCATTCGGATACCATCTTACTGCCGGGATATATCCGGAATGAGCAATTTTGGTTAAGACGATATCGGACCCAGGCACCGATGAAATAAAGCGAATCCAGTATAAGCAAATGCAAATCGGAAAGTAAAGATGTCGAACGGGCATTTGATGTTCTAAAGTCGAAATGGGGTAAATTGAACTGTCTTGCACGACAATTTCGTCAAGACAAAATACGTAATATGATGTATACAATGATCATATTACCTAATATGATTATAAAAGACCAAGGTACGACGATATCTCCAAATTGATATCCGGAGGAAGCACATCAAATGGACGACCCCGTACGATCCCAAGAAGATAGGCGTAGAATTATCCAATATATCAAAACGTCACAAATGCATCAAAAAACTTCGTGCCAATTTGACTAAATACCTTCTCGTAATGTTTAGTTTTAGTTTTTAATATTTATGATGTTTTTAGATTAAGTGTTTAATTTTCGTATTGTATTTAAGTTTTACATTTTTAATTTATGTAATTTTTTATGATTTTAAAAAATAAAGGTTTTATTTTTAAATAAATAAAAAAATATATTTAAAGGTGAAGTGGTGTAAGATGGTTGGGAGTGAAAAGTGAGATGATAGTGAAGGAGAGAAAACTAATGTGGCGCTAAAATGGAAAATGAAATAATGTGAGAGTTGAGAGTAATCTAGGGGTGAAGGGTGCGGTTGAGAGTTATCCTGCCACATTAATCATCAAAAATTACTTATTTTATTTTTTTATGTCAACAATTTTGTGTGCTCTTCATAAAAAATACCTACTTTCTCATTTTTTTTTTTCTCGTCTACACCCTAGAAATTTAAAGTATGAAATATATGGCATGAAATATATAGCAATAAGTAAAGTGGTCTTTTTGTTTATACACTTGCTTTTCTCCTTAAATCACTATAATATGCTTGAACATATTTAGCGAAAAATCAATATTTTGATAACAAGTCTTGTAAATTTATTTAAAATTAATTTATTAGATTAATAGATATGTTAAACGGACAAAAGTGAATGATAATATTAATTAAACATAACTAGCAAAGTGTGAATGATCGTTTAATATCAAATATTAATTAAACATAACTAGCAAAGTATATACATGATGCGGCGGCATATATCTAATAATCAGAATGGTCATATTATATAAACCCTCCTCCCCCTCATGATGTGACATAAGGGGGTTTTGGTCAAAGAAATTTTGTCCCCTATTTATTTTCAGTGCAACACAATTTTTTGTCAATTTTTGTTTCGTATTTATGACAGTTTTAAGTGTTTGACTTTTTAAACTTTATATTTTATGTTCCGCTTTCAGATTTATAATTTTTGGATATAAACAAAATTATAAAAACTAAAAAAGTTAAAAAAAATTAAAAAAACACAAAAACGAAAAGGAGTGCCCTTTAAAAAAAAGGGGGAGGGGTTTGTATATTTGTGAATACTATTGTTTTTTTATTATACATATTTTGTGAAAATAATTTTAGAGGTTGCAAAGATTTTATGTTTGAATAACTTATCTATGCTAAATATAAAATAAAAACAGTCAAGCTTGAAAAGTTGAAATGTTGAAAATAGTCAAGATAGCCATGCATTTGAAATGTTGAAATGTTGAAATGTTGAAAAATTAGATGTGTTTGAAATGTATACGAAATAAATGAAAGTATACTAAAAACTTAAAAGTAAACTATACACAATACTACACTAATGGAAACTATTTTGAAGTCACATGTTGGAATCAATTGCCATTAACTATATTCATTCTTTCTTCGTCAACTAATGGAAACTATTAATCTTTTTTGAGTAAACTGTAAAAAAATGTCCTTAAACTTTGCTAAAATTGCGAAAGATGTCTTCGAAAAAAAAATTGCAAATAATGTCTTTAAACTTTCAATTTTTTGTGAGTTATGTCCTTGCCGCATTACTGTAGTTGCAAATTTAGTTTTTTGACTAACGCTCTTTAGGAATTCTCGTTAGTTAGTCCTCACGTGTGTTGCACGTGAGGGTATTTTAGTCTTTTCATTTTCCCGCCATCAAATCCACCTTACAGGGCCCACTAGCACACCTAACTTTGTTTTGAGGGACATATTTTGCAATAAGGTTTATCTTCTCTAATTCTTATATAACACGATTTGCCCTGTATTTATTGCACACCCTTGAACCTACTGTTACTGCTCATCATCTTGTTCATACCTAATGTTACTGCTCATCATCTTGTTCATACCTACTGTTACTGCTCATTATCTTGTTAATCTGAAAAAATGGTTCTTTGCGTACGTGGTTTTCAAGCTGTGGTAAGAACATCCTAGACGAACAGGAATCCTGGTAGGCTATTCTACTCATGCCCGGCATGCGTAAATTTGACTCTTGATCAAAACAATAATAATGTTACATTTTACAAGTTTCCTCTGTTCTTCATTTTAATTACATTTCGTTCATTTTACAGAACTCGAGCTGTCCGTTCATCGGTTGGGTGGATCCGCCGATGTGTGACAGATCTTTAGACATCATCCCTAGTCTACTTAGGACCATTGATGGTTTGAAAGATGTGTTGGCGTTAGAGCAAGAGAGGGCTGACTGGGATGAGCACATGGCAAACGAGGAGGAGACCCGGGCAAACCATGCGGAGCTTCGGGCAAAAATGGAGGAGCAGCGGGCTAACAAGTTGAGGAAATACCTTATCATCAATTGGGTTTTCTTCATTTCTTATGTTTACTTGCAAAATTGACCGTTTATGTTAGGTGCTGGTAGCCTAGCCAGTGCATTTCTATCGCTCATTCCTATTCAAAGTTTCAATTTGTACAATGAGGGCATTGTACATCTCAAGTGGGAGGAAGGGAGATAGAAATGAGTGATTATATTGTTTTTGGTTGAAATATGTGCTAAATCTACCCAAATTTTAATTTTTTTATAGCACATACTTTTTTTATGAAGGCCGAGTTAATGCATCTTATTTGCCTAATTTATGGAGATTATGAGGCGTTACACTATTTTATATGCATTGAATCGTGTATTGAAAGACCCCTTGACTCTTGACCCTCGGTTTTTGCTATGTGATTGAATGCGACTAGTGGTGGGGTGATTGTGGACTTAGGAAATTATTTGTTTCGTGTCTTTTTATTTACACCGATTAAATATTTTCCCATGTCTCATCCTACCCTAGGTCGTGAAACGAGCTTAGGTGAGGAAGCGAGCAATCATTGGTGTCTTGGCTATGGATTTGGTCATGTATTATTGGTTTTGTCCTCTTCTTCGTAGCTCGTTAGTAATGACAAAATAACCACGTAAGCCTTTATGTTGTGTCAACACATTTGCCTTTTAAAATAGCTGCATCTATAGACTCTAGTGATGGAGATTAGTATCTTTGCCAAGCCTATGATAGAATGCTCGTCATTACTGAGCAGTTGAGTGATCACCCAAAAATGAGAGTGTGATTTTAATTCCCTTTTCGTGAGGTGCTCGGTTTGGAAATTTCTAGCTTAGCTAAATTTTAAACTCATATCTTCCATGTCATCTTGGGAGATATCTTTTTAAAATTAATTTAAAAAAGTATACTTGAGGGCAAGTAGAGTTCAAGTGGGAGAATATTTGATAACATCAAATTAGCCTGATATTTTATATATTAAAGTCCCGTGTTTATAGCCTCATTTGTATTAATATGATACTTTATTCGTTCATATTTGTTCATATTTATATTTCAGGATAAATGAAGGTTTTGGAGCGGAAAAAATGCGAGAAATGGCCAACATGTACAAACATATACTCTGAAGATAGATTACGGCCTGAAGATAGATTACGGCGTAAGTGGCACAACTGATTACGCCATAACACATACTACGAAGGCCAAAGATTTATGTGTGAAGGTTACGCCGTAACTCGTTAATAATGTTACGCCGTAAATACGGTATCGAGAAGGATACGGCGTAACCAACTCTTTGGGTTACGCCGTAATTGATAATGTGAAGGTTACTGTAAGACCCCCAAAATATCGCAGCGGAAGATTGTGTCATTGAGGTGCTACTTCATAATACAAAGTACACGTTATAGAAAACGACCTCTAAATGAGACGTTTTGAAAAGTTACCATTCGATTAATGAAATCAGAGTTACAAACAATGACGTCCCAAAGTATAATATATAAATGTTTACAAAATGTTTCGAATGGTAAATTATAAAAGCGTAAGTCTTCAAAATATGTCGTGCGACTCTAAGTTCCATGCAATAGCTATCGCCTTATTGACCTGAGATAAATATGCTAAAAAGTGTCAACACAATGGTTGGTGAGTTCATAGAGTTTAGTTGAATTTTAAAGACTTTTAAGAATGTTCACACAGCAAAGGCATTGTAAATCCACTCAGTTGCAAACTCCGCCCATACAAAACCTGCAACCTGTGTGTTTACAACCCACTGCTAAAATATAGTACATTTTATAGTCAAGCACACATACAGTCATAATATTTCAGATTATTGCACTTAGTGTTGCTTCGTCGATAAGGGAGACTTTCAAATTGGACTGCTCCGTTTATATTGGGAGACTTTCGATCTAGAACTGCTCCGTTTATGTTGGGAGACTTTTGGATTGGACTGCTCCGTTTATGTTGGGAGACTTTAGTGTTGCTCACGAGGAAACTTTCAAACTTAAGTATAACACAATCAAGTATAACACAATCAAGTATAATGCAATCAAGTATAATGCAATCATGTATAATGCAATCAAGTATAATGTTTTGAGTATTTGTAAAAGTAAAAGCAATTAGTTGAGCATGTATCTCCCCCAAAGAGTTTGTAAACCAAGTATTAAAAGAGTAGGGGTTATGACTCACGGTAGTACTTGTGAAAGTAAATGAAAATAGTTGAGCATGTATATCCCCCAAAAGTAATTCAAAACATATAAAAGTAGGGGCTATGAAACTCACCTTAGAGTAGATGATATCAAAACGTATAACGTAATCGATGGATAAGTCGGGAAGTCTCTATGCGTAACCTAGAATATGATGTCGTGTCTTAGGTTCGGAATAACGATGCGAAAGTATAAACATGCCTATATACGTCCTTATATTGATCATGATGTAGTATTTGTATGTTTGTTTATAGAAATGGTTTTAGTTTGTATATCTTGTACTACCGTTCGGGCCATCAAAATTCAGAGGTCATGCAGTAAACGTTCGAGGAGCTAGGACACTTTAATTCCTAAATCCAGCAACTCATCGATCCGTTTACCCAAATGAACCCCTCACATGAAGTTCCCTAGTGTTGTAGTGCTCAATACGTAAAACATGTATTTTTGATTACTTGATTATATGATATATTAAGAGTTTATAAATACAATAAATAAACTAACCAAGTTTATAAGTATTTAAATAATACTTACCTTAATATAGAATGCTTGAGTATTATGGAAAAATAAAATATTAGAGGAGCTTCGACGTAGAATTTGAAATTTTCGAAAACCCAAGGCTATTAGAAGATTATAACAACGCCTTCTTGAGAACCCGAAAAAGAAAAGAAGATTATAACGACGTCTTTGTGGAGACTTGAAGTTATTTGAAGATTATAACGACTCTTTCTTGAAAACTTCCAAGAACGAAGATCAAACACTAGTTTTCTTTCAAAAACTAGTTAACTTTCTTACAAAATATAAGATAAGTGCCTTAGGGTTTTAGGACTTTTATAGATAAAGAGAGGAGGGTGCAAGAAATATGTAGTTTTTAGCTTGGTATTTATAGGGAAAATTTAGGAGTTAACTATATATTGGGTTAAAAACTAACCATGGTTAAATTGTATACTTGTAATGATCTAAATGAAGCATGGTTAAGATCATGCCACCAAGATGATGAATCCCCCCCTAAGGTCGGTCAAATGAAGATAAGATGACTTAGGTGGATAGTTTTGGTATTATCTTGAGTTTAGAGCATGATTTGGTTCCGTTAAATGCCAACCGTAAGTTGTTAAGCCATAAAACGTAAAACCGGGTATCGTAAAAATACGAAACTTGTAGGAATGATGAAACTCATCATTATACTCCATCTAAAAATATAAAATGAGTGATAAGTCTCATTGGGTGCAAAAACGCTGCTTAAAATTGGAAACACGGGTCAAAAACGCGTAATTCGCAATTTATCAGAAAAGAACGAGATTTCAGGGAAATGACTGTGAATTTATTTAAAGTAGACTAAAATTAGTCTATAAGTGATATGATATGTCAAAATGTGGTTTTCGTCATACGTGGGACAACTTAACAGTTATGCCTGAAGTCTAAAAGTTACGCGATTTAAGCAAAAATGTAGAACGTACAAGGTTAATTTCTTTATGGTCAAAGGAGGAGGGAAATATGTTTGACTTTTCCAAAAAAATGTAAAAGTTTCAAAATATCTTAGGAAATACAGTGCATGAATGGTTAAGTCTGGGTCTAAGTAGAATTGTTTAAAACGTAAGTTTAGTCTCGTACGGCTCAGGGTTTATTTGGTAACATTTAAATGAAATATTAAAAATTCTCTAATTGATTATGAGTGATCTAAAAATTAATCTGATGTGGGGAAAATTGTCAGAGTTGGTTTTTGTTATGCGCGGGATGTTTAAATGGTGCTCCGACCAAAATGAAACTTTAAGACGTTGCTTTCTTAATAACTTTTGCGCAGATGATCTAACGATTGTCAAACTCTCAGGTTATTACTAAAATAAATTAACTTACGATAATGTGAAATAAAAATTTCGAGAGTGAATAGTAAAAAGTGAATAGTGACCCGAAATTGCGAATTGTTACAGTTACGACGTAACTTGATACTTTAGTTACGCCGTAGAGATATTAAGGAGTGGATAAGTATGTGCTTACGAAGACTTACGGCGTAACTCGATGATTTAGTTACGCCATAATTAATAACTTGGGCGCGAAGAAGCTATAGTCCAGGGACTAAAGGCGGCAAGTTAATATTAATTTCATCTACTATGAGGACTGAAGATAATAATATGATGAACGATGAGGTGTCTAACACGTTGAAAATATAAAGTGAAATAACACATTTTGATGTGTTATACAAATGAAAATTACAACAAGGACCAAAGTTGCAACATGTCAAGAGCTTTGGGGCTTAACTTGGACAAGGCCCATAGATCATCATTAGACATTGAAAATGATGTACGAGGTAGAAGACAAAAAATCAATTAGGTTATAACTAGCAGGGTACCCGCGCGTTGCAGCGGCGGGTACCCTGAAATAAAATTTTTCGATGAATAATGTATTTTAGTTTATTATGTTCTTTTTAACAATAAATTTACGGATATCAAGAATTTCGTATAGCCCGTGCCCGTTCGGGCTCGAACCCATTGGCCCGTGTCTGCTCGGGCTCGAGCCCCCCTTTGGTCCGCGTCCGTTCGGGTTTAAGCCCATTTGGCCCGTTGCCCGTTCGGGCTTGAATATTTGTATTATGTGGAAAATACGAGCCCAGGAATGTAGGAATCGGGAAACTTTATAAAAGTACATGAATGGTCCTTGGGGTTACAACCAAACCCCCCCCCCCCCCCAATAATATTATTGTTTTTATTTTTAGATTAAATACACAAAAATCGTCCATGTGGGTATATCCCCACACAAACACATCATTATCATCACCCTCACCAACACTTTTCTCTCTCTCCTCTCTTGAAACCCTAGCCGCCGGAATATCACGCCGCCGCCGCCACACCGTCGGCAACCACCACTCACCGCCTACCCCAAACGACTCCACACCTCTTCCTCTTTCTGATCTCCAACACCACGCTCCCCAGAAACCCCCCCCCACTCCCGTTTCGTTCACCCATGCGCCACCATAACGCCACCCTATCACCACCACCGGTTTATATACATGAAAAAGAAAAAAGTAGGGCTATACACGCGAATTTTAGCTCGTTATCCTTGAAACTCGTGACATGAGTCACGAGTTGACTCATTTTGATGTCGGGTTTGGTTAGAAAAACAAGTCTGAAAAATTATTAGGAGAGAGATTCATTTGAGCCAATTCTTTCCATAATAAGCAAGTAAAAAAGTTTGGATTTTTAAGCCTTCTAATTTTAGAAGGCCTAAATGCATTATAAGGTAGTATAGATATTGTTTCGGAGGTACTGTAGCAGCGTACGAAAGAGAAAAAGGAGCAACAATAGGGTCAGTTCTTTTAGGGGCAAACTCTTCGGGGTTTTGCCCCGGTACTCAATTAGGGGATCGATAGCATTTTATTGGCGCGACATGTAATCATGTTTCGACTCTCATTATTTAATTCAGTTTCATTATTTAGTAATTATAAGTTTGAATCTGATTTGATTGTTGATGCATTGATGCTTATTGTGTTTTAATTAATTGTCTTTTAATTTATTATTAGTCAATTAATTATTTGATGTTTATTCCTGCTTTATTTATTGTTTTATATGTTTGTCTTATTAGTCATTCCATGAGAGTATTTTGGTGATGTGGAAACAAGGTGCTAGTATAATTTTGATTCCTTTATTATTACGTTTTTGCGTTTATTAATTGCTTATAGTGTATGCATGCATAGTTCGTTGGTAGCCACCCTTGCTTTGGTAGTTTTTAAGCCCGGTTGTACTTGCTTGTCTCGGAGAATTGACCAAAGTACCCTAGGGAAGTAGGTTGCGAGGGTTGATAAGAATTGACCAAAAAACTATCAACCCCCCTCGTTCGAATTGACCAAAGGATCACCTTCCGGAGGGATGAACTTAAGAAGGTAGGGATGTGTTTCTAAGATGCTAGCGCCCGGGCACACATTGTTACGAATCTTGCTTGTAGTGGAACTTAATGACTGTCAATAGGTTTCTGAATGATCCCGGGTGACTAGTAATCATCTTGGTGACGAATCTAGGAACCATAGGCTGGGACGAATTGACCAAACGAGGCCCAGTGAATTTAAACCCCACTAGAAGCAGGAATCTAGTGACTTTTAGACCTCATGTATTGCGATAGTAAACACCGACTCTTAATGACTTAACATAGCTTACCGGGGACCTCCGTTAGATAGACGGGTAATGTCGTCATAACGAGTAGGGGGATATGTTTAATAGGTTAGAAGAATTGACCAAAGGAGTTTACCGGCTTTTGCCACGATTCATTCGTGGATGAACACAGTTTGAGAATTGTATCACTATCTTTCCCATTAGTTTGTTTGCTAGAGAACCATCCTAATTGATCCCGTAGACTTTCTAGAATTAAATCAATTAAAAAAAGATATAAAGACTTATATTTATGTGACAATCTATTTAATTAGACAACTAGAAATCGACCATTTTTGGGAAGACCTCGGTCTTACCATTCCCTCACTACATGCAACCGGGTACACTGCCCGTTAGTGCATAAGGTAGGCCATAGGTATACAAGAAATTATAAATAGTAAAACCTGGTCAAAAATCCTGCATCATGTGCCTTGAGAGTGTAAGTATGTGTTTTTAGTGTGAAATATAGTTCTCTTTCTTTCTCTCTCTACTTCACTACCACGCCCTACCCTCTTGTGTCCCCATAACCCAAGTATGCCTTAGATATATGTATTAGTTGATCATAAAAGGGGACCTACACTTTCACTCAGCGTTATTAATTACAAAAACCTATGAACTCACCAACTTTATGTTGACCGTTTTAGCATGTATTTTCTCAGGTTCTTAGACGCGTTTGCATGGTTTGCAATTGGAGCATCATTACTAGAGTCACATTTTTGCGGTCTCATCATTTTGAAGACTTATTGTATTACTTTTATACATTTGGTTGTGAATTCTTGAAACATTGTTTTGTTAAAACTTTATTGATGAGATCAAACGTGTATTTTCAAACGACTCATGTATAGGTCATATAATATAACTTGGAACTTTGTGCTATGAAGTCACACCCCCGGTAACCTTTCCACTAGGACATTTTAGGGGTGTGACATTAGCTCGAATATCTACACATTATTGCTAATGTGAGTCACATGAACTTGTATCAGAAAGTGTGTCAAGTTCTACTACATAGATGATAGACTAGCCATCTATGTTATTTATTAACTTGAAAATTGGTATGCAATTCCTCCTTAATTGGCCTACCTAGCCACAAGGGTGTAGCACCTTTATTGGGTTAGAATAAACAACTAGGTAAATCACGCTAGTTATTTCCTTCACCTCTTTACGGTAATATTTTCGTTTTCTAACTAAAACTCATAATATCAAGATTTTGTCATTCTGGTAGCTATAGAAACATGTTATTAGTTGTTCAAATGTCTTATATGTTTCAAAGACTTCAAAATCGAATAAGGGTAGTGAAGCCTACTTGAAAGAATACGATGTGCAACCATACTTAACCGTTTTACTTATACAAGACAAAATGATTTCATGGGTAAGTTTGCTATGAGTTCCATTAGAATTAGGATAATTTTATCGTTCCTATTATAGCTTTCTCAAGTAATGAGAAGGGATATGAATGAGTCTCTCTCTTTCTTACAAGAAAAGGAGACTCATTTTGTCTTCTTCAAGAAAACCACAAACTCTCGTTTACAGTTTATGTTGCATCATACAATTAACATAATATAAAAAGTTCAAACTTTAGTATATTCGATAATTTATCCTTTAAAGTATTAACTACCCATGTTTTAAATAAAAAAATTAATTTAACAAAAGGCGAAGATCCAACTAAAACTTCTACTCATCACAGTAGTCTGACTACTTGTAATTTGTGGATTCAAAAGGTAAGCGACAAGCGATAATTGCATTACAAGCAAGGTTGCAAAAATTATGAATCGGTAATCGGGCGGTCGACCCCCTTGTAGCTTTTAATCGGTTTAGACGAGATTAATCGGTGATTAATCGGATTGGCATATTTGACAAGTTTTGGGTATTTCCGGCAAAAACTTTCTTAAAAAACATATTGTAATATATATAAACAACGAATATAAGTGATTAAAACTAGTTTACTGCGAGTTTTGGGTATTTCTAGCAAGATTTGCAATTTTATGGTAAGTTTTACCGTCAATGATCGCCAATGACTGATTTGTTTGACCGATTACATAAAGCGAAATGATTGGTGCCCCAGTAACGCCTAGACGGTGATTAATCGACCTTGTAGGCCTTTTGTTTGCAACACTGAATTTACAAGTGCAACTCTTAAACTTTATGAGACTCATAGCACTAAGGAACAATCTACTAGTGTTATGTGACATGTTTTGTCTCATCTTATGCCTCGGGTTAGGGTCTGACCACTCAAAATTGATTAAGTCATCCAAAGTAAGAACATGTGAAAATTAACATACGTATGACCTATAGAGAATATCCCACCTTGGGTTACAGTTCACCTATGTTTGACATAGAGAAAAAAACAATTGCAAGTGTCCTCACACGATTGGATGGCAAAGACTTAAAGTTATAAGGGTATAAAATATTTTGATAAAACAAGTAAATCAAAAGGTGTACAAAGAAGCATGCATACATTCTTCGTAGCACAAGTTAAAAAACAAATTTTCTAAATTTATTTCTAGTCTTGTTTAAATTATTTATGTTAAAACAACATCCAATTTATTATAATATGCAACCTATGTGGATATAAAATAAATCAAAGACAAACATAAATAACACGCATTACAAATAACATTTAAGCGTTTACAAAACCAGAGTAGGTGCACATTTATCGTGGGAAAACATCAAAGGTCATCCAAAACCTAGATTGACACCCTCAAAAAGTTTATAAACTTCAAGTATTTCAATCATTGACAAACAAGCATTAGCATGTTTCGTCATGGGAAAAAGTTAAAGGACCAAACCCTAGACTATCTTGGTTAAAAACCAAGTGATTCAGTCATTGATAAAATAGTGCAAAAACTCTAATTAATCAGTTATAATTTTATTAAACCAATGTGCTTGCATAGTTTTTCACAGGAGAAAATTACTGTATAAAACCAAACCCAATGCGTTTAAAATAGTGCAAGACATTAGTTTAATGTAAATCATATTTTGATATTATTAGTTCCATTTATTACAAGAAATCCATTTGAAACTTATACAAGTCATAATGAATAATAAGATGCAACTATAAATGAAACATAATAAACAAACAAACATCATACCACGACATGCAAAACCTAAACCGATGAATTCCTATCTCAGGATCATGAGCCATCATGAAACCCATGAGGTCAACTAAGGATCAAACAATAATAACCAAACATAGGGCTCTTACTTGCTTTTAGACCTATTCCAAAGCAAGTAAAATTCTTAAAGCCTTGATTTCCAGCATGTTGTTCGAGCATAAACGTCCACTTGAGGGCCCAAAAGGTCCGACTAGGATTCTTCCCCACTCAAAGTGCCAAACTACAAATTTGTATCCCTATGAGTTTTGTACTGTCCACCAAATTTTGCGGTCTAATTCCCTCTAGAACTCCAAGAATTATTTTTTCTTTAGACGTACCTCCAACAGGTTAGCATTGACCTTTCCACCTTTAACTTATCGCCAATCCATATTGAACCACAATTCAACTAGGACTAACAAGAGACCTAACACCCCACTATAAGGTCCCCAAATAATGGCTACAATAAATTTAAAGGTACTAAAATAAGGCCAAAACAATGGCTAAAACCCAAAAAAAAAAACAACAACAACGATGTAGTAAACAAACAAGTATGTAAAGGCTAGGTCATCATCGGTTTTTCACATCCCACATATTAACACATTAATAATATGATATAAACAAGAGTTTGGATTTTGTACATGGCCAACATGCATGTGTTTGCCATGGAACACAATTATACAAGTAAATAAAGTTAAAATGAAGAATTTAAAGCACGTAAAAACCCCCCATCATACAAACTTAAAATCCAGTGACCTAGGTTTTCAAGTATCTATTAAGTCGATTTTGTCATAAAAAATAGTCTTAAGGGCTGTCAAAAATCTTTAGAAGAAAACATGCGTAAAAACGCGTTTTTGGTCAATTTTATGTGATCAATGTAACCTAAACATCATACAATGGCTCGTGATGCCACTTTTGGGATTTATATACTCTATTAACATTTATAACGTATAAAATACGCAGCTGAAAAGGTCCTATAAGTGGATCCATATGATATATATAGATTAACAAATATATCGTTACTAACCTCTTGTAATAGATTCATATGACTAAACGGATCAAAGAACAAGTCGAGTTCTTCCCTTGGACACCCATCAATAAACACTTAATTACCAAAGTAGGCAATCTCTATGATTCGTACACACTACATGCCTTCGTATACCCGAATGCTAGTTCTTATTTAACACATGATCAAGCGCGAACAATACAATTTGTTTTCTTATAAAATTGGCTAAATAAACCCTTAAAGGATATGTTAGTCGATCGTATATGGAGAAGAAAATCATGAAGCAATTTTGTGATTTGTTTCCCAAGTATATATAGCATTAGAATTATATCCTAATCCTAATATTAAAACAAATCCTAAACTTGCATAACAAGTTTGGTTTTTCTTCATTTTCCAACCCTTGGTCGATTACCATAAGATAATATGGGCTTCCATATTATTTTTCAGTTAGTCTATGTAACTATGTCTTACATTAATTAAATAAGGCCCATTAGTTAATTAACGCGTAACAATCGTTAATTATTTCGTGATTTATTTAACTAATATAATTAATATAATTATTAAAAAGTTATTAATTACATTATAAATGGTAATACCTCGGTGTATACGTGCGTAACCCAATAGGCTTACGTATTTCCAATCGTATATTTATTTTGACGTGAGCATTTTCCAATAGTAGTGGCCAGGCATGGAGTACCAGTATCTGTAGTGTTTGATAGAGATAACCGATTCACTTCCAGATTCTGGCAAAAATTTCACGAAGACTTGGATACTCGTGTTAATTTCAGCACAACTTATCACCCACAGACATATGGTCAGGGTAAAAGAACCATTCAGACATTGGAAGATATGCTTCAAACATATGCTATAGATTTCGAAGACAGTTGGAACAAATACTTGACGTTAGCTGAAGTCTCTTATAATAAAAACTACCATTCCAGTATCAAGATGCCACCATACGAAATGCTTTACGGGAGAAAGTGCGAAACTCCAATAGCTGGGGTGAAATTAAGCAAAGAGAAATAGGCAACTCGGATATTGTTCAACAGAGAAATGAAAAGATTGACCAGATTAAAGAAAGGTTAAAGATGGCTCAAGACAGACATAAATCTTATGCTGACAAGAGAAGACGGCCGATAGAATTTTAGGTCGGTGATCGAGTCGTGCTAAAGGTATCCTTGTGGAAGGGAGTCAACATATTCAGAAAGAGTGGAAAGCTCGGACCACGTTATATTGGTCCATTCAAAATAACAGACATAGTTGGGAAGGTAGCATTCAGACTTGAACTACCAGAAGAATTGACAAGTATTCATAACACCTTCCATGTATCCCAGCTACAAATTTGCTTGCCAAATGTGGCAGAGTATGTCCCTCTAGCAGATATAATGGTTGAAGAAAAGCTCGGCCATGTTGAGGAGCCAGTAGAAATTCTTGACGCCAAAGTAAAGAAACTCATAAATAAGGAGGTCCTTCTTCTTAAAGTCAGATGGAAGCATAGAAAACCATTAGAGTATAAATAGGAACCCGAAGACGAGCTCTAAGTAATATCCAACATTTCATCAGGAATGGTTTGTGAGGATACAAACCGAATAAGGGGGAGAATTGTAACACCCCAATTTTAACGGTATTAATATTATTATATTCTAAAGCTTCTCAGTTAACTCTCTAGTTTCTCGTTATCCAAAAGGACCTCCCTTGAAATCTAGTTATTAAGTATTAAGGACCTTCCACATAATAGTTTCACTAACAGGGACTAACTTTGTTTAATCATGAAACTTGTATTAAAACTCATATATGAGTTACTTCAATATCATGAAACTTTAAATCTCTCTTTTCCCTCTCCTTCCTCACGTCACATATGTTAATACAAATAAGCCGTGAAAACGTTTATTTATATTTTACGATCTTCTAATGTTTTGTCGATAACAAATATAAAATCATTTTAACGAAACAAATAGAGTACGTAAATAGTTTGAGTTAATAGTTTTCTAACACACTTACGCTCTCACATAAAACACTAAAACAAGTATAAGTGATTTTATGACTTAGATACATATGTACAACAACTAGTGTTTACATATTGGATTAAACATATACTTAAACTAAGTATACCAAAATGGGTAAAAACAAGTATATACTAAAATGGGTAAAAACAAGTATATACTAAATAAGTAAAAACTAGCAAATGGTTTTGACCCATAACCCATGGTTTTATATATACCACTTAACCAAGTTCACTGTATCTAGAAAGAAAACCATGGATCAACCCATAACCCATGACCCATGGGCAAAGAGGAGCGGACCACGGATCCCTAGCTTTGTGCCAGCCGGATCCCTTGTGGTAGGGATCCGTGGGATCCGGGGAAACAGAAGAGAATTGTCTCTATAAATAGAGAGTCATTTCTTCCTCTCTATGTGTGCTTTTCATATAAACTTCCCCAAAGTATTCTAACCCTCTAACCTCAGATCTAAGTGATCTATGTAGTTTGTCTTTTGTTTTTGTGTGATCTTCTAGGTTCCTCTTAAAGGAAAGATCACCACATCTTGAAGACATGCAAGCTCAAGTCCATGAGTTGCCATGCTTCGTCATCATCAAGAAAACGAAGGTTCTCTTGTTGATAGATCTACCTTTCTCCATAGATGTTGGGTTGAAGGCATTAGTGAAGAATGCCGAAAGTGTCAAGATGAAAGCATTAGTGAAAGGTGCTCATCATCCGTGTCAAAGCATTAGCGAAGGATGCTAAAGGTGTCAAGATGAAGGCATTAATGAAGGGTGCCAAGCGTTGTGTCAAAGGCATTAGTGAAGGATGCCAAAGAATCAAATCAAGTAGCATTTGGGAAGAATGCCTAGGTCGTATAATCGATGAGGTGCATCGTTATACATATATGTATTTGTTTATATACAAGGATGGTGATATCCTTGGTGGTGTTGTAACAAGGAGTAGATCTCCTTGAGATTAGGTGTTGTGTCGTGAAGGTGTAGTTCACCTAAGGTGTGAAAGAACTAGGTACTTAGCCTAGTACCTAATAAAGGGTAGGCGACGTTGTGAAGGATTAGTTCTCCTAAGGTGTGAAAGAACTCGGTGGTTAGCCTAGCACCGTATAAAGGGTAGGCGACATTGTGTTAGGTGTGGTTCGCCTTGGTGTGAAAGAACTCGGTATTTAGCTTTGTACCGGAAAAAGGTTAAGCGACGTTGTGAAGGCTTCTCCGCCATAAGGATTTGGTGTAGTGTTTACGAACTCTCGAGTAGGTGACTCGGGGAGTGGAGTAGGGCAAGGAAGGTGTCCTTGTAGCCGAACCACTATAAATACTTGTGTCGTGGTGATGTGCTTCTTACTCTTTATCTTTCATTACACGTTTATATATCTATCTATCAACGTCCAACATAAACAATCAAATAGATTGACATAAGTCGATCTAAATATTTAAAAGGAAGTTTTAAATTGGTAAAACTATTCAACCCCCCCTTCTAGTTTTCCACAACATACATAAAACTCAAGTACAAATTAGGGTTTTCATTCCCACATGATTTTAATCAAGTTTAAGCTAAGAAATTGCTATATTGAGGCATAGAGATATGAATTATAGCATCCCCACAATCTAAATTGAGGTAAGAATCATATTTAAGTTTCAAACGTCGTGTTTAAAGGCTACCCGTTATGGGGTTATGCCTATAGATACTGTTAATACAAATAAACTGTAAAAACGTTTATTAATATTTTGCGATCTCTTTGTGTTTTGTTGATAACAAATATAATGTTATCTTAAGTACAATTATAAGGATACATGTTATTTTTGTAAAGCATTTACATATAGCCATTTAATATAAATTGTTGTAATAAATCATTTGTTGTAATAGTTTATTAGGATGGGTAAAAATCACAACCCATGGATCATATCCATAACCCATGGTATCAACCCATACCCACTTGACTAGATACAATGTACTCATTAGATACATTTAATCTAAAAGAATACCCATGGAACAACCCATGACCCATAACCAAAAAACCCATGGGCAAAGAGGAGCGTCCCACGGATTACACTAGACGGATCCCTTGTGGGAGGGATCCGTGGGATCCGGGGAACAGTGGCAAGTTTTGCCTATAAATAGAGAGACATTTCTTCATTCTAACTCACCCCTCTTCTTACTAATTCTATCATATACTCGCATTCTATTCTAACAAAAGATCACTTGATCTAGAGAGTACTTGTTTCTTTCTTTCTTTAGTGATTCTCATATAGGTCCTTCTCTAAGGCGAGATCACGAGCATTCTACAAGTCATCCAAGCAAGGGGTCCTTGATTGATTTGTTCCTCCGCAAGATTTCTGTAGCGAAGATCTTGTATTTGATATTTCACATATTTGTTGTGTAATAGTCGTGTTGGTTTGGTCCACCGTGTTACGGACTCGGTATTTAGCTTTGTACCGGAAAAAGGTGTAAGCAACGTTGTGAAGGCTTCTCCGCCAAGTTGAAGGATTTTGTTGACATAGTGTTTGAACTCTCGAGTAGGTGACTCGGGGAGTAGAGTAGGGCAAGGAAGGTGTCATTGTAGCCGAACCACTATAAATCGGTTGTGTCATTTCTATCCCTTGCTTTACTTTATTTACTTGCTTTATCATTAGATCTATACTTTCTCTACATCCATACGATTTCACATAATATCGAATCTAAAGTTTTTGAAACTAACTTAAAATCGGCAAAACTATTCAACCCCCCCTTCTAGTTTTCCACAATTGGCATCAAGAGCTAAGTTTATAAAAGTTCTAAAGTAAACCGTATTTTAAAAACTTTTCGATCACTATGAGTTCTGAAAATTACAAGGAAGGGCAATCTATGCAACGACCACCACTACTTGAAACTAATGGTTTTATATATTGGAAAAATAGATTCGAAACGTATGTGAAGTCTAAAGATATTGATCTTTGGTACATTATTGTTGAAGGCGATTTTGAGGCTACCTCAAAAGATGATAAAGGAAATTTAGTTAACATACCTCATGATAAACTAAACGATGAAATGAAGAAAAAGGTTTCTAAAAATAGTGAAGCTAAAATGCTTTTGTATAATGCTTTACCCAAAAAGGAATTCGAAAGAATTTCTATGCTTAAAACCTCTAAAGAAATTTGGAATTCTTTAGTTGTAACTCATCAAGGTAATCAACAAGTTAAAAATAATAAAATTGATTTATTTGTTCAACAATATGAACAATTTTTAATATCGGATGAGGAAACTATAGATCATTCATTTGCTAATTTTAATACTATTATTACATCTTTACAAGCACTTGATGAATCTTTCTCTAGCCGTAACCATGTTAGGAGATATCTAAGAGCACTTCCATCCAAGTGGAGATCCAAGGTGACGGCGATCGAAGAGTCAAAAGATTTGACAATCCTCACCCTTGATGAACTCATAGGCAACTTAAAAGTCTACGAGCTTGTCCTTGCTAAAGATTCTGAAGCCTCAAAGGTGAAAGAGAAACACAAATCTCTTGCCCTTAAAGCCAAAAAGGCTTCAAGCGATGAAGAGAACTCCTCTTCAGATAGTGTAAAACCCTAAAAATCTTAAACGCGTGAAAATACCATTTTGCCCTCAAATTTTTAAAACTTATAAATTACGTAAAATATGTCAGCGCTCATTAAATTTAATTCTAATCTAACTTATAAATGGGTGGCAAACCTAGTGTACGAGATTATTGAAAATGCTTATGCTCACGTTTACATATAAACCGCACGTTACAAATGGGCATGGACCGAAATTTAACTAGACACTACTACTTAATTATGGCCCATCTAAATTGAGCTTGGCCCAACTTTCTCCCTTTGGCCCGTCTAATACCAAAACCGGTGTTCCCCCTCTTCCTTTTTCATTATACGCTCCATATCATTGAACAAAGCAAAACCCTAACTTCCTCTCCATCCTAAAGTGACGGCAACAAGAAATGTTTCTCCATTCCATTCGATCTCAAGACAAAAGAAAGAAGCTGTAATCGTTGGTGATGGATTTGAGATGTTTGTGATCTTTTGGTTCGAAGAAGAAGCTAGGTCGAGGGTTGGTATTATGGTCGTGGGTTTTTGAAAGCCATGGAAGGCTTGTCGTGGCTCTTGGAGATTTGGTACTCGTCTTGCTCTTCGTACACGCTACTAGGGTAACGTACCATCACCTCGTTCCTTGTTTCCTTTGTTTCTTGGCTTTGGTCGCAGGTTATCTTCCCATAAAATCACATATATAAATGTTATCATGCCTAATGAATTCGAAACCCTAATTGGAATGGAACCCTAAGTGTAATTAATGGTCTAAACATGTGATTATAATGGTTTTAATAAACCCTAAAACTGGACAGCATCCTATGTCGAAATTGTGTGTGTTATAGATCCAATTTTATAAGTGCAATAATCTGGGTTTTTGTGGGAAAAGTTTATTTTATGTCTTAGTTAAGTTTTCCAAATGGTTTGGTTGAATTTGGAGTTGTCTAAGTCGTATTTTTGAATTTTACAAGATCAAGTGTCAAAGCTGAGAAAACGGGTCTGAAATTTAGGTTGGATTCATCTAGGTGTTATCTGATGATACCTGCATGTTTTTTAGTGATTCTTGAGTCTAAATTGTATTACTTTGAAATAGCTTTCTGGAAATATAAGTCTTGTATCATTTGTAAACATGGAAGTATGATTTTTATATTTTTGGAGTTAGGGTGTCTGAATCTGAATTGCTGAGTTGAAATTTATGATGTAGTAAATGATTTTTAATAATTAATCTATGAGGTTCTGGAACTTTTCCTTTGGTGGATACGATATTTATATATGGTGTGACACCTGTAGCTTTTGGTTTGATGCGTTGAGTAGGGTGAGTGTGTTTGTTGGGGCCATACTTTTGGTGTGCGTAAATCTGGATGAGTTCTGGACAGGTCTGGACTTATGATTTTCCATAGGCCATTTAGCATGGAAATAGAACCCACCAATTTTTGTAGAGTCTCTTAACTCATATGGGAACTCCTGGGATTTTGCTTGATTTCATTTGAGCTAAGTAAGTATTTTATAAAAATCGTTAAAGTCTGGTCCAAATATGAGTTTAAGAAAATGAAAGATAAAACATGATATCAATAAGTAACACACTTACAAAGGCATAAGAAGCTTATAAAAGGAACTAATAAGTATTATACGAATCGTAATCCGTGTAGATTCATTGAAGAAGACGTGGCTTCGTACCTTCGTGTTCGTTCATTCATTTGTTTTTCCCTCATTTGCGTTAAGGTACAGATATTCTGACCTTTTCAGTAAAGGTTTCTCATGATTTCCTTTCTTCATCATTTCTCTTATGCTTATTAGGATTTCCTATGCCATTGCTATGATTACCTTCTGTTTATGTGAATCTCTGTTTGTCTGAATCTCATGTTTGTTGAACTTGCTATGTTTGATTATGAACTTCTGATTATGAACATTTGATTTTGATCGTCTGATTATGAATATTTGATTATGAACTTCTGATTATGAACATCTGATTATGAACCTCTGATTATGAACGTATGATATGTGACTGTGATATGAACCTTTGATTTCTGAACATTTGATATGAACCCTTTCTGATTTGTTTGATCTGTTGCTTATCTGAAATCTCTGTTTATTGAACCATGAACATCTGATTTGAACTTATGATATGAAAACTCCGATTTGTAAATCTGTTTGACCTAAGTTAGTTTGACACCCGAGCCAATATTTCACTAGTCATGGGGGTTCCATGTCCTTGTCAGTGATGCACCTCTGACATGACTCTAGGGCAGTAGAGTGATGTTCTGCCACGTCCCTTTCCGTTATCTGTTTATTGATAGTATGGCCACTATCCGTCTGTTGGGGCGTATGGATGCATCCTAGATCTGATCTGTTATCTGATATGATTTGTCTGGTGAATGATGTCGTGTGCAATACGCGTCTTCACAAATTCTGGGAGCTAGTTACTCCATTTGTTATTGAGGTCTCCCCTCATATTATATAAGGTATTCCGAGGTCACCCCTCCGAATAAGAAAGTTACTTCTGATATGATATGTTCTGGGCTCGTGGTAGATAACTAAATCTGTATCTGTTATTTCTGTGTTAGATATTCTGTTTATGATTCCGTATTTGTCAATGTTTCCATTCACGTACCGGGTTATCATATGTTTATTGGATTTGTTTATGCTATTTATGTTTTATGTGACTACTGATTATCCTGTTATGATGTGATTAATATGCGGTTATCTGAGTTACCTGTTTTCATCTGATGATATGTGATCTCACTGTTATATGAACCTCTGAATTGTCTGGTGACCATGCTAATGTGTAATCGATATTTTTGTCTGTTTATTATGTGTACTTCGTTAAGTTAATTTAGTGGACTATGACTATTCGATAGTATCCTTATATGCTTGTTGTTGACATGCCATGTTATGCTAGGGTATAATTGATTGTTCTGTAAGTTCATTATGTATAATTGTTCAGATAATTCGTGAACTTTGATTATCCGTTGGTGTTCGTATCTGCTTATGTTTGATCTGCCATGTTTAAATTCTGCTTATACTAAAGTTTGATCTGGGAAAATGGTTTAATTTATAATGTCTGGCCTGTTAACTTGCTAACTGCTATGTTATGCCTCTAGTTCATTTAATTATAGTTTTTGTAAGGTGTTCTCATTGGTATGTGTGACTACTATGTGTTGACTATTGTTTTCCGTTGCTACGACACTGGTTAAGTTTATTAAATGTAACTTATCTGATTTGTGTGAATGTCATGTTTACTTTCTAGAAATTATTTCTGTTAGTTTTGATATTTCGTTTGGCTTATATGTACTCTGATTTTCTGAGTTAGTTAGTGCCTGGTTATTTAATGTGTTGGCGGTTGTGTCATCAATATGCTATGTGTTTGTTCTTATTTGTTATGTGCTCTTCCGGATTTCTGTGTATTTGTGTTTCCGCAGAATCTTCAATGATTCATTATTCTCATTCCGCTGTGACTTCGTTATTCGTATCTTTGTTTCATTTCGCATTTCTGTTTTGTTTAGTTTTCGTATTGTTATATCTGTTCACTGGGCTTTGTAAGCTCAGCCGCATTTTCTTTTCCTGCGGCAGGTATTAGGCATTCAAGATGAGCTTATGGGATAGCTGATCTGGGTTGAGAGTAGAGCTGAGAGCAAGATTGGAATATAGGGATCTTAGATTTATTTTGATTATTAAGATATTTATGTTTTCTTTTGTAAGTTTTGTAAAGGCTTCCGCTTTTGTATAGTATTTAAAGTTCTGATATGAAACCGTATTGTGATATCTTTACCCTTGTCGGGTTGGGGTGTTACAGATAGTGACAACGAGGAGTATGCTATGGCAGTAAGGGACTTTAAAAAGTTCTTTAGAAGGAAGGGAAGATACGTCAACCAACCGTATGACGACAAGAAAGGATTCCGGAAAAGCAAAGAGGACGAGAAGCCAAGGGATGATCGTGCTTGCTTTAAATGTGGGGACCCAAACCACTTTATTAGTAAGTGTCCCAAACGGGATGATCAAAAGGCGTTCATGAGCGGCACGTGGGGAATGAGCGACGAGGAGGACGAAGAAATTTGTCTCATGGCAAATGACGAGGTATGTCACGAATACTATAGTAGCTCATCACTAGATGACGACTCATTACATAATGAATATGACAAACTTTGCAATATTAGCTTAAAACTAATTAACAAAAACAAGCTTTTAAAAAGTCAAAACCAACGTTTAGATAAAGAAGTCATAGAATTAAAAGCGAAATTGAAACGTCTAGAAAAGGGTAAAATAGCAAGTGGTGAATGTGAACTTTGCGTTCAACTTCAAACACTAGTTGATCAACTAGATTCTAAAATTGCTAGAATGAGTACGAATACTTTAGATATGATATTAGATAGTGTTAAAACCGTAAACAACCAAAAAGGTTTAGGTATTCAACAACTTGATCCATCAACTAGTGAAAACAAAGAAACACAATTTGTTAAGGCACTAGAAAAACAAGCCACTGTTGTGGCGGATCCCACGGATCCCATTTAAAGGGAACCGGCTAGTGTTAAGCCAGGGATCCGTGGGTTTGCTGTAGCAAACAGTGGTAATAACATAGCTTCTTCATCTAGAACTGATTTTGTTATCGTTAATAAGAAGAAACCAACTCATTTTACCACTAGACAACCACCTCCAAAATATAATCCCATTTTTGCAAGAAACAAGGCTCCATCTTTTTCAAAACCTAACCCATCTAGGAGACCTAATAATGTTTACCCAAAAAGTAACCATCAAATGGGATGGAACCCAAATATGCAAAATGGATTTCCTTTTCAAAACTTTGCACCATGGAATGCATATTCACCTTATCCATACATGTCTAACATTAATAGAATGTTTAACACTAATGGACCCATGAAAAAATGGGGACCAAACTTTTGAGTTAATTGTTCTCTTAGGTGTGCTTAAAGGTCGACCTAGACCCGGATAAATGGGTCAAGGATAGCGGGTGCACGAGGCACATGACTGGCAATAAAGATCTATTCTCCACATATGAATCCTTCAATGGAGGTAATGTGGTGGTTGGAAATAGCAAAAGTAAAATCATCGGTAAAGGTACGATTTCTAACAAATCTCTAACCATTAACGATGTGTGTCACGTAGAAAACCTAAACTTTAACCTCTTAAGTATAGGACAAATATGTGATAAAAAGTTCAATGTACTTTTTACTGAAACCGGTAGTAAGATATTAAAAAATGGCATAACCATAGGAAGAGGAATTAGGAAACATGGATTCTATGTCATTAAAATCGGTAATGAACCTAAAGACAAACTTTGTCTTACCTCTATGGATGATACTTCGACCTTATGGCATCGAAGATTGGGTCATGCCAATATGCGACTTCTTCAATCGTTGTCATCCAAAGATCTAGTAAGAGATCTACCTAAGTTAAAATATGAACATCACTTTTGTGATGCTTGTAATGTACGAAAACAAGTTCATTCTAGTCACAAAGCTAAAAACATGGTGTCTACAACTAAGTGTCTAGAATTACTACACATGGATTTATTTGGTCCATCCGCTATCCAAAGTTATGGAGGCAACTACTACACTTTGCTCATAGTGGATGATTACTCTAGGTACACATGGACAAAATTCTTAAAGAACAAAACGGAAACGTTTAATTATTTTGAAATATTAAGCAAGAAAATCCAAAGACAACTAGGAAGTCCTATAGTGTCTATTAGAACGGATCATGGTAGGGAATTCGATAATGAAGTGCAATTTGGAGCCTTTTGTGACGCTAATGATATTACTCACAACTTCTCGGCTCCGCGCACTCCACAATCGAATGGGGTAGTTGAAAGAAAAAATAGAACCCTACAAGAAATGAGTCGCACCATGCTTAATGAGCAATCCATACCTCAAAAGTTTTGGTGCAATGCCGTTGATACTTCAACGTACATACTCAATCGAGTCTAAATTAGACCAATCTTAGGTAAAACTCCATACTAGTTACTCCGAGGCAAAAAACCTACGTTAGATCACTTTAGAGTCTTTGGTAGCAAATGTTTTCTTCTTAACACTAAAGATTACCTTACAAAATTTGATCCTAAATCAACCGAAGGTATCTTTCTAGGTTACTCTCCAAATAGCAAAGCTTAAGTCATATAAATAAAGAAACAATGAAGGTAGAAGAGTCATTAAATGTAAAATTTGATGAAATTCCACCCAAACCCTCTTCACCTCTTGTCGATGACGAGATTGTAGAAAGTGAAGCTATAGTAATAAAGAAAAAGATAAACGAAGAAGAAGAACCTTTAAATGATGAAGTCATAAATATTAAAGAGTCCAAAGATCACCACGTAGATAAAGTCATAGGAAAGTTAAACGAAAGAACATTAAGGTCTCAAGTTCAAAACCAAAGTAGCTTATTTTGTTTTGTTTCAACCATAGAACCTAAGAATACACAAGAAGCCATAAAAGATGAAAGTTGGGTAATGGCTATGCAAGAAGAATTAAATCAATTTGTTTCTAATGATGTTTGGACACTTGTTCCTCCACCTAGTAATCAAACCATAATAGGAACCAAATGGGTTTATAAAAACAAATTAGATGCAAACGGAGTAGTGTCTAGAAACAAGGCTAGACTCGTTGCCCAAGGGTATAACCAACAAGAAGGAATAGACTTTGATGAGACCTATGCCCCCGTGGCTAGATTAGAGTCTATAAGAATACTTCTTGCTTATGCTTGTGCTAATGATCTAAAGCTTTATCAAATGGATGTCAAAAGTGCTTTTTTAAATGGTTTTATTAATGAAGAAGTATATGTAGCTCAACCTCCGGGCTTCATCGATTTTGAAAAACCTAAACAGGTGTATAAGTTAAAGAAAGCCCTTTACGGTCTTAAACAAGCTCCAAAAGCTTGGTATGATAGACTCAAGTCATTCTTAATCAAACACAACTATACCATGGGGTTAGTTGACAACACACTTTTTACTAAGAAAAGAGAGTCACATATAATCATAGTTCAAATATATGTAGATGATATTATATTCGGATCCACTTGTCAAGACATGTGTGATGATTTCTCTAAAATCATGCATGACGAGTTCGAGATGAGTATGATGGGAGAACTTAGTTTATTTCTTGGTCTACAAATCAAACAAGTAGAAGATGGTATCTTCTTTAATCAATCTAAATACATAAAAGAGATGTTAAAGAAATTTGGTCTAGAAGAGTCGAAACCAATTAGGACACCAATGTCATCCAACACCAAACTCACAAAAGATGAAGACAACGAATCCGTCGATAATACTAAATATCGTGGCATGATTGGTAGTCTTCTCTACCTCACGGCTAGTAGGCTAGATATCATGTTTAGTGTTTGTCTATGTGCTAGGTTTCAAGAAGACCCTAAAACATCACACCTAGAAGCCGTAAAAAGAATATTTAGATACATTAAGGGTACAACACAATTAGGATTATGGTATCCTAAGGGCACAAGAGTAGAAACAATTGTATATGCAGATTCTGACCATGCAGGTGATTATGTTGACCGAAAAAGTACAAGTTGGGTATGTACTTTTATGGGATGTTGTTTAACATCTTGGTTTTCAAAGAAACAAACAGCATTAGCAATATCAACAACCAAAGCCGAATACGTCTCCGCCGGCAAAGAATGCCAACAAGCACTATGGATGAAACAAGTGTTAGTTGACTACGACATTCATCTAAGTGACATAGCCATTCTATGTGACAACAAGGGTGCCATAGATTTAAGCAAGAATCCGGTATTACATTCTCGCACAAAGCATATAGAGATTCGTCATCACTTCTTAAGAGACAATGTTCAAAAGGGGAACAACTCTATTGAGAAGGTAGCGTCCGAAGACAATATAGCCGACGTCCTCACCAAACCGTTGAAGCGGGAACAATTCAACCTACTTCGTCTTGGTCTTGGTCTCATGGAACAAACGTCGTAATTTATTTTTTGACTCTACAAGGTATGTAAACACTAGCCTTCTTCTTTCTGAGTCTAGGATCTCTATTTCACGCACAACTCACAAACAATACGGGAATTTTCAAAACCCAATATAAGTCTTTCACTTATAACTCATAGTTTTTATTATTTTCTTTCAAAATAAGTACAAGTTTCAAACATATAATTACATACACATCTTCTTTTCAAAGGATAAAACGATTTTATTCGCACATAGAAACCTCTTTTTGAAACGTTTTCTAAAAATGATACTTCTTCCCGTATCAATTTCACAAAAGCAATTTCTCACGTCTAGGACAACTCGCTTTCTAAAAACGATTTCATTATTAATACAAAGTAAAAACCCGTTTTCATTGCATCTCATGTCTTTTGAATGCTAAAGGAGATACATAACTAATATGTATTTTTTGGTACATTCATTTAAGCAAAAATGAATTAGGAGCACTCGGGTTATCTCACATAATAGTATGCTTTTTTACTTCTAGTTTATTTTTCTTTTCTTCTTAGGAGTCGAGATAACCGCAACTCCAAATAGTTTGCTTATAGGCACACACTAGGCAAAAATGTTTCCAAAATGAAAATTTTGTGCTGCCTGAATCACCAGACCCACGGATCACAGCCTTCATGCTGGACGGATCCCTCAAGGGAAGGATCCTTGGGATCCGTGAGACAGAAGCTGGTTTTATCTTCTATTTTTCTCACTTTGGATGAAAACTCCAACATTTTTTCATTTTTTGGAGTATGTTCTTTAATGCTTGTGTTCTCATGATCACATGCCTTAAATTCATATCTAATCATTCGATTTTAATCCACATTTTGGATCAAACATTCATTACAATGCATTGTTTTTCTATATATAGGACTCCCAAAATGCTTGCATATTCATCTCATCTTCACAAACAAACAACACCATGTCATCCAAAAGATCTTACAACTTAGATGAATCACCCAGTACAAACAATCATCTTCATGAAACCCAAACCTTTGTACTTCCACCTTCCAAAATACCACAATCAAACTCTAGGATATCCGCACGGATTAGCATCCGATCTTGTTGCTTAGCAAAACCATCATCAAATGGCTCATCACCATCAAATAACTCACCACAATATGCTTCCATTATAGCACCTCCTTCATCACCAACAAGTACACCAACTTCATCACCTAAAGTCACTCTTTTGGAACTCCTTACGACTCTAACAAGATCTCAACAACCAAAACAAAAAGAAATAGCCTTTTTGACACCTCCCACTTCTCCAAACACAATATTCAATGACCTTGAAACATCACCACCCTTAGCTCCCATTAAGCTACAAGAACATCTAGGTTCTTTTCCACCACCACTTCCAACTATTCCGGACTTTGATCCGTATTTTTCTATTTTTCCACCACATCTTCCGCAACTCACAAATCAAAACAACCCGGAAAACTTCCGCACTCATTACCCACATCACTTACATTGCGAACATTGCCAATCCACTAGGGAAATTGCAATAGAAGTTAGGGAAGAAATGCGATTCATACTCAACCTCATCCTTGATCGCATCAATACCATTACTCATCAAAACCTCCATCCATAACCTTATGCAAGCATGGAAGGAATCATTATTACTATTTTCTATTTCTAGTACTTTTTCTTTTGAGTCATTTTCAAGAACAAGTCTTGTTATTATTTTTACACGCTTGTATGTGGCATAAATACCACTACACTTTGTTGTTTTATTACAAGGCCTTGTTTACATACCTTGGCTCCCAATCTTGATTCTCGTCAATCACAAGATTACCTAAGCATGTTACTAACATTTATCTTTGTAGGATTTTTTATTTTTCTTCACTTGACGCCCCAAACTAGGGGGAGCTACCGTCAAGGGGGAGTAAGCGATACGTGGACTAATTTTCCACATTTTATTTCTTTGATAGGTTAACTTTTTGTTTCGACAAAAAGGGGGAGAAGAAGTAAAACTTAGGGGTTTTCAAAACATACATCTATTCTTAAGTTTTACTCATCATAACATTATGTTTTGTCATCAACAAAAAGGGGGAGATTGTTAATACAAATAAACCGTAAAAACGTTTATTAATATTTTGCGATCTCTTTGTGTTTTGTTGATAACAAATATAATGTTATCTTAAGTACAATTATAAGGATACATGTTATTTTTGTAAAGCATTTACATATAGCCATTTGATACAAATTGTTGTAATAAATCATTTGTTGTAATAGTTTATTAGGATGGGTAAAGATCACAACCCATGAATCATATCCATAACCCATGGTATCAACCCATACCCACTTGACTAGATACAATGTACTCATTAGATACATTTAATCTAAAAGAATACCCATGGACCAACCCATACCCCATGACCCATGACCCATAACCAAAAAACCCATGGGCAAAGAGGAGCGTCCCACGGATCCCTAGGATTACACTAGACGGATCCCTTGTGGGAGGGATTCGTGGGATCCAGGGAACAGTGGCAAGTTTTGCCTATAAATAGAGAGCCATTTCTTCATTCTAACTCACCCCTCTTTTTACTAATTCTCTCATATACTCTCATTCTCTTCTAACAAAAGATCACTTGATCTAGAGAGTACTTCTTTCTTTCTTTCTTTAGTGATTCTCATATAGGTCATTCTCTAAGGCGAGATCACGAGCATTCTACAAGTTATCCAAGCAAGGGGTCCTTGATTGATTTGTTCCTCCGCAAGATTTCTGTAGCGAAGATCTTGTATTTGATATTTCACATATTTGTTGTGTAATAGTCGTGTTGGTTTGGTCCACCGTGTTACGGACTCGGTATTTAGCTTTGTATCGAAAAAAGGTGTAAGCAAAGTTGTGAAGGCTTCTCCGCCAAGTTGAAGGAGTTTGTTGACATAATGCTTGAACTCTCGAGTAGGTGACTCGGGGAGTGGAGTAGGGCAAGGAAGGTGTCCTTGTAGCCGAACCACTATAAATCGGTTGTGTCATTTCTATCACTTGATTTACTTTATTTACTTTCTTTATCATTAGATCTATACTTTCTCTACATCCATACGATTTCACATAATATCGAATCTAAAGTTTTTGAAACTAATTTAAAATCGGGAAAACTATTCAACCCCCCTTCTAGTTTTCCACAGATACTGTTTTAATGACATAAGTGGGGTTTTGTAGATGAAATATTATGTTAAGTTGTTATTCTTAAAAATCACTAAGAACATGTGTTAATCATGTGGAAATGATATGATAAGTGACATGTATCTTAGTATGAAGCCATAACACCGTCTTATGGTGTTAAATTTTGAAAAGTAAAGTTTATGTTAGTAGTTATCCGCGAAACCAAACGTCGCCTTATGTCTTAGTAAATACCAAGCGCTAGCTTATGATAAGATAAGCCGTATACTAAGTGAGCTCGATGTCTATAATGTGGTTTTGTGTAAAAACGCAAGATTTCAAGTTTAATGTCTAATACATATAAGTGTTTTTTTAGTTAAAGGGGTGTTTAACAATATGCCATTTTTACCTGTTTTTTACCCATTTGACTTTATATGAGTCTAGTCATATCGTATGTTGTATCTACAGCTGGTTTTGGTAATGAAATATGTTAGTGTTTTGGTTAAATCAGTTCTGAGTTATAGATTTGGTTTTGTGTAGAAAACGCAGAATTTCTACAAAACTTTTATGTACCTGATAGTCGATACGACGTATCCTAAAAGTGGGATACGACGTATCAGATGACATGGCCAATACGGCGTATCCTAAAAGATACGGCGTATTGGATGACATGGTTGATACGACGTATCCCTAAAGTGGGTACGACATATCGACCATGCTATAAAAGAAATAAAAAAAATCTAGTATGAGTGTTTCATAAAATTATGTGCTTTAGAAAATGAGAAAGACCTAATGCTGCAAACATATACACAGAAAACCTTACGCTGCAAGCCCACACCCCCTCCCACCGCCATGGATCTCCATCTTCAACAACCACATATTTTTCTCCTCTTCACTCCTTGATCATTACCACAATTATGCGGTTGTCGCCATCAAAGATTCGTTCATCACACACCTTAACCACCAAATATTCTTTCTTGACTATCTAATACTCGAAAATTACCAGATTCCAAATCATTAAGTTGCATTTGTTTCCCTCCGACGATGAAAGTTACGATCACATCAATGTCGGTCACATTTCTTGTATTTAACGTGGATTCTTTATGTTTATTACAAAAAAAGTATTCGGTATTTTTTGTTTGATTATATTATAGATTTGTATTCATGTCGGAGGTTTAATTTTGTGTAAGTTTATTTTATGTTATTTTCAAGATAATTCATTTTTTTAATATTAAGTTGTCTATACTCAATGAGTTATTGAATTTGCAGTATAGATTAACAAGTTATATAGCACATGCTTAATTGATTGTAATGCTTAAAATATTTTTAAGAATGTCATAGTGCATTTAATGAAGGGAATGGTCTTCCTCAAGCTACATTCTTCAGGGATAAGGACTTCATCCCAGTGTTTCGCAATTGAAGAGAACACCTCTTTCAGCCAAAAGTGTTGCGGGAGACCGGAAATAATCACACAAGTAACCTGGTTTAGAATATCTGTGTCATTAGACCAAGGTTTTATGGTTTTTAAATGGGTTAGTAGGGTCAGGTTTGTTAGAGCTTTGGCCGTCGTAAAGTGATCTTGAAACTGAATGAGGAGATGTAAACCTCCTATATATTTGATGGAGAAGTATGTAAATCCATCATCAAGAATGATGTTATGGCTGTTTGGAGCACTCTCCAATGAGCAAAGATTGCTTATAATGGATGAGATGTTATTTCTTGATGGAGGTGGTGGGGAAATGGGTTTAATTTTTTACATTATTAGTTGTAATGTGTATGTATATATATATATATATATATATATATATATATATATATATATATATATATATATATATATATATATATATATATAAAACTTGAAGATATACCCTACGCATTGTGGCGTGATACACATATACATTTTATGCAATTTAGATGGGTTTATCTTTACTCTTGTTGCTTGAATGTATAAGATTGAACATAAGCAAATAAAAATAGGCAAGAAAAGAAAAAGAAAAAGTAAAATACGTTAACCAAAATGATTATAAAAGACCAAAACAAGAATTTTAGAAAACCAAAAATGTTGGTCATTTGAGTTTTGAACATGGTGGTTTGGGCCTTAAGAGAAACCAAACACACAATATAATGGATCGAAAATAGATGGTATAAATCATCTATCCTTTATTCAGTCGAAGGTGCTACTCGCACGTTAAATAAATATGATGTTGCATGCGTATGATGTTAAAAGATATCATTTATCATGAGATATTTTATTGCAATTTCTTATGCTATATGAATATTGTGAGATTGTATGATAGGTGTGCGTTTACAATAAGAAAACTTTTCTACGACTAAACATTTCACTTCCTTAACAAATAAAATATTTTCATCTGTTTTAAAAGTTTTTCGGCTGGTCGTAATTTAAAGAAATTACAAAAACCGTCCCTAGAGTTTAGCGAAATCGCAAGCATCCAATCTTTTCAAAAATGCACACATAATCATTGTGAGAAACTTTTGATTTGGTTTTAATCCCTAACTCAAAGTGAAATGACAAAGTTAACCTCGTCTCCTTCCACTTTATCTAACATCGAGTATTTTGATCTTTTTTTAATCTATTTATAATACGCATTATAATTAGCTCGAACATTAAATCCAAAAAGAACCATCCGTCATCTTTATAAATACTTATATCCAACTTCTCTTAAAATTAATCAACAAAATCAACTCTAACAAAAACCACCACCACCAATAATAAAAAGAAACTACAAAGTACAAACCCTCGAATAAAAATGAACAATTATCTACAAAGCTTCCAATTTTATTTAAGGGTTTTGTTAGCTAATAAGGCCTTTAGGCCCAACCCGTTGTTTAGGCCCGTCTAGTTTAGGGTTACGTTTTTCTTATTTATTCTTGATGTACTTATTTGTTTAGTGAATCTGAATAACATATTTTCATTTTCCATCTGATTTCCATGGTATCAGAGCTAACAATCCAAATCCTGTACCAAAATTAATTGTTTTAATCTACGATTTTGGAAAAGTCGACCATGCGATATGAATGGTAGAATATTATTATAGTGAATGTTTGATACAATTATTTTATTATAAGTTGGTGGACCATAGACCACTTGACTAATTAAATTGATTATAATATTGTATCTTTATTAGGAAGTAATGCACTGATCTAATTTATTTGTTTAATGCGGGTATTTGGTTGAGTAAATTGTTTGTTTGTATTGTTTTGAGAAATGGTTTTCGGATCCGTCGTATGTTTTTTTATGGATATGTTGATTAGTATATGATTCTATAATTTTCGCTGAATAGATTTGTATATGTTTGTTCGAATTTTGGTTCGATTGGTTGTGTTTAATATTGGTATTGGTAATGCATTGGAAATTGGTTTGGTGTTGGTGATGGTGGTTCAACGGTTTTAACTAATCCGACTATGTCTTGAGTAGTTATGTGTAGCATCTCAACATCAACAACGTGCTTTGGTTCTGCATTAGGTTGTGCTTTGATTTTGCTTGGTTCTGTTTGGTTTTGCATCTGTCTGATTACACATGTGGTTCTGCATCTGGTTCTGCCTGGTTTTATCTAATTTGTCTGTCTGAATCTGTCTGTTGCTCTTTGTCTACCTCTATTCGGATATCTCTGCCGCTAAATCTGTATATGTCTGTTGTTGTCTGCCTAGATCTGCTCTTCGTCTATCTCTCTTCGGACCTCTATGCTAAATTTGCATATGTCTATCTGCACTTGTCCGTATGATTTCTGAGTTTTCTTGTCAAACACTCAATGTAGCATTGTGAGTTTGAGAGAGGATGTTAGCTAATAAGGCCTTTGGGCCCAACCCGTTGTTTAGGTCCGTCTAGTTTAGGGTTACATTTTTCTTATTTATTCTTGATGTATTCTCATTTGTTCAGTGAATCTGAATACTATACTGTTCATTTTCTATCTGATTTCCACAGGTTTTACCAATTGAAATCAATTATGTATAATGTTATCGACAACATATTAATTTATAATCTCAAAGTCAACATCTTAAAACTCTACAAAGAAACTTCTTAACATAACCCGACATTCATGGTGGAGATGGCAACAACCCGGAGAAAAATCCAACGGGATAGCGACGCTTATGTTCATTTCGAATATGTGTTTATAACAATGATAGTATTGTCTGTTGATGTTCTCTAATTTGCGTTTTAGTTTAGGAGTTTATGATTTGTGTTCTTGAGTGCTCTTTTTGTTAGCATATGGATTTTGTGTATGTTAGTTTATAGAAATTAAATATTTTGAGTTGAAGGTGAGGATGAATGTTCCTTTTTTTATTTGGGGGTTTTGATAAAATGATGATAATATTTTTAAGGTTTGTGATTTCAGTGATGGATGATGAACGTGTTTGATGCATTTAAAGCATGCTTGTGTTTTTGAATATTATATCTTTTTAATTTTATTACGGAGTACATTAAATTTTTCGAAAGAAAATAGAGAATGAAGAAGAGAGGTAATTTAGTCATTTTGCTTTTGGTAAGGGACTAAAATCAAACCAATAGTTTTTTATAAGGACTATAGCTACATTTTAAAAAAGATGGGACCATGCTTGCAGTTTTGCCAAACTATAGGGACGATTTTGCAATTTATTCTAATTCAAAAGTGAAAACTACAAACAAACTAAATTTAGTAAATTTAGCATTAATAGCATTAGGTGCCCACGAGCTATAAGCTTGTTTATAGCAAAAAGTATTGGCACGTTAAAATTTTATGCGCAATCTTTCCTTTTTTAAAAATACATACACCAAACTTGTGGGAAACTTTTGATATAGAAATCGTCTCCACATCAAAGTAAAATAACTAGAATGTCTTTTCCTTTATTGAAACATTGTCATTTCAATTTGGAGCATAATAGTCATTTCACTTTAGGAAAACAATGATATCCGGACCACCGGTTTCTGACGATGACAGTGCTTTGCATTTTAATAAATGTAAAAACCAGGCTTGCAATTTAGACATACGATTTTTGAAATTTAGGGTGCGCTTGGTTCAAAATGAGAAATGAGAAAAGGAAATGCAAATGAATGGTATGAAGATTATCATTATCTTTTATAGTGCTTGATTTGAGTAAAACACATTAACCTACAAAGTGATGGTGGTGGTGGTGGCTGCTGGTGGTGGTGGCGGCTGGTGGCGGCTAATGGTGGTGACTGGTGGTGGTGGTGGCTACTGGTGCTGGTGGCTGCTGGTGGCTGATAATCATTATCATACCTCTCAATTTACTAGGTAATGCACTCATTACCTAATATTAAATAATAATTGCATTCCTAACTCTTAACCAAACATGTTTAATCATTAATTTTCACATTCTGCACCTCCAATTACCCCCGACCATGCGCCCCGTTACTCTATAAAAGTTAAAATTAAAAGGAAGACAAGTCCAAATTTGAAACACCAACGGTCCATATGAACACACAAGCAACCGACGACTTTAAAGCATAACCTTCTTGAGCAAGCAAACAAATACACGTAGCCAACACGAAGTCCAAAGCACCGACCCACCCCCCATATCCTCCAAATTCATTAAGACAAATCACCTATTTTTTATAACCCTTCAATTCATTTTCACATGATCAAAACCAAACCACTCATCTACACAACACAACACCATTATCGCAAACCAAACCAAAAAACCATGAACAACAAATTAGGCATGGGAGACATGTTAACTCAACTAGGTTCACTTCTTGCTAGTGCCATGTTCGTTTGGGCTATTATCCAACAATACTTCCCATACAACATTCGCAACTTCTTCGATAAATACTCGCAACGTTTCTTCACTTACTTCTACCCATACATCCAAATCACCTTCAACGAGTTAACGGGTGAACGTTTTAAACGAAGTGAAGCATATGCTGCCATCGAAACATACCTTAGCAAAACCTCATCCATGCAGGCTAAACGTCTTAAAGCAGACGTAATCAATAACAACAAACAACCACTCGCTTTATCCATGGACGACCATGAAGAAGTTTCGGACGAGTTTAATGGCGTGAAAGTGTATTGGGCTTCAGGCAAAAACATACAAAAGTCACAAACTATAGCATACTACCCAAACACAGACGAAAAACGATACTACAAGCTCACATTCCATAAAAAACATCGTGAACTCATTGTCGGGGATTATTTAAACCATGTCCTTAAACAAGGTCGTGAAATAAAAGTGAGAAATAGATTACGTAAGCTTTACACAAACAATGGTTCTCAATGGAGCCATGTTGTGTTCGAACATCCAGCTTCCTTTCAAACCCTAGCAATGGACCCTTTTAAGAAACAAGAAATAATCGATGATTTAACGACGTTTAGTAAAGCCGAAGAGTTTTATAATCGAATAGGTCGAGCATGGAAACGTGGCTATCTTTTATACGGTCCACCGGGTACCGGTAAATCTACTATGATTGCAGCTATGGCAAATTTCTTAAACTACGATATATATGACCTTGAATTAACCGCGGTGAAAGATAATACCGAGCTAAGAAGATTATTAATCGAGACTTCGAGTAAGTCTATAATTGTGATAGAAGATATCGACTGTTCCATGGATCTAACGGGACAGCGTAAGAAAGATACGAAGGAAGACGAGGAAGAGAGTGATAACACACACAGATCGAAGCAACAGATGAAACCGAAAGAAAATGATTCTAGTTCAAGTAAAGTTACTTTATCTGGTTTGTTAAATTTTGTGGATGGTTTATGGTCAGCTTGTGGTGGTGATAGGCTAATTGTTTTTACTACAAATCATGTTGAGAAGCTTGATCCTGCTTTGATTAGACGAGGTCGAATGGATAAACATATCGAGTTATCGTATTGTGGATTTGAAGCGTTTAAGGTTTTAGCAAGAAACTATCTATATCTTGATGATCATGTCTTGTATGACAAGGTTCGTGAGTTGTTGGAAGAAACAAATATGACTCCGGCTGATGTTGCCGAGAATCTTATGCCGAAAATAAGTCCTGCGGATCCGGAAAGATGCTTGAAGGGATTGATTGATGCTCTTTTGGAAGCAAAAGAAGATGCTACTAAGAAAGATATGTTGGCTGTGAAGAACAATGATAATATCAAAGTTGAAAATGGATCGAATGGAACTGTTTAAGGATTTGGGTGAAAACGAAGCTTCAGTTTGCCAAAGTTCAAGTTTAGCCTCGACCATAAAGATTGATCGATGATAATAAGGATGCTGGTTGAAGAGGATCGTGTTGGCATGTGATATCCGGTTGTTTTCGAGAATTTCCGGACATCGGGAAATGATATTTAGATAAGGTTAGGTTGGTCGATTGTTTCTTTGCCATCCATCTTTGTTGACCAAGATATTTTTTGTGCCAATATTAAAATATTTTTGGTGCCGATATTTTGCTGGCGTGTGTCCTTGTGGCTTGCTTATAAATTTCCAAATAAAAAGATGCATGTAAATTATGAAATGAGTGTGAATGATTGGTAACCATTGAATAAATGTTGGACATGATAATCAGGAATTGGTATTGAATAGTTGTAAAGTACGAACTTTGTTTTGTTGTTATCATATTTAAGTTTGAAAAACATTGCAGCTATAGATATGAAATAAATTGATAGATCGTACTCCGTATTATTTATTGACTAAATCAAAATCCAACAACTTATTTATTCTTTTTCAAAATCTAAAATTCAATGAAATGAACACTTGTCAACTGCTATGTTCATCATGGACCACTAATAAATAACCAACTAATATTAGCCAGTCGTTAGAGATAATATGGCTAAAAAATTGATTAACGAGAGATAGATATCTGTTTTAAAAAAGTTAGAAAGATCTGATGCCAAGATAAAACACATAATCTATAAGTTAACCAATGAACACCTTAGAAAGATCATCTTATTCGTTTCGACGACAAGGCTCCTCTGGCCGTATTTGACATAATCGTATCACAATTAGTGATCTAAAATCCGGTGAATTGAATGCGCAAGCCAATCAAGAAGATAAAAGACCACAAGGAAGAGTTGGAGTAGAAGAATTTTCACGCCTTTTGGCGCCCTTAACAGTTGCAAAGAACACCATTAAGACTGACAACGTCGTTTCAACATTGTCTTCTACATCAAAAGAACCATTGGAGTCGTGTGTCTTCCATTTTCACTAGATGTATGGGTTTTCAATTGCATATGAGAAGATATTAAGTATTACTATGATGTTATGTATCATGCGTGTCAAGTGTTTTTTATTTGGCTTTCCATTGGGTTTTTTTTTTTATGGTTAATAAATCGCTGCAAGGCTAAAGTCATTTATCCTAGATGAGTATATAGTTTATGATAATGTAAAGGTTCTTGAAACTGGAATTATGACAAAGTAGAGGCTCTGAAATTAGCCCTGGATGATCATTTAAGTATTACGTACACATGATCTCTACTCTCTAGTAAATGGTCCTCTTATTGTATTTTGACAACTTTCAAAAATCTTATGTTTGCAATTACATATTTAGTCGATGTGTTTATATGATTCGCGATCCGTAGATAACCATGATTGGTTGCTAGATTATATCATCCTTTGTAAGTAATGTACTTCATATAAGACAAGTGTTCAAAAAGATGATTCAATAAATGACTAATACAATTTTTGCTAAAATCCTTTTACAAGAAAATTCAGAGAAATTCTTCATCTAATATATAATGCCCATATATGATCTTGGTGGTATTTTGACAGAAAAAATCACCCACGTTATGGTAGAACATTTTCGTTATCAATCAAAACAAAGACATCGTGATCAGACATGCATGAAAGTCATGATCACAACTAGGAGCACTTTGTATCTTATGCTGATCATTTCATCCATAAATATTTAGGTGTTTAGTACTGTCCTTATCTAAGAACATGTGTTTTTTTAGCCAAATCCAGCCTTAAATAGGATTCTTCCATCTCGGAGCAAAAATTTTTTTCTTTAGCAAAATCCAATAGAATATTAATTTTTATGATTTCATATTGAGAGACGTGTTAAGATTACTAATTATAATTAACTATATGCATCTTTTGTTTGTACATTGGTTCAGTTCTCAATTGTCAAAATCTTAATCCATTGTAATTAATTTTACGAATCTCTTCGTTTCCATGTCTCTTTAACGGTGTTACACATATGTCTAGTTGTTTGAATATTGACTCATAACGCTCTCTCTTTGGTGCCACTTTTTCAACGTAAGGTCAACTTTGAAATACTGACTCATTAAAAACCTTGCTAGAGAAAACCCAATGGGAAAAAGAGTGCAATGTCTAGTTGACTCCCCCTGATGTAGACATCCATAGGGTGTTGATGCAGGATTTCTGACCACGATTTAAATTTCTAAAGTCTCGTCTACCTAAGGTCTACCTATTGCACTAACGAGCAGTGAACCCGGTTGTGCGTAGTATAGAATATGGTAAAGCCGAGGTCGTTCCCAAGAGCTATGTAGTTTTGAATCCTATTTAAGTCTAGTGTCACGGTTTTTAAAAGAGAATAATAATTTGAAAGATTAATTAAACTAATAAACAATAAAAGAAACTGCGGAAATGAAATGAAGTTGTAAACAGTAGGGAGAAAGTGTGCTAACCTAATTATTCATCCTATCATATTATGTCTATTTTTCTAATTAATACTTCCTATCGCTTCAAGTGGGGTTTAAATTCGCCCGACTCCTTTGGTCAATTCGTCTGGCCTATTACACATAGATCCCTACCCGATATCAAAGGTATTACCCTTCGAATTGACGAGGTCCCCGGTAATCTATGCTAAGTCATTAAGTGCCCTACATGCAAGATTCGAAATAATGTGTGTCCGGGCACTAGCATCTTAGACACACATCCCTAACTTCTTAAGTTCCGCCTTTCGGAAGGTGATCCTTTGGTCAATTCGTACGAGAGGGATTGATAGTCCTTTGGTCAATTCTTATCAACCCTCGCAACCTACTTCCCTAGGGTCCTTTGGTCAATTCTCCTAAACAAGCAAGTACAACCGGGCTTAAAAACTACCAAAGAAAGGGTGGCTACCAACGAACTATGCATGCATACGCTAAAAGCAATAATAGAAGTGCGAAAACATAAAAAAAATAATCAGGGAATCAACTATGCTAGCACCAAAGGTGCTTAACCGATCATATTAAAATGAACACCCAATTCAATGTTTAACATGGAAAATGAAGACATGAATCGAAATGTAAAGGAAATAAGAATTGCTAAAGCTTATCAATGATATGTTGTGACTTCTCCCTTGGAAATGGCTCCGTATGATGTCTAAGATCGGCCTTGTGGACCCCCTTCATGTTCTCTAACTTTTTGTGTTGTGTGAATGATTTCAAATGCAGAATTTAGGGCTTGTACTTATTGGCCCGATCCCGTTACGGCGTAACCTTATAATTTGGTTACGTCATAACTCATATATCCTCCTTTATCCATTCTCGTAGTGATGGTTATGGCGTAACCTTATGGATGGTTACGCCGTAATACCTTCAGCCCCGTCGTAAACTCAACAAGTGGCTACGCCGTAATCTTCAAAGATCCCATCAAGACATTCGTAGCACTGGTTATTTCGTAACTAATGTTAGGGGTTACGGCATAACTAATGGAGGCGCGATATTCATCATGACCTAGATGGTTACGGTGTAACTTGAGTTGATAGTTACGCCGTAACTAGTGTTGACTTGGTCTTCATAGCTATGGCGTAAATGAGAGTATAAGTTACGCCATAGCTTCTTCCATGTGAGCATACTAAGGTATAAATCATCAAAGTGCATCTTCAATACCGCGTCTCTTTAGCTCATATGCTCATATATAATCTGGAAACGAAATATAAAGAAACAAGAGCATATATCCAAATAAACCATATAAAATTGAGCATAATCGGGAGAAATTGACACTTAAAAACTAGGATTATTTGATGTTATCAGGTTTTATATCTTTTGTACATGCCTCATTCCAATAGCATGAACGTGTTTCCTAATAACCGAAGTTCAGAGTACCTTGGTGAAAAGATTTGTTGAATTGTTGGTTGATTAGACATACTTCATTTCAATTTGGTTATCCTTTATGAGGTCTTGAGTGTATGCGAAGTATCTTGGAGGTATATGTTTTTTCTTGTCACTTTTGATATACGCTGCTTTCATTTGTGCGACACAAGCTGCATTGTCTTCGTATATGAGTATTAGGCTATTCTCTTTCTCAAGCCCACAAGAAGTCATAATGAGTTGTGTCATCGACCTTAACCATACACATTCTCTGCTAGCTTCATGTAGTGCAATAACTTTAGCATGATTTGATGATGTTGCTACACGTGTTTGCTTTTGAGAATGCCATGAAATAGCAGTGCCTCCATTTAAGAGCATGTAACCAATTTAAGATCTAACTTTGTGAGGATAAGATAAATAACCTGCATTTGCATTTCCAATTAATCCTTTTTGTTAATACAAATAAACCGTAAAAACGTTTGTTCATATTTAGCGATCTCGTTATGTTTTGTTGATAACAAATATAAAGTTATCATAAGTAAAATTATAAGAATACATGTTGTTTTACAAAGTATATACATTTGGTCATTTACATAAATGTTGTAATAATAAATTGTTGTAATATAATATGTAATAGGTTGGGTAATATCCAAGACCCATGACCCATACCCATGGAGCTAATCCATAACCCAAGACCCATTGCATGACATCATGCATGAAATCATGTTGGGTATTATCCAAGACCCATGACCCAATGTCCATGACTCAAGACCCATGACCCATTGTCTAGATGCATTGTATCTTATTGGGAACCCATGACCCATGGCTCATAACCCATAACCCGGTTTGCAACCCAAAATCCGGACTATTCTGACCCAGACTGCCGGATCCCAGGATTTGCACTAGCCGGATCCCTCTTGTGAGGGATCCGCCAGAACCGTGAGACAGAAGGATTTTGTGCCTATAAATAGTGAGACATTTCTTCATTGTTCCTTACCTTTGTTCTTATAACTCTCTCATATATTATCTCACTTTCCTAACCTCTGATCATTTCATCATTCTATTAGTTCTTCTATCTTTTGTTGTGATTCTCATATAGGTCCTTCGCGAAGGCGAGATTACGCTATTCTACAAGTCATCCAAGCAAAGGGTCCTTGATTGATTTGTCCATCCACAAGATTTCTATAGCATATCTTTTAATTCATATTTCACATAGTTTTTGTGTAATAGTTGTGTAAAGGTTTAGTTCTACCTCATGGAAGAACTCGGTATTTAGCTTTGTACCGGAAAAAGTGTAAGCGACGTTGTGAGGCTTCTCCGCCAAGTTGAAAGAGCTTTTTGACATAGTGCGTGAAATCTCGAGTGGGGTACTCGGGGAGTGGAGTAGGGCACGGAAGGTGTCCGTGTAGCCGAACCACTATAAATCGCTTGTGTTGCTACTTTCTATCCTTTTACTTTACTTGCTTTCTTTACTTACTTTACTTATTGCTTCATACTATTTATCCATCCATACGAATTCACATAAGATCGAATCTAAATCTTTGAAACTTAAATTAAAATCGGTTTTCAACCCCCCCTTCTACTTTTCCACAATTAGCATCAAGAGCAAGGTTTTCAAAAAGATTTAAAGTAAATTGTATTTTAAAAACTTTTCGCTCAAAATGAGTTTTGAAAACTATAGAGAAGGGCAATCTATGCAACGACCTCCACTACTTGAAACTAATAGTTTTATTTATTGGAAAAATAGATTTGAAACTTATGTGAAATCTAAAGATATTGATATTTGGTATATTATTGTTGAAGGTGATTTTCAAGCAACTGTAAAAGATGATAAAACCGGCAATGAAGAAAACATTTCTCAAGATCGTCTCACCGACGACCAAAAGAAAAAGCTTCCAAAAATAGTGAGGCAAAAATGGTTTTATATAATGGCTTACCCAAAAAGGAATTTGAAATAATATCTATGCATAAAACCGCTAAAGAAATTTGGAATTCTTTGGTTGTAACACACCAAGGAAATCAACAAGTTAAAAACAACAAAATTGATTTATTTGTTCAACAATATGAACAATTTTCAATATTGGATGAGGATAGTATTGATAACTCTTTTGCTAGCTTTAATACATTTATTACTTCATTATAAGCACTTGATGAGTCTTTTTCTAGTCGTAATCATGTCAGGAGATTTCTAATGGCGCTTCCATCAAAGTGGATACTGAAGGTGATGGCCATTGAAGAATCCAAAGACTTGTCAATCCTCACTCTCGATGAACTCATAGGCAACCTAAAAGTCTATGAGCTAGTACTCGCCAAAGACTCCGAGGTCTCAAAGGAAAAGAAAGAGAAACATCAATCTCTCGCTTTAAAGGCCAAGAAATTCTCAAGTGATGAAGAAACCTCATCTTCGGAAAGTGAAGACGAAGAGTATGCAATGGCGGTACGCAACTTCAAGAAGTTCTTCCGGAGAAAAGGAAGATATGTCAAGCAACCTTATGACGACAAGAAAGGGTTGCAGAAAAGCAAAAACGACAAGAAAGTGAGGGACTAGCGCAAATGTTTTAAATGCGGGGATCCAAATCACTTCATTAGTGAGTGTCCTAAATGCAACGAACAAAAGGCTTTCGTGAGTGGTTCATGGTGAATGAGTGAGGAAGATAAGGAAGAAATTTGTCTCATGGCAAAAGACTCCAACGAGGTATGTTCTGACTCTCTATATTATAGTAGTTCATCTTTAGATGATGAATCCTTACATCTTGAATATAACAAGCTTTGCAAAATTAGTCTCAAGGTAATTAACAAAAACAAGCTTTTGAAAAATAAAAATGAACTTTTAGAAAAAGAAGTTCTTGAACTAAAAGATAAATTAAAGAAACTAGAAAAGGGAAAAGAAGTGAGTAGTGAATGCAAGCTTTTTGTAGAACTTTAAACTCTAGCTGATCACCTTGATTCTAAAATTGCTAGACTAAGTACTAATTACCTTGATAAAATACTTGATAGTGTTAAAACGGGTAATAATCAAAAGGGTCTAGGTATTCAGAAACATATTGCGTCAACTAGCGAGATTAAGGAAACACGATTCGTTAAAGCAATTAAAAACCAGCCATTGTAGTCCCGGATCCGACGGATCCCTTGAAAAAGGATCCGACTAGTGTAAATTTGGGGATCCAGGCACCTGCAGCAGTAAATAGTAAAAATAACGTAACCACCTCTTTTAGAACCGAATTTGTTATCATTAACAAAAAGAAACCAACCCATGTTACTGTTAGAAATGTCAAACAACCACCTTCCCTAAAACAAGGTCAAGGTTTTATGCAAACACAACTATAAGTAGGCCAAAAAATATTTACCCTAGAAGTAACCATCATCAAATAAGCTGGAATCCTAACACACAAAATGGTTTTCCATTTCAAAACTATACACCTTGGAATGCTTTTTCACCATTTTTGAATATGTCTCATATGAATGAAATGTAAAACACCAATGGACCCATGAACAAATGGGGACCAAACTTTTGAGTTAATTGTTTTCTTATGTGTGCCTAAAGGTTGACTTTGATCCGGACGAATGGATCAAAGATAGCAGGTGCACAAGGCATATGACCGATAATAAAGCGTTGTTCTCCACATACGAATCCTTCAATGGAGGAAATGTGGTATTGGACATTAGCAAAAGCAAAATCATCGAAAAAATTACAATCTCTCACAAATCTTTGACCATTAACGACGTATATCACGTAGAAAACCCAAACTTTAATCTACTAAGTATAGGTCAAATATGTGATAAAAAGTGCAACGTACTCTTTAGCGAAACCAGTAGTAAAATCTTGAAAAATGGTATTACTATAGGAAGAGGCATTAGAAAACATGGAGTCTACGTTATTAAAATTAGAAACGAACCAAAATACAAAGTTTGTCTTACTTCTATGGATGATACTTCGACCTTATGGCATCGAAGATTGGGTCACGCCAATATGTGACTTCTTCAATCGTTATCATCCAAAGAACTTGTAAGAAACCTACCTAAACTATAATACGAACATCATTTTTGTGATGCTTGTAACATCGGAAAACAAGTCCATGCTAGTCATAAAGCTAAAAATATGGTTTCTACAACAAAGTGTCTAGAATTACTACATATGGATTTATTTGGTCCATCCGCTATCCAAAGTTATGGAGGTAACTTCTATACCTTGGTTATAGTGGATGATTACTCTAGGTGCACATGGACTAAATTTTTAAAGAATAAAACTAAAACGTTTGATTACTTTGAAATCTTAAGTAAGAAAATCCAAAGACAACTAGGAATTCCTATTGTGTCACCCGAATGGATCATGGTCGGGAATTTGATAACGAAGTGCAATTCAGAGCTTTTCGTGATGCTAATGGTATTACCCACAATTTCTCGGCTCCTCGCACTCCACAATCAAATGGGGTAATTGAAAGAAAAAATAGAACTCTACAAGAAATGAGTCGCACCATGATTAATGAGCATCTATTCCTCAAAATGTTTGGTGCAATGCCGTCAACACATCAACCTACATACTAAATCGAGTCTTGATTAGATCATTCTTAGGAAAAACTCCATATGAGTTGTTACGAGGAAAAAAGCCTTCGTTAGAACACTTTCGAGTCTTTGGTAGTAAATGTTTTATACTTAACACTAAAGACTATTTTACTAAATTTGATCCAAAATCAATCGAAGGTATCTTCTTAGGATATTCTCCTAATAGTAAAGCATACGTAATACTAAATAAAGAAACCATGAAAGTCGAAGAATCTTTAAATGTCAAATTTGACGAAAGTCCACCTAAAACTACCTTATCTCTTGTCGATGACAAGTTAATCGAAAGTGAAGTCTTAGAAATAAAAGAAAATATAAACAAGGAAGATGAACCATTAAACAATGAAATCATTAATGTTAAAGAGTCTAAAGATCATCCCGTAGAAAAGGTTATAGGAAAATTAAATGAAAGAACTCTAAGGTCTCAATTCCAAAACCAAAATTGTTTATTTTGTTTCGTATCAACCATAGAACCTAAAAACACTCAAGAAGCTATAAAAGATGAAAGTTGGGTAATGGCTATGCAAGAGGAATTGAATCAATTTGTTTCTAACAACGTTTGGACACTTGTCCCTCCACCTAAAAACCAAACTATAATTGGAACAAAATAGGTAATATAAAAACAAGTAAGATGTAAACGATGTCGTGTCTAGAAATAAAGCTAGACTTGTCGCACAAGGATATAACCAACAAGAAGGCATAGACTTTGATGAGACTATGCTCCCGTATCTATATTAGAGTCTATAAGAATCCTTCTTGCTTATACTTGTGCTCATGATCTTAAGCTCTTTCAAATGGATGTTAAAAGTGCTTTTCTAAATAGTTTTATAAATGAAGAAGTTTATGTATCTCAACGTCCGAGTTTTGTTGATTTCGGAAAACCTAATCACGTGTAAAAACTAAATAAAGCTCTCTATGGTCTTAAACAAGCCCCAAAAGCTTGGTATGATAGACTCAAAGCATTTTTAATCAAAAACAACTATAACATGGGGTTAGTTGACAATACATTTTTTACAAAGAAAGAGGAGTCACAAATAATTATTGTTCAAATATACGTGAACGATATTATATTCGGATTAACTTGTCAAGACATGTGTGATGATTTCTCAAGAATCATGCATGATGAGTTTGAAATGAGTATGATGGGAGAATTAAGTTTCTTTCTTGGTCTACAAATCAAACAATTAGAAGATGGTATCTTTTTTAATCAATCCAAATACATAAAAGAAATGTTTAAGAAATTCGAATTAGAACAGTCAAAACCAATAAGAACACCAATGTCCTCTGATACCAAACTCACCAAAGTTGAAGACGGTGAATCCGTTGATAACACCAAATACGGTGGCATGATTGGTAGTCTTCTCTACCTCACGACTAGTCGGCCGAATATCATGTTTAGTGTATGTCTTTGTGCTAGGTTTTAAGAAGACCCTAAAACTTCACATCTAGAAGCCGTCAAAAGAATATTTAGATATATTAAGGGTACAACTAAATTGGGATTATGGTATCCTAAGGGGAGAAGTGTAGAAACTATTGTATATGCAGATTCTGACCATGCATGTGATTATGTTGACCGAAAAATTACAAGTGGTGTTTGCACTTTCATGGGGTGTTGTTTAACATCTTGGTTCTCAAAGAAGCAAACGGCATTAGCCATCTCAACAACCGAAGCCGAATATGTCTCCGCCGACAAAGCATGCCAACAAGCACTATGGATGAAACAAGCGTTAGTTGACTACGACATCCATCTAAGTGACATTGCCATTTTATGTGACAACAAAGGTGCTATTGATCTTAGCAAAAAGCTGGTGTTGCATTCTCGTACCAAACATATAGAGATCTGTCATCACTTCTTAAGAGACAATGTTCAAAAAGGGAACATTTCGATTGAGAAAGTGTCATCCGAAGACAACATTGCCGATGTCCTCACCAAACCGTTGAAGCGGGAGCAATTCAACTTACTTCGTCTAGATCTTGGTCTTATGGAACAATCGTCTTGAAATACTTTTTCTCTACAAGGTACATAAAGTTTTGCTTTACCTCCTCTTCTGAGTCTAGGATCTCTATTTCACACGACTCACTAATAATATGGGGATTTATTTTCAAAACTAAAAGATATTTTCTATACAAGAAACTCTTCAAAATATTTTCTAAAAGATATTTCTCCCCGTATTATTTTCTTTTAAATCACTCTCACGTCTAGGACAAATACTCTTTTACTCATCGTTAATACAAAGTAAAAACCTTTTTCATTGCATCTCATATGTAGTTTGAATGCTAACTAATATGTAATTTCGGGTACATTCAATCAAGCAAAAATGAATTAAGGATTCTTCAGGTTATTTCACACACACACACACACACACACACACACACACATACACACACACACACACACACACACACACACACATATATATATATATATATATATATATATATATATATATATATATATATATATATATATAGAATCCGGATCGATTGAGAAGAGTTTGAGATTGAGAAAACTGAGAAACAATCTTGACTCTTCATCTCATCAAACCAAGTCAAGGGTAAGGTTGGCAATTTACAATTTTCATTAATTAATATTTTGATTCATTTAATATATTTTTGAATGCATGTGTTTTCATTTCCTTTTTTTCCTCCATAAAAAATGAATGTATACGTTACAATATATGTATTTTTATTAATTAACAGTTTTTGTCATAGATTCACCAACTTTTAGATGATTCAAAATTTAAAGACGAACATGTTTATTGATGATTCAACTAACCAATCATTTAATGATTCACTATCACATTTTGTAGTGATTAAATATTCAAGATTCAATTTAAAGATTCACATTATATATGATTCAACAAAAAACTTGATTCAATATTCAATTATTCAATTTAAAGATTCATATTTATATAAGATTCAATAAAAATTGTATATAATACGGTTTTCTCCAACTAATATTCGGTTTATCATTTTTTGATTCATTGTGAATCTTTAAGTTACTACATAATTATGTTACTGTTACTATAAAATATATATTAAAATTGTCGATTGATTCAAAAGTTCTAATAAAAAGTTAAAGAAACTTTAACGTATAAATGGTTACAAGTACCAGTGGAGTAGTTTTGGATTTCAATAAATGGAGCCCAAAATTGTAAGAACATTCAAGTAAATTTTGCTTCTTCTAATTACTAATTTGCCCTTAACAGTAATTCAAATGCTCTATTAAATGATTCAAATTTAACATAATTGAATGGTTAGGATCTTTTCTCAATCTTCTTAATCTCAAAACCTTCTCAATAGAACCAAAGCCTATATATATATATATATATATATATATATATATATATATATATATATATATATATATACACACACACACACATACGTACTTTTTCACTTCCATGTTTATTCTTCTTTCTTTAAAGAGTCGAGATAACCGCAACTCCATATGGTTTACATATAGGCACACACTAGGCACTATTGTTTCCAAAAACAATATTTTTCTACTTCCTGAGAACACCAGTTCCCCGAATCCCTGAAGGATCGGATCCGTGGGAACCGTGTCACAATAGCATGTTTCATCAAATCTTTTTCTTATTTTGGCTTGAAATTTTCAAATTTTCAACATTCTATCTTTATCACTAATGAGCATTTTCCTTAATGCTTGTGCTCTCATGATTACTTGCTTTAAATTCATATCTAATCATTAGATTATGGTCCACATTTTGGTTTTAGCATTCATTGCAATGCATTATTTTTTCTATAAATAAGGTTCCAAAATGCTTACATATCCATCACATTCAACCTCACAAACAACCATCATCATGTCTCCCAAAAGATCCTCAAACAATGATGAACTATCTAGTGAAAACAACCCTTTTCTAGAAATCCAAAACTTTACCCTACCACCTTCCGTAATACCACCACCACCCAAAACTATAAAAACCACCTGGATTAGCATCCGACCTTGTTGTTTAGCTAAACCTTTGTCAAATAGCTCATCGCCAACTACTCATTCTCCACCAAATGACTACAATATAGCACTTCTAACTTCTCCTAAAAACTCACCACCACATTCACCAACCGAGTCTCAACTTGACACTCAAATCACTCTAGCAGAACTCCTTAAAACTACAAAAACCATTCCACTACCCTTGTCTAGTCCACCACCCGCTCAAAATATACCCAACTAGCCTCAAACATAAACCCAAAAGAGCTAGTCTTTTTAACACCTCCAACATCTCCAAATACCTTCTTCAAAGAGCTTGAAAACTCACCACCTCTACCACCCATCACCTTACAAGAACATCTAGGTTCTTTCCCACCACCAATCACCAACATCATGGACTTTGATCCATACTTACCAACATTTCCACCATCTAATACGCACTCCAAAAATCAAACTTGGCCAGAGACCATCCACCTACACCTCCCTCACTATCTCTTTTGCGAACATTGCCAATCCACTAGGGATCTTGCAATGGAAATAAGGGACGAAATGCGGTTCATTCTCAACCATATCCTTGATCGCATCAACATTATCACTCACCAAAACTTCCATCATTAGACCATATGCAAGCATGGAAGGAATGATAATAATATTTTCTCTATTTTTTTCTTTTGGGTCTTTCTAAAGAACAAACCCTTGTTCTTAGTTTTATAATTGTATGTGGCATATATAACACTATATTTTGATATTTTATTACAAGGATTTGTTTACATACCTTGGCTTTCTATCTTGTTTCTCATCTTCTAAAAGATTATATTACATGTTATCACTAACATTTTTTAGGTATTATCTTTTCTCACTTGACGCCCTATTCTAGGGGGAGCTACCGTCAAGGGGGAGTTAGTGCTTTGTGGATCATTTTTCTTTGCACCATTTATTTCTTTACTCGACTCACCTTTTGTTTCGACAAAAAGGGGGAGAAGAGAGTAAAACTCACATATACACTTTCAAAACGTACATCTAATCTTAAGTTTTACTCACCATAACTTTATGTTTTGTCATAAACAAAAAGGGGGAGATTGTTAATACAAATAAATCGTAAAAATGTTTGTTCATATTTAGCGATCTCGTTATGTTTTGTTGATAACAAATATGTTAATACAAATAAGCTGTAAAAACGTTTATTTATATTTTACGATCTTCTAATATTTTGTCGATAACAAACGTAAAATCATTTTAACGAAACAAATAAAATACGCAAATAGTTTGAGCCAATAGTTTTCTAACACACTTACGTTTTCACATAAAACACAAAAACAATTATAAGTGATTTTATGATTTAGTAATACATATGTACAACAACTAGTGTTTACATATTGGGCAAATATATACATAACTAGTATGTATTATAAATGGGTATAAACTACAACCCATGGTATTGACCCATACCCATTTGACTAGATGCATTGCATCTATTTGGTACATTTTATCTAATAAAATAACCATGGATCAACCCGTAACCCATGACCCATGACCCATAACCAAAATACCTATGGGCAAAGAGGAGCGTCCCACGGATCCCTAACATTACACTAGACGGATCCCTTGAGGGTGGGATCCGTGGAACAGTAGTTGTTTCTCCTCTATAAATAGTGAGCCATTTCTTCCTTTTGTGTAGCAACTCTCACACATACTTTCCCCAAGTATTGTAACTCTCTAACCACTGATCCTAAGGGATCTTTCTATGTACTTTGTCTTTTATTTTTGTGTGATTCTCTAGGTTCCTCTTAAAGGCGAGATCACCACTTCTTGAAGTCGAGCAAGCTCAAGTCCATGAGTTGCCATGCTTCGTCATCATCAAGACTACTGAGGTTCTCTTATTGATAGTTCTTTCTTCCTCCATAGAAGTGTTGTGGCGAAGGCATTAGTGAAGGATGCCGAAAGAGTCAAGACGAAAGCATTAGTGAAAGGTGCTTAACGTCCGTGTCAAAAGCATTAGTGAAGAATGCTAAAGGTGTCAAGACGAAGGCATTAGTGAAAGGTGCCAAGCGTTTGTGTCAAGGGCATTGGTGAAAGATGTCTAGGAATCAATTCAAGTGGCATTAGTGAAGAATGCCAAGGTCGTATAATCAATGAGGTGCATCGTTATACGAATAGTGATAGCTTGTTTTCAAGAATGTTGATATCCTTGATGGTGTGTAATAAGGAGTGGGTCTCCTTTGGGATTAGGTGTTGTGTAGTGTTGGGTAGTAGTTCCTCCATTGTAATGGAACTCGGTACTTAGCCTAGTACTGGATAAAGGGTAGGCTACGTTGTGGTAGGTGTGGTTCACTTTGGTGAAAGAACCCGGTGGTTAGCCTAGTACCGGAAAAAGACTAGGCGATGTTGTGAAGGCTTCTCCGCCATAAGGAGTTGGTGTCGTGTAGTGATTACGAACTCTCGATTAGGTGACTCGGGGAGTGGAGTAGGGCAAGGAAGGTGTCCTTGTAGCCGAACCACTATAAATACTCGTGTCGTGGTTATGTGCTTCTTACTCTTTATCATTCATTACACTTTTATATATCTATCTATCAACGTCGAACATACACATCTAAATAAATTGACATAAGTTGATCTAAATGTTTTAAAACGAAGTTTTAATTGGTAAAACTATTCAACCCCCCCCCCTTTTAGTTTTCCACAATTGGCATCAGAGCTTCGTTATCAAGTTTCTTAAAGTATGTTGTACTTTAAAAACTTGATACGATTCGTGTATGTTTGAAAACTACAAAAAAGGTATTTTGTTAAGTCATGTTTTAAAAATCATTATAGTGTTAATGTTGGACAATGATAGAAAGGTCTAATATTTTCCTTGTTAAAGAATTCTCCATACTTGGATTTGGGCATACCAAGAAGATCATGAAGAAACTATTCTTTTCGTAAAAAGAATGGTTAGCATTGTTTTCCTCATACATGGATCTGGAGATTCTAAGAAGATCACAAAGCATTTTCTGTAAATATTTCTTTCCTTAAAAAAAATATTTAGCAAAGGTATGATCGTTAATAAATTACATTATTTTATTATTATTATTAAAATCTTAGTTGTATGATTAATCTTTATTAGTAATTACTTAAGTAGTTATCTATATTAAAATCATCATCAAGAATTGTATTCTTCGATTAATTTATATATAGACTACACTACTAATCTGTAATAATGATATCTCGGTTATACGATAACCTCAATCATTATCCATCACAAAAGGATTATTGACACTTCATCTATGTGAATGAATATCCATGTGAAATTTCTTATATTATGTTAAAATGGGATTTTATCATAATCTTTGAAAAACCTCCCAAGAATTGTGACTAATTCATAAAAAGAGAATCATGTCAAATAGGATTAGTATTAAACCGTCAAAACCCCAAATCATAAGTTATAGAGCTTAAACATCAAACTCTAGGCGTTTTAGAACTCCCAAACCAAAGTTATCAAGGAATGCTTAAATTGATTTTTGCTGTCATGCCGGATCCCTGAGCTTGAACTAGCCAGATCCCTAATGAGAGGGATCCGTGGGATCCATGCAACAGAAGACAGCATAAGTTAGTAATGATCATTGTGGAAGTTCCACAACCACTTTACCTTCAAAGACTCACGAACAAAAACCCAATAACTGTTCGCAGGAGCAATTTGATCATTTCCTTCAAGCATAACAATCTCTTGTGTAAGTATAATCTTCACTACATTGTTAATTTAATTCCTTGATTTCTAGGATTACAATTTCTTCATTTTTAGAAGTTGGGTTCAAATGGGTTTATCATAATTTGTTACCACATTGTTTTTTAAGATAATCCAAATCAAAGAATTAACATTGTTAATACAAATTAAACTCATTTCTTGAATTTAATAAAGATGATTTGAGCAAAATTGTGATCAAACCCTTTAGGCTACTATTCATAATTAACACCACATTGTGGTTGTGTTGTATAGGAACAATTATGCCAAGTAACCAACAACAAGACTATCAAGATACCGCCCATTACATACCAATGTACCATAGAAAAGATGGACTTAGCCCGGAAGATAGGAAAGCGTTTAAAATGCTCGAAAAGAGACTTTTTCATGAAGTTCGTGTAGTAGAACCATCATTTCTTGCTAACACCGACATAAGACAAATTTTTGGGACCATTGGATTTGATTGTTTATTGGACATAAACGAACAAATTTGCCCGGTTTTCGTACTCGAGTTCTACAAGACAACGAGGATAGTTAGAAATGATGATGGGTCCATCTCAATTGTCTTCATCATAAATGAGCATGAGTACACCCTTTCGCTTGTGGAGTTTGGAAGAATACTAAGGATTCCATATCAAGGAGTTTTCATGTTTTCCAATGAGTGGTCTTTGGCGGAGATACACGATATGGCTGATCACCATGAAATCTACCACATGAGAATCCCGGAAGCAACCACGGTGAGGGACACCGTGTTCATGCCAAGAGCATCCCCATCGAGGGTCACTAGGAATTCAAAAGTGATCTATAGGGATCCTTTCCAAATGGAGCTCTCCGAGATGTATGCCTTGTATAGGAAATGGGAAGTTGTGGTGAGGGAAAATGTGTTGTGCTTAGGAGGGAACAAGGATCACCCCAATGCATGCCTAAGTTTCATGATCTATTGCCTAGTGATCGAGACTCGCTTCAACCTTGCATAATACATGATTAAGAGAATGGAAAGTGTAAAAAGCATGGACAAAATGGTGCTCCCGTACGCAATGCTCCTAACCCGTCTTGCAACGTTCATCTTTGCATTAGATCCTTCTCCGCAATCCTATGATCATAGCTTTTGCAACAAACTTATGGTGTCATTGACCGAGGGTAGAACTACAAGGTTTATGGTGGAAGGCAAAAGGCCTCACCCACACACAGATTCCTCCGATGAACGGGAGAGGCAAAGAGAAGGTGAAGGTAGTAGCAACCCAATCGGAAACACCGATCTCGACCCTTTGGATTACATCAATCAATTACCGGACATTCCTAGCCCATCACAAGAATGGCAACAAACCAAGGGAATCTTCAAGTGCTTCGCCAACTTCTTGAAGAAAAAGAAGTAGAGATGGTGTGATAAATAGTGGAGGAGGGATGAAGACGGGAAGTGGTGGAGAAGTAAGGTAAGATCATAGGACCTTAATTTGTGAAAACAATTTGAAACAATGGGTTGTAACATCTAAACAATACATACATAGAGTAGGATGTAGTATGTAGCTATTGCCATAACTTGGCATTGAACAATATTAACTTAGGAACGTGTAGGATGAGATTTTACGACTTCTTGAAATCATTCAAGTAGTCGTCGTCACTCATCTTTAGGTACCTTTAGTTCCCCCACACTTTCTATGCGTTATACTTAATGTGTTCTTGCATTTTAGTATTTGTAGAAACAACTAGGAGAAGCATTTGCTAAGAGTGCAAAATTGCACATTTGCTGAAAGCCTTCTGATCTGCAGTAGGCGGATCCCAGCGTTATAACTAGCCGGATCCCTCCTAAAAGGGAACCATGGGATCCGTGACTACAGATGAGGAATACAGACTCCCTTACATAAAAAACATCTCACTAGATCACCTCACACTAGTCAAACATAAGACCTTAGAACAACCTAAGTCTTCCTCAAACATTTGAAAGCTTCACACTCACCCATAGCTTACCTAGGATCTATTTCAAAGTGTTTTTGATTTATCAATTAATCAAAACTCACCATCTTTCCGCTCCAACGCTCACACATTATTCCTCACATCTCAATACACTTAGTTCGATATTTCTATCAATTTTAGCAAATTGATTTTAGTCATCGTTTACTCTAAAATAGGCTTGAAACTAGTTTTTTATTTTTCTTTATTTTATCAATTTTCTCTTGAGCTATCATCTAACTTCTAGGACTAATTACCACCATGTTTTCATTTCAAATCAAATGGTATCCTTCTCAAGCACTTAGTTAGACTATCTAAAATCCACTTTTCTACCCAAAACCATCATTAAGCATCCTCACTCATTATAGTTGAGCATTTAAGACATCCACCACTCAAGACATCAAAGGAAAGTCAAAACCTCAAAATACATAGGCACTAGACATTACAAAAAGCATAATATTTTCATCACACTTCTGTTTGATAGACGGATCCCTGGTTTATAACCAGACGGATCCCTGGTGAGAGGGATCCGTGGGATCCGTGTCTGCAAAAAGACTTTAATCAGCTTTCCTCTTCAAATTTAAGCTACCTTTTGGTTACCTAACCACTTTTAGTTATCATTTAATGTTCTCCTAGAGCTGAACAATATCTTTGTGCATGCTTAATCCTCCTAGTGGCCAAGAATTTAATTCCCTAATTCAAAATCATTCAAAATCATCCTTTATAAACCAACAATCTTGAGGTTAAGTCATCACTCTAACCTAGCTCTCAAAAATCAGTAGTTAGAAGCTCCTATTTCATCCTTACCATCACCATGACTAAAGCACTTAGAAACAACTCTTCAACCAAAGGTCCATCCAAAAGAAATGGTCATATGATTCATGAGATTTCATCCACCGAATCATCTCCCGAAAGAGATAGCAATGCTAGAATCCCACATCAACAAACCCATTCAACAATTGCTAAGAGAACCGCAAGAATTAGCATCTAACCTTTTGGGCTAGAAAAAGGGTCATCTAGTTCTAAACCAAACATAGCTAGTTCTAGCAAGCCGTCTAAGCCCTCATTCGTAGAGCATGAACTACACTCATTCAACGAGCCTCTTTCTCACCCAAATCTCTATACATTAGAGCATTCACCACCAAGAACCTCCCACTCACCAACTTTCTCGTTAAATAGGGAACCACCTACAACACCGACTAGTCCATCATTAGAAACAAGGAATCACCAAGGACTTGATCACATGGAGGAATTTCCTTTGCCACCACCCTCATTTTTAGTAGAACCTCATCCTACATCTCTAAATGAAACCCCACCATCATTCATAGAACCTCCTCAAAACATCCATTCTCCTCCGGTTTCCAATCAAGAAAATAATTGCTCAAATTGTCTAATCACCCAAGGACTTGTTCAAGAAGTACGAAATGAGCTGCATTTCATGTTTAATCATCTTCTTGAAAGATTGGACCAAATCAACAAGTCTACTCATCCTTAGACTCAAGCACATTGTTGCTCTTTAAGTTTTAGTAACTTACTAGTATTAGTAGAATATGTATTACATGGCTAAATCATTCTCTTAGTTTTAGAGATTTGTTGATTATCTCTTTGTTTTATTGAATGATAACTTATTTTCCATATTTCTTTGAGTATATGTTTGTTGTTTGTATACATATCTCACTCTCACCAGACAGACGGATCCCTGGAATTTGCCTAGACGGATCCCACAAAGGAGGGAACCGTGGGATCCGAGCAACAGAAGACAAATTTTCTACTAACTTGAGTCTTATTTGTAGGAAATTACGCACTATATACTTGTTTCTAATCTTTGTTTTGTAGATTTTCAAAATACACATGAAGACTTTGACACCCTAAGCTAGGGGGAGCTTTGTGTCAAACCATACATTGCAAAACTAGTTGCAATATAATCCTTATTTGGATTACACTTCATGGCATCCCATTTCAAAGTTGCAATCTTCAAAGGGGAGCGTTTTTGTCACTACGACGAAACCATTTGCAAACAAAGTTCCAATACATTAGCTTACTAGTTTTTTATTTTCTTGACGCCCTCACAAAGGGATGAACTCGTCAAGGGGGAGTTAAGACGAGAACTATTCCCGTCACTTGCTCTCTTTACATTTTTTTCTCTTTTACATATTTTTCTTTAAAAAAAATGTGTTAGTTTCTTTTCGACGCTCTTTTTGTTTCGACAAAAAGGGGGAGAAGAGAGTAAAAACTCCAATTCGAACTTTTACGAATTTTAGTTTTTTCCTTAAAATAATTTTATGTTTTGTCATCAACAAAAAGGGGGAGATTGTTAATACAAATAAGCTGTAAAAACGTTTATTTATATTTTACGATCTTCTAATGTTTTGTCGATAACAAACGTAAAATCATTTTAATGAAACAAATAAAATACGCAAATAGTTTGAGCCAATAGTTTTCTAACACACTTACGTTTTCACATAAAACACTAAAACAAGTATAAGTGATTTTATGATTTAGTAATACATATGTACAACAACTAGTGTTTACATATTGGGCAAATATATACATAACTAGTATGTATTATAAATGGGTAAAAACTACAACCCATGGTATTGACCCATACCCATTTGACTAGATGCATTGCATCTATTTGGTACATTGTATCTAATAAAATAACCATAGATCAACCCATGACCCATGACCCATAACCAAAATACCCATGGGCAAAGAGGAGCGTCCCACGGATCCCTAACATTACACTAGAGGGATCCCTTGAGGGTGGGATCCGTGGAACAGTAGTTGTTTCTCTTCTATAAATAGTGAGCCATTTCTTCCTTTTGTGTAGCAACTCTCACACATACTTTCCCCAAGTATTGTAACTCTCTAACCACTGATCCTAAGGGATCTTTCTATGTATTTTGTCTTTTTTTTTTGGTGTGATTCTCTAGGTTCCTCTTAAAGGCGAGATCACCACTTATTGAAGTCGAGCAAGCTCAAGTCCATGAGTTGCCATGCTTCGTCATCATCAAGACTACTGAGGTTATCTTGTTGATAGTTCTTTCTTCCTCCATAGAAGTGTTGTGTCGAAGGCATTAGTGAAGGATGCCGAAAGAGTCAAGACGAAAGCATTAGTGAAAGGTGCTTAACGTCCATGTCAAAAGCATTAGTGAAGAATGCTAAAGGTGTCAAGACGAAGGCATTAGTGAAAGGTGCCAAGCATTTGTGTCAAGGGCATTGGTGAAAGATGTCTAGGAATCAAATCAAGTGGCATTAGTGAAGAATGCCAAGGTCGTATAATCGATGAGGTGCATCGTTATACAAATAGTGATAGCTTGTTTCCAAGGATGTTGATATCCTTGATGGTGTTGTAATAAGGAGTGGGCCTCCTTTGGGATTAGGTGTTTTGTAGTGTTGGGTAGTAGTTTCTCCATTGTAATGGAACTCGGTACTTAGCCTAGTACCGGATAAAGGGTAGGCTACGTTGTGGTAGGTGTGGTTCACCTTGGTGAAAGAACCCGGTGGTTAGCCTAGTACCGGAAAAAGAGTAGGCGACGTTGTGAAGGCTTCTGTGCCATAAGGAGTTGGTGTCGTGTAGTGATTATGAACTCTCGAGTAGGTGACCCGGGGAGTGGAGTAGGGCAAGGAAGGTGTCCTTGTAGCCGAACCACTATAAATACTCGTGTCGTGGTTATGTGCTTCTTACTCTTTATCTTTCATTACACTTTTATATATCTATATATCAACGTCCAACATACACATCTAAATAGATTGACATAAGTTGGTCTAAATGTATTAAAACGAAGTTTTAATTGGTAAAACTATTCAACCCCCCCTTCTAGTTATCCAAAAAATATAAAGTTATCATAAGTAAAATTATAGGAATACATGTTGTTTTGCAAAGTATATACATTTGGTCATTTACATAAATATTGTAATAATAAATTGTTGTAATATAATATACAATAGGTTGGGTAATATCCAAGACCCATGACCCATACCCATGGAGCTAATCCATAACCCATGACCCATTGCATGACATCATGCATGAAATCATGTTGGGTATTATCCAAGACCCACGACCCGATGTCCATGACCCAAGACCATAACTCATTGTCTAGATACATTGTATCTTGTTGGGAACCCATGACCCAAAGTCCATGACCCATGGCTCATAACCCATAACCCGGTTTGCAACCCAAAATCTGAACTATTCTGACCCAGACTGCTGGATCCCAGGATTTGCACTAGCCGGATCCCTCTGGTGAGGGATCTGCCGGAACTGTGGGACAGAAGGCTATTGTGCCTATAAATAGTGAGCCATTTCTTTATTATTCCTTACCATTCTTCTTACAACTCTCTCATATATTATCTCACTTTCCTAACCTCTGATCATTTGATCATTCTAGTAGTTCTTCTATCTTTTATTGTGATTCTCATATAGGTCCTTCACGAAGGCGAGTTCACGCTATTCTACAAGTCATCCAAGCAAAGGGTCCTTGATTGATTTGTCCATCCACAAGATTTTTGTAGCATATCTTGTAATTCATATTTTACATAGTTGTTGTGTAATAGTTGTCTAAATGTTTAGTTCTACCTCGTGGAAGAACTCGGTATTTAGATTTGTACCGAAAAAAGTGTAAGCGACGTTGTGAGGCTTCTCCGCCAAGTTGAAGGAGCTTGTTTACATAGTGCTTGAACTCTCGAGTGGGGTACTCGGTGAGTGGAGTAGGGCAAGGAAGGTGTCCTTGTAGCTGAACCACTATAAATCGCTTGTGTCGCTACTTTCTATCCTTTTACTTTACTTGATTTCTTTACTTACTTTACTTATTGCTTCATACTATTTATCCATCCATACGAATTCACATAAGATCGAATCTAAATCTTTGAAACTTAAATTAAAATCGGTAAAACTATTCAACACCCCTTCTAGATTTCCATACTTTTTTTGAATTGTTAGAGTAAAATAAACCCAAATCAGTTGTTTCTCGAAGGTATCAAAATATGTGCTTGATTCCATTCCAATGCCTTTTGTGGGAGATGAACTGAACCTCGCTAACAAATTAACTGAAAAAAATATATCGGGTCTGGTACAACTTGTTATATACATAAGAGCTCCAATTGCGCTGAGATACGGTACGTATGGACCAAGAACGTCTTCATCTTCTTCACATGTGCAAAATGGATCATTGGCAACATTTAGTGATCTACCAACCATTGGTGTACTTAAAGATTTTGTCCATATTGAAACATTTTAGGACCTTCTCGGTATAATTTGATTGATGCACAAGAATGCCATTAGGCATGTGCCAATTTGAAAACCAAGACACTATTTTGTTTTGCCAAGATCCTTCATTTCAAACTCTTTCTTTAAGTGCACGACGACTTTGTGGATTTCTTTATTTGTACTAATGATGTTCAGATCATCAACATAAACATTTATGATTAAGAACCCATATGTGCCTAGTATGCTTTAACCCATACAAAGATCTTTGTAATTTGACAGAATACATGTCTTTGGGCTTTGCACTTAATGCTTCATGCATTTTCAATCTTTCAGGGATTTTCATATAGATATCACTATCAAGTGATCCATATAAGTAAGCAGTAACAACATCCATAAGACGCATTTCTAAGTTTTCAGAAACTGCCAAGTTGATTAAATATCGAAATGTAATTGCATCCATTACTAGAGAATACATTTCCTCATAATCAATCTCTGGTCTTTGAGAAAAACCTGAGCAACGAGTCTAGCTTTATATCTTATGACCTCGTATGAAACCCCATTTATACCCAACGGGTTTCACAACTCCAGGTGTGAGGACAATTCATCCAAAAGTTTTCATTTATTAACGGAATTTAATTCAGCTTGTAGTGCTTCTTTCCATTTGTTCCAGTCATGTCTATTTTGACATTCAATGACTGATTTTGGTTCTGGGTCATCATATCCATTCATGATATCACATGCAACATTATAACAAAAGTTATAATCAATAAATTCTGTTTTAATTTAGTTCAATAATGTTTTTGAATGACCATAATTGATTGAAATCTCTTTATTGATATCATTAAGTTCCTTTTTTGGAGGAGCAACATTTTGTGTTCCTTCAAGTACAATATCCTCATGGATAATTGCATTTTCTATTGATTTTCTTTTTCTAGGATTTTTATCCTTAGAATCAATCAGTATTCTACTCTTCAAAAGTGCTTTAGACTCTTGAGTGACTTTATAATCATATTTTATATATGGTATTTCAACCCAAGTTATAGCATTAACAGCTGGTATGTATGATTTAATCACTCTTTTGTATCAGTAAATGCATCAGGTAACTGATTTGCTATGTCTTGCATATGCATTATCTTCTTAACCTCAGTCTCACATTGTTTTGTACGAGGGCCAAGATACATCAGTGAAAGTTCACTCCATGAGACATCTTTCTCATGGTTTTTCTTTTATCCCCCAAGTGGAGGGAAAATTGCCTCATTAAACTGGCAATTAACAAAACGTGTTGTGAAGACATCACCCGTTAAGGGTTCAAGATATCTTATGATAGAAATCATTTCATATCCAACATATATCTCCAACCTTCTTTGAGAACCCATTTTTGTCTATTGGGGTGGTGCAATAGGAACAAATACTGCACACCTAAAGACTCTAAGGTGGGATATGTTTGGCTCTTGGCCAAAAGCAAGTTGCATAGGGGAGTAAACATGGTTTGCACTTGGTCTCAATCGTTTTAAAGACGCGGCATGGAAGATTGCATGACCCCATATAGATACGGGAAATTCTGTTCTCATGATCAACGGTCTAGCTATTAGGTATAGACGCTTAATCAATTATTCGGCTAAACCATTTTGCATGGGTAGATGAGCAACTGGACGTTCAACGACAATCCCTACTGACATACAGTAGTCATTAAATGCTTGAGATGTAAACTCACTAGCATTATCAAGCCTTACATCTTTTAATAGTGTAATTCGGAAAATGTTCTCTCAATTAAATGATTTGAGCAAGGAATTTTGCAAAGGCCACGTAACGAGTTGATAATAGTGATACATGAGACCATCTACTTGATGCGTCTATTAGGACCATAAGATATCTAAATGGTCCACATGGTGGATGTATCGGTCCATAAATATCACCTTGAATTCTTTCAAGAAACACATGCGATTCCTTTTCAACTTTAAGTAGCGATGGCCTTGCAATTAGCTTCCCAAGAGAACATGACATACACGGAGCCATTTTATCCATCTGAAGGATTTTTCATTCCTTCAGTGGATGTCCATGCGTACTCAATTATCCTTTTCATCCTTGTCGATCCTGGATGACCTAACCGGTCATGTCACAAACTGACTATACTAGGATCATAAGATTTCTCTTTAATCACCATGTGTGATTTTGCCATATTTAAATGTGTATAATGCAATCCAGAATGGAGCATTGACAGTTTTTCAAGTACATTGATTTTATCAATGATATGCAAATATTTCTCATTTTCAATTGTTGTAGTTTGAGTGTCATATCCATTCAGATATATGTCACCGAAACTCAACAAGTTTCTACTAGACTTGGGAGAAAATATAGCATTGTTTATCAAAAACTTGTGCCATTTGGTAATATGAAATTAGCTTTTCCTATTCCTTCTATCAAGTTCACATGACCTGATATTGTACGTATTGTTCCTTTGGTTGGTCTGTATTCAGAGAAAAAATTGACTTGAGGATAGTGTGTGTAGCACCGCTATCCGCTATACATAGGTCTCCAGCCTTTTATTGATGTCGTGCTCCAGTGGAATTCATTTTAAACTTCAAACAAAAATTTAGAGCGTATGTATTAGAAAAATAACTAGAAGTTCATATTATTTAAGAGTTGTTTTACGTGAAATGAAATCCTAGTTATCGAATGAAAAACACACATGGAAAGCAAATACATGTGAAAAGGGAAATACACCAAAGCAAAAGACAAAATTATGATAATTCAACATAGTTCATCTAAGATATCCAGATCACTGAAAAAATCCAGAGTGCTCAATTCAGTGTCACCACCAAAGAAGTCTAAGCTATCAAAGTCATTGTTTCCAAAATCAACTTGGTCTACAATGTCACACCCCCAAATTACCTGTTTTGCAGCGGAATGGAATTCCTGGGGATTGACTGTCATAGCATCACAATCACAGTTATATTGAACGACCTAAAGTGTCGTTTGAAAAGAACATCGTTTGATTTAATAAAACAATCAGAGTTTACAAAGTAGGTCCCAAATGAAAATCAACTTGTGCGGAAATAAGTTTGTTACAATTCAAACGATGTTTTAGAGTACGTAAAACACAAGTGAGACGTGTCGTCATCGCGACTCCATGATGTGTCCGAATGCATGCCATGAAGTGAATGCCTTAGATACCTGAGATAAAAACATGCTAAAAGTGTCAACACAAAGGTTGAGTGAGTTCATAGAGTTTGTTTTGAAATGAAAAGCCTTCCAAAATTGTTTATGCAGCAAAGGCATTGTAAATCCACTCAGTTCCAAGTTCCGCCCATACAAAACTTGCAACCTGTGTATTCACAACCCACTGCCAAAATGTGTATAGTTTGTGTTCCAGCCCACATCGTCAAATGAATTCATAATAGTACCTAACTCGACGTAGAACCATAGCACTTAATCAATAAAACTAGACCTAATGTATCAGTAGTCAACTGATTTAGAACGTTATACGACGTAGAACCATAGCACGTAATCAATAGCACCTAACTCAATGTATCAGTAGTCAACTGATTTAGAACGTTATACGACGTAGAACCGTAGCACGCATACAAGAACAATTGATATAGTATAACCTTTGATTTAGAAACAATGGTAATCATGGTAGCATTTAGCCTTAAAAATCTAAAGTACTTATGAAAAATAGTTAAGCATGTATCTCCCCCAAAACAGTACAAAACAATTGAAAGTGGGGCTATGAAAACTCACTTGATAAACTGGTATGATGACAAGAGTGAGTACACTGAGGTATAGCGTGATACGTTAATCTGGACCTATTACGAATGATGTGATATGTAATGAGTTGCAATGTAATGTTATGCATGCATTTCGTATGTTATTTATACCATTTGCGAGTTTTGAAAATATTACTTATCGTCGAAAAATACTCGTTTGACGTCTTGACCAATCAAAAATCACTTTACAAGTTTTTACGTCAAAATGTCATCCTACAATGGTTTTATAATGATTTATGGTGAAATTTTCACTTTTCGTCGTAAAACAATGTCGTCGGAATTTTTATAAAAGTAACAAAAATGGCTCCAAAAAACTAGTCGTAAAATGGTGTACGTCGATCGTTAGAGAACGAACTCGACGGTTTTGGAAAGTTTGTATCGAAATCTAGAAGTTTCAGTTCAGGAGTTTTCGTCCAAAAGGTCTCGAACATAAAGATAATAAGGGTTAAAGATAGTGATTTTGGCTAATTGTAGTGCAAAAAGTGAGTTTCGGCCAAGTTTGAACATCCGTAATTAATTTATTATAACTCCGCTATACAAACGGCTTATCGTTTTGAAAAATATGGCCGGTGAACTTGATTTTACTAGAAGACAATTCGTTCCAAAAAGTTTCACAACCTTGTTAAAAACAGCCGCAAACATGGTCATTACAGCTAATGTAACACTTGTAACGTAAAAATAATATAGTTTTTCAGAAAATAATAGTTACGGCAATTTTATAAAAACGTGCATATCTTTGTCGTTTCAAATCCGTTTTCTACGTATAATATGTCCTTAGCTTCGTATCAAAGTATACTAATATATTTTTGATAATTCGAAATAATTTGTGAAGCTTAAGGCTCGTTTTTGACCCGAACAAACTAAAAATATGTTGCTGAAATTTCAGAAAATTATATTTTTCGTCGTCAAACTTGTAAAATCCATAACTTCTTCGTTATAACTCCGTTTTATTCCGTTCAAGCGGCCACAGATTCGTTTTAAAGTATATTTTCTAAATATCAAGGCCAAAATGTCGTGCTTACTGTCGGTTTTTCCAGAAAAATGAAACAAGGACAGAACATAATTTATAGTTATCGAAAATGGTTTTTCTCGGACAAAACCTATTCTAATCCTTTCAAATCAACTCCAAAGCTAATCTAATCCTACCATACACCTTCTTAGGGTGTCATGGGTTCCTAATCACCATCAAGACCAAAGAATACCAAGGAGATAATTATAGGATGACAATATATATATAAAACTCCAAAAATCAAGTAAAAATGGTATAAATCACATATGTCTTGCATGTTGCTCCAAAAATGAAAAGATACATATGTAATGAAAAGGAAACATGAAAAATGAAATAAACATGCTTACAAGTGAATATGATGAGGTGCAAGTAACAAGGTTTTAGCCTAAACACTCTTGGTTTTTATTTCAAAACCTAATAAAGAGTATGATCTAGATTGATAACTTGATCTTGAAAAAAAAATATGATGATCCCTTGGCTAGCTCTTGAAGGCCGGTTCTAAGAAAGAAAACAAGAGGAGAAATATTTGTTGATAGTGTGTGAATTATTGGATTCAAAGAATGTGTAAGTGATAGTTTGAGTGTAATATACACATTGTAAGAAATTTTCACCAACTTGACTAACTTCCCCCCCCTATGGCCGGTTTTTAGGGGGGATGTCTTCCCAATAATTATTTTTTTTTTCTTTTTATAAAGTGTAAGTATATACTTGTATAGTTGTTAAAAGATTTAAGTGAAAGGTGTAGGTAAAAAGGTAACTTGTAAGGTAAATAGAAATTTTTGGTACAAGTAAGTTTTTAATAGATCAAAATAGAATGTATTGAGATAATAAAAATTGTAAACATACATTCCTTGTGAAATTTGTGTGATAAAATAATTATCGTATAATTTTTAAGAAAACGTCGTAATAATTTAACTTTAACGATTTATGTACCAAATAAATTTGAAACACTAGGAAAACTAAAAATATAGTTTTTATGAACTAAATGTAAGTTTAAAAATACGTCGGGATCATTTTTGAAAGTAACGGATTAAATATACAAAATAATAACTCACGCGATAACGTTTATTAAATATAAAACTTACGCGTTAAATGTGAAATGAAATGTCATGAATGGACTATCATGATGCAAATGATGTCAATGAAATGTAGACTAATCTTAGTCCATATGAAATGTACGTGATGTTATGATCATGAATTCGCCGCTAAACCTTCAAGGTTACGCGAATTTGGAACACGTAAACCAAGTTTACGATAAATGTTGAAATAATGAGGCATAAATTGTGTCAAGAAATGACCTGAAAGTACGGGTTGTCACATTCGCCCATCCAAAAAGGAATTCAGTCCCTGAATTCAATCGTTGTTAGTCTATCGGGTTTAGGGTTTGATGTGGCAAACTTTCCCATTCCCGAGCAAAACCCTCAAAAGACTTTTTACCAACCAATTTTCACTTAATCTCACAACTCATCAAACAAGAACTGTCATGAGATTAGGCTAAATTGGTTTGAAGGAGGACTTTTGAAAATTTGGCTCGATTACGGAATTGCTTACACATATAAGCCTACTACTCCCTTCATCGCATGATTCTTCCTGAATTAGACATAGGTGATCAGGCTATGTATAATTTAGGAGTAACTATGCAATGCTTGGACTAATCGACTCATATGTTGTTTGGTGTTGAGTCAACTGATGTTAAAATTGTGATGAACATCGAGGAGAGAAGACATGGAGAAGTGTCGTTAAAATGATAGTTAAAGTAAAAAGAATTAAAATCCTCGTAAATGATAACAAATCGGAAAGAAAATAAAGTACGATAGATGAGAATATTTTACAACGAGTGGTTTATCAAATAGAAATACATCTTAGGTTATAAAGATTCGGATACGATGGAAAACATAAACTTAGTACGACATAGTACATAAGGAGAAATAAGACTGTTAGTTTCCGAACTTCTTCAGTCTTCCGCGTCGTTGATACCTTGACGAGCTCCTCCTCCTCCTTCTAACATATATACATTCCCATGAGCACCTTCGACTTGTTGACCTTGGTTTTGAGGACATTGGTTCCGATAGTGTCCTTGTTCCCCACATCCGAAGCACGTAACTATGGTCTTGCCCTTACAGTCCTTAGCAAGGTGTCCTACTTTGTGACAGCTAAAACATATACCACATGGACCATTATGATGTAGCGTGCATTGGTGGCATCGCGGTAAGTTTCCTGCATAAGCTCTTCCCTTTGTTGGTGCAGCAACATAGACCCTGGCGACTTCTTGTCTTCTATTCTGTTGTTGATGATGGTTAGTGTTACGGTTTTGGTTGTTGTTGATATAACCTCCTTGGTCGTCTTCCCATTTTCTTTTGTTGTTGTTGAGTTGGTTATCGTCGTTGTAGTTGTTGTTTTGGTTATTGTGGTAGTTGGTGCGGTTGTTGGGGTTGTTGTTGTTTTGGTTGGTGTTGGTGTACTTACCTCTCTTCACTACCTGGGCCATGAGCTTTTGAGTCACCCTAATAGCTTCCTCGATTGTTTGTGGATCAAACTAAGTCACATCTCCTTGAATCACCTCGGGAAGTCCCCCAATGAAAGCCTCTAGCAACTTCTCATTATCAGAAACCATGGACGGGCATAACGCGGCCAATTCTTGGAATCTCCGAATGTAAGTGTCAATATCGTACCCAATAGTTACTAGTTCATAGAACTCGGTCTCCAACTTTTTGACTTCCGTACGAGGACAAAACTTCTTAGTTACCAAACCCTTGAATTGCTCCCAAGTAAGCTTGAAAGCATTCTCCATTCCCATCGGTTTAGCATATGAATTCCACCACGACAATGCTCCATCGAGTAATGTACTTGTAGCATATTTGACCTTACTATCATCCGGGCAATTACAAAGCAAAAACACGGATTCCAACTTTTCAAACCATCGTACCATGGCCGTGGCTCCTTCAGTCCCCCTAAACTTCATGGGCTCACCACTTTTGAAATCCTTGTACGAACATCTCTTAACTCCGGATCCTCCGGCATTTCCAGTAGCAGCAGCTAGCCTAGCGGCTTCAGCAGCAGCCGCGGCCTCGGCAGCAGCAGCAGCCACCGTTTCCCTTTCAATCCTTAATGCCTCTGCTACACTATCCCTTACCAACTTTTGAATAGCCGCTTGGGTCATTACAGGTGTGGCTTTCTTCGGCGCCATATCTTCTTCAAAATAAAAGGAAAGGTAAAATGTAACAAAGTCCTATGTTAATAATAAGCGCTCTAAAGAGATGTGATAAGAGATGATAAGTTTGAGGTTATTTTTCGAAATGATCGACGGGTTCCGTAAAGGTGGGTTATGAGGTGTCGTAAGTGCTTCAAGTGTATAATGGTTTAGTGACTTAATGTGTGAATAAAGTGTAACTCGACATGTTAGTGGTGAAACAAAAGAGTGAGCGTGACTTCGCCCTATTTAAAGGTTCATCTCGGCATTCGACATTATCGGTGATGAGTCGATTGATGTGGAAATTGTGATAGGGACTGACAAGGAATTCTCCACATTAGAGTATGAAGAAAGAATAATGGAATGGGCATTTAAAGGCATCCATGTGACAATCGATATGAAATGAAAGTAAATAACTCGAAAAATGTACGTATAAACCGCATGTAAAGTGAACATGCACTTATGATGAAATGATGAGATGCTATGATAATGTAGTTATAGTCTAGGGTCAATGATGCAACCTAGTTCTCTATAACTGAAGCTCTGATGCCAATCTGTCACACCCCCAAATTACCTGTTTTGCAGCGGAATGGAATTCCTGGGGATTGACTGTCATAGCATCACAATCACAGTTATATTGAACGACCTAAAGTGTCGTTTGAAAAGAACATCGTTTGATTTAATAAAACAATCAGAGTTTACAAAGTAGGTCCCAAATGAAAATCAACTTGTGCGGAAATAAGTTTGTTACAATTCAAACGATGTTTTAGAGTACGTAAAACACAAGTGAGACGTGTCGTCATCGCGACTCCATGATGTGTCCAAATGCATGCCATGAAGTGAATGCCTTAGATACCTGAGATAAAAACATGCTAAAAGTGTCAACACAAAGGTTGAGTGAGTTCATAGAGTTTGTTTTGAAATGAAAAGCCTTCCAAAATTGTTTATGCAGCAAAGGCATTGTAAATCCACTCAGTTCCAAGTTCCGCCCATACAAAACTTGCAACCTGTGTATTCACAACCCACTGCCAAAATGTGTATAGTTTGTGTTCCAGCCCACATCGTCAAATGAATTCACAATAGTACCTAACTCGACGTAGAACCATAGCACTTAATCAATAAAACTAGACCTAATGTATCAGTAGTCAACTGATTTAGAACGTTATATGACGTAGAACCATAGCACGTAATCAATAGCACCTAACTCAATGTATCAGTAGTCAACTGATTTAGAACGTTATACGACGTAGAACCGTAGCACGCATACAAGAACAATTGATATAGTATAACCTTTGATTTAGAAACAATGGTAATCATGGTAGCATTTAGCCTTAAAAATCTAAAGTACTTATGAAAAATAGTTAAGCATGTATCTCCCCCAAAACAGTACAAAACAATTGAAAGTGGGGCTATGAAAACTCACTTGATAAACTGGTATGATGACAAGAGTGAGTACACTGAGGTATAGCGTGATACGTTAATCTGGACCTATTACGAATGATGTGATATGTAATGAGTTGCAATGTAATGTTATGCATGCATTTCGTATGTTATTTATACCATTTGCGAGTTTTGAAAATATTACTTATCGTCGAAAAATACTCGTTTGACGTCTTGACCAATCAAAAATCACTTTACAAGTTTTTACGTCAAAATGTCATCCTACAATGGTTTTATAATGATTTATGGTGAAATTTTCACTTTTCGTCGTAAAACAATGTCGTCGGAATTTTTATAAAAGTAACAAAAATGGCTCCGAAAAACTAGTCGTAAAATGGTGTACGTCGATCGTTAGAGAACGAACTCGACGGTTTTGGAAAGTTTGTATCGAAATCTAGAAGTTTCAGTTCAGGAGTTTTCGTCCAAAGGTCTCGAACATAAAGATAATAAGGGTTAAAGATAGTGATTTTGGCTAATTGTAGTGCAAAAAGTGAGTTTCGGCCAAGTTTGAACATCCGTAATTAATTTATTATAACTCCGCTATACAAACGGCTTATCGTTTTGAAAAATATGGCCGGTGAACTTGATTTTACTAGAAGACAATTCGTTCCAAAAAGTTTCACAACCTTGTTAAAAACAGCCGCAAACATGGTCATTACAGCTAATGTAACACTTGTAACGTAAAAATAATATAGTTTTTCAGAAAATAATAGTTACGGCAATTTTATAAAAACGTGCATATCTTTGTCGTTTCAAATCCGTTTTCTACGTATAATATGTCCTTAGCTTCGTATCAAAGTATACTAATATATTTTTGATAATTCGAAATAATTTGTGAAGCTTAAGGCTCGTTTTTGACCCGAACAAACTAAAAATATGTTGCTGAAATTTCAGAAAATTATATTTTTCGTCGTCAAACTTGTAAAATCCATAACTTCTTCGTTATAACTCCGTTTTATTCCGTTCAAGCGGCCACGGATTCGTTTTAAAGTATATTTTCTAAATATCAAGGCCAAAATGTCGTGCTTACTGTCGGTTTTTCCAGAAAAATGAAACAAGGACAGAACATAATTTATAGTTATCGAAAATGGTTTTTCTCGGACAAAACCTATTCTAATCCCTTCAAATCAACTCCAAAGCTAATATAATCCTACCATACACCTTCTTAGGGTGTCATGGGTTCCTAATCACCATCAAGACCAAAGAATACCAAGGAGATAATTATAGGATGACAATATATATATAAAACTCCAAAAATCAAGTAAAAATGGTATAAATCACATATGTCTTGCATGTTGCTCCAAAAATGAAAAGATACATATGTAATGAAAAGGAAACATGAAAAATGAAATAAACATGCTTACAAGTGAATATGATGAGGTGCAAGTAACAAGGTTTTAGCCTAAACACTCTTGGTTTTTATTTCAAAACCTAATAAAGAGTATGATCTAGATTGATAACTTGATCTTGAAAAAAAAATATGATGATCCCTTGGCTAGCTCTTGAAGGCCGGTTCTAAGAAAGAAAACAAGAGGAGAAATATTTGTTGATAGTGTGTGAATTATTGGATTCAAAGAATGTGTAAGTGATAGTTTGAGTGTAATATACACATTGTAAGAAATTTTCACCAACTTGACTAACTTCCCCCCCCCTATGGCCGGTTTTTAGGGGGGATGTCTTCCCAATAATTTTTTTTTTCTTTTTATAAAGTGTAAGTATATACTTGTATAGTTGTTAAAAGATTTAAGTGAAAGGTGTAGGTAAAAAGGTAACTTGTAAGGTAAATGGAAATTTTTGGTACAAGTAAGTTTTTAATAGATCAAAATAGAATGTATTGAGATAATAAAAATTGTAAACATACATTCCTTGTGAAATTTGTGTGATAAAATAATTATCGTATAATTTTTAAGAAAACGTCGTAATAATTTAACTTTAACGATTTATGTACCAAATAAATTTGAAACACTAGGAAAACTAAAAATATAGTTTTTATGAACTAAATGTAAGTTTAAAAATACGTCGGGATCATTTTTGAAAGTAACGGATTAAATATACAAAATAATAACTCACGCGATAACGTTTATTAAATATAAAACTTACACGTTAAATGTGAAATGAAATGTCATGAATGGACTATCATGATGCAAATGATGTCAATGAAATGTAGACTAATCTTAGTCCATATGAAATGTACGTGATGTTATGATCATGAATTCGCCGCTAAACCTTCAAGGTTACGCGAATTTGGAACACGTAAACCAAGTTTACGATAAATGTTGAAATAATGAGGCATAAATTGTGTCAAGAAATGACCTGAAATTACGGGTTGTCACATACAAGATTGACCTCTCTTTTTATCTCTTTTTCTTTGAGACATGCTTGATACAGCTCACAGAGGTGAGGTGTTGTTCGACACGACTTTTCCCAGTGGTTTAAGCTACCACGTCTAAATCAAGAACCATTAGTGTTCTGCAATGCGTCTGATTTATCATTAAGTTTACACTTGCCCGCATTTTTGGCCTTATTGTTTCGTGGAGCATAATTGCTGTTCTTTTGACCATGACCACGGGTGAATCCACGACCATGAGTATGAACTCGATCGTTTTTCTTGTTCTGATCAAAAAAACGGTTATAGCCATTGTGTTTCCTTTTTTTTTTTTTTTTTTTTTTTTTTTTTTTTTTCAAATTGACCACAGCCTTTCTCATGACTTTGGTCTTGCCCACGCATAAAGCTGTTGGTATCATTTTTAGTAGCATTCACTTCAGGATATGCTAATGATCCAGTGGGACGAGATTGATGATTTTTCATCAAAAGCTCATGATTCTGCTCATCAACAAGAAGATAAGCATTTAGCTCAGAATATCTTGTGATTTTTAGCAGTCGGTATTGTTGCTGCAAATTCATGTTTGATGCATGAAATATGGAGTAAGTTTTCTCTAACATGTCTACATCAGTAATGCTTTGTCCACAAAATTTATGTTGTGAACAAATTTTGAACAAAGCCAAGTTGTACTCATTTACTTTTTAAAAGTCCTGAAATTGTAAAGATCTTCATTCTTCTCGAACAGCTGGAAATAAAACTTCCATTTGATTATCAAAGAGATCCTTAAGATCTTTCCAAAGAATACTTGGATCTTCAGTGGTAAGGTACTCAAATTTTAGTTTATCATCAATATGTTTACGAAGAAAAATGTTTGCCCTTGCTTTATCTTGTGGTGGACTATCATTGTTTTCAATAATATTTTGGGCAATTCTCATAGATTCAAGATGCATTTTAACATCAAGAACCCACGCCATATAGTTTTTTCCGGTGACATTAAGAGCATCAGATTCAAGCTTCGATAAGTTTGACATTTATGAAAATATCAAGATTTAGACAGATAACATATTATTAGAATCCATCAATATCGATGCATAGTGCAATACAGAGTAATGGAAAAATAACAAATATATACAAGCCCAAACAAAATTATAATTTTCCAGGTGAGAGATCAACCAGAGAGTAAATAAGCAGAATGATTTTGATGATGATAAACTAAAAACGGGCTAACCATCCTTGAAAACTTATATGAGCAAAAACTTGATTTAAGAAAAAGGATGATTTGTTTTTGTGAAAACTTTGTAGATTGCAGCTCTGAATTTATAGCGAAAAATATAGACGTTGTAAAGTTGTTTGTTTCCGTTTATAACCGTTACAGAGCTATTGTGTATATACATTTTATAAAAGTTATTTTATAAAGAAATCGATAAAAAGAATATATAAGAAATAAACTCGGTTAACACATTATGATAAATACAAAATATAAAGATTAGTAAATATGAGAATAAAAATTAGTGTACGTATAATAAATGTTAATTGTGTAAAGTAAATGTTAGTTGCAATAAAGTGAATGTTAGTTACGTGAATAAAAGTTAGTTGCAATAAAGTAAATGTTAATTGTATAAATAAAAGGTTAGTGATAACAATAATAAAAGTTAGCATAAATAATAATAAGATACAAATGGTTAATAGTCCTAAGATTGTCATATGTCCATGGCAGAATCTCATGTGTGCCCATATAGTTGATTAAGATAATTGTGCCTCTAATTACCATTATAAATTATTAATAAGAAAATTGTTTAACTTTATTAAGTTTCTTATGAAGTTTATATCGTTTTAAGGAAACTAGTGTGTCTTTGTTAATAATAAATGATTTTGATAAAATGGATACTTTGTGTCGCTTACGAAACCAGCTCAAGAAAGTGTTTACATAAAAAAAATTTCTAAAAACTTACTTGATTAAAAAGACGTGAATGATTGTGATGGTAACGTGTTGTAATTAACAAGTTTTATCACAAGATTATTGATATAATCAAGAACTTTCAAGGATCGTTAAAGAACCATAATAGAAACATTAGAGAGATAAGAAAGAAGTATCACCCCTTAAAGTGGGGAATTGGTGCAAGTTTATTTCATAGATTGCATGCGTATTTATACTATTAAAATACACTATGCATTTTACATTTTTACTTGGATAATTTAGGGACATTAGATAATGATTCATAACAAGAATCTAAAGTTGACGAAAGGTGGCAACCAATAATACACATATGTCTAGTTGTTTGAATAATGATTCATAACAAGAATCTATTGTATCAAAAAAATTAATTTTGAACCCAATAATATAAATATATTTAATCTTTTTGTTACAGAGAAACATAAAACATATTTATACAACAAATATTTCAACCATTACTTTATAATCATTAATACATAAGTTTATTTTATGAAACTCAAGTTTTAAAAATAAAAAGAATTTCATATATATCATTCCTTTGCATTAAAATTACATATATATCTAATTTAAAACTTAAAATTACATATATATCCAACCTAATTTAAAACATTTCATATATATCCAATCTAAAACTTAAAATTATCATATACGTCCAATAATTAAAAATTTAAAATACATATTAAATATCATTTGATTTTAAAATGATCATTATACTCTTATTTCCCTTTTCATTATAGACACACATAGCGGTGTTAGTTGGGTCGGGTTGGTCGGGTTCTGATCAATTCGGGTCGAGGCTAAAAAAACATACCCGAACCCGATTCTATTTAGAACCTTGGTTAGTCGGGTTCGGGTCTAATCAAGTCGAATTTTAAATAGAATCGGGTTCGAGTATTTTTTTTAGCCTCGGCCCAAATTGACCCGAACCCGACTAACGCCCCTATGTGTAATTATTATGAAAAGAGAAACAAGGGTATAATGGTCATTTTAAAATTAATATTATATTTAATATGTATTTTATGATTTTAATTATATGTAAATTGAGTATTTGAACATATATTATAATTTTAAGTTTTAGAATATAATAAAAGTTTTAAGTTATGTTGGATATATATGTAATTTTAAGTTTTAGATTGGATATATAAGTAATTTTTATATTAGGTTGGATATATATGTAATTTTAAAAAAATATATAGGGCCTGTTTGGCAAGAGCTTTATTTGGGAGCTGTTAGCTTTTTGTTATAAAATAATCATTTCTAAAATAAATAGCTCCGTTTGGATACGTTTGGATGCATTAACTTCAAGCTTTTATTTCAAACAAATAGCTCCTAAATGAAAAGCTGATTCATGAAGCTTTTTAAACAGCTGTTAAAACTTTAAATTACTGATATACCCTCTAAACATTTGTTTATAATTATGTATATGTCCTTTTACGTCATTTTACATCTTATAATTACATTTAACAGCTAACTTACCAAACACTTTTATTGAAAAAAAGATACAGCTTGTAGCTCATGCTAACAGTTTTGCAGTTAACAGCTTACAGCTTACAGTTTACAGCTTACAGCTAGTTTTGCCAAACATACCCATAGATGAAATTCAAAAAACGTATACCGGTCATGTGAAGCTGTGCATCGCGCATATCTTGATATTTTATTTAATAAAAAGTTATTTAGCAGTGTATATCTACTTTAAATTATATTGTACACGAATTTTTTTAAAAGATACTTGAAAACAAAACAGATTTCATAAAACTCAAATTTTAAAAATATATAATTAATTTATAATCATTAATTACTTACGCGACACTAAATTATTATATAAACTTTAAAACATATAAAATATATATTACTACTATCTTTACTACATTATAATACATTTAGGACATTCCTTAAACAGTAAGGCTTAAAATTCAAAGTTTGTAACTTATTTATTATGGAAATATAATGTCTCTTGCTAAATTCATACATACACATGCTAGCTTAAAAGTTAAACCAATACTTGTAACATTAGTAGTCATTGAATACAAAATTTAAGGTCCCTCCAATATTTTTAAAACCCATTAAATGTATTGATTAGTACAAAACGGGTATAAAAACCCAAAAATAAGCACACACAAAAGACCAATCATATCTCACACTCTCTCAAAAACGTAAATTGCCACTCTTGTGCTAAATAACAACCGGCGCCACCAACTAAATCTGCCACCACCGCTAACGGCATGTGTCGGCATCATCACCCCTTGACATGGTCTAAATGGCCTTCGCTCGCAAAAAATTTAGTATAATAAAAAAATTGTCAGCCGTAAAACTTTGTCACAGGGTACCCGCCGCCGCAACGCGCGGGTACCCTGCTAGTAATCATTATATAGTCATAAATACTACTCCTAACATTTATCGCATATAACTCAAGTTAAAGATAAGTGAGTTGAAAGTTCAAATGGATCCACGAGATGTCAAGTATAGCCCAAATCGATCCATCAACACATAAATGAGTTGAAAGTTCAACCACTTGTTTAGACTCTAGAATCTAGATCACAAGGTATACTGGTATAGTAATACAAACAAAACAACACTTGAGCGACATTATTCTGTTCAACTGCATTCCAAGATCTTAGTTTAAAACCTGTACATCAGTTTCTATATAAATTTTATTTCAATGTGTATTGTTGAATTACTATCATGAACAACTGAAAAATGTAAAATGAAAAAAGAAAAGAAAAAATTTGATGGCCCTTTTGGGCTTTAGGGCCAAGAAGTGATCAGATTCAGTGTCCTAGGAGGTTATAATTGTTGTAATCAATTTCTTTCAGATGGAGGCAACATAAAATGCATTCTGGCAGTTCTTCAGCCTTGGTACCCTGTATCAAGTTCAAAATTTGTGATATCGGCCTTAAAGAAACACTGTTAAAAATGATGAAACTTTTCAGAATACCAACCTGTATCGTGAGGCCGAAATCAAGGTTACAATGCTTCAATCGATCTTGAAATGCTCCAAAACCTTTTCTAGAGATGTAACTAAATCTGTGCATATCCAAATCAATCTCGAAGTAGTTTTCTCCCTGTCAAATTTTCAATGCAACAAAATTATGAATTCTTAACTTACCAAACCATCTCAAGTTTAGTTTTCATGCTACAGATAATGAAGTTGGAAACGCCACAAGCACAGAGCTTCGTAGAGATCTACCAGATAAAATTCATGCTGCGGACGTGAAAGGACAGGTTTCTCATTGTAAGCATTCATCAGCTTCTTTTCTGTTGAACTTAATTGAAGATCATCTAAGTTGGTCACTCGCCCCAAGATCTTTACTCTATCCCTGCATGGTGCGATTGAATCTACGGGGAAACCTTTAACCCTTTCCACCTCATCATCAATCATTTTCTGTTACATGATCAAACCACTATTCGGTAAAACTTGAATAGATATAAAAAGACAAAAGAATAAATATGACCATCATACCCTGATATTTTCTTGAAAATGAAGTGGGAGCTCGTCATAGTTTTCGGATAGCTTGAAGTAAAATACAAAACTCATTCCTTCTCCGTCGTATTCAGATTGAAAAAGTGCAGGTGGATAGAGCGGTATCTGATCAAAGTGAGATAATGAGTTATAAAACTATTCATCAATCTAGGTTATATTTAAGTACTAGTGTGTAAGAAGGAGCAATTTCAACCCACTTATGTAATAATTGGACAATTTGGGTTTACTTCATTGCGAATGTGTAAAACTAACAGATTAAACAGATAAGAAACGGGTTACATATGACCTGTGTGTACAAACTCCTAAAGTATTTTTTTTTAGAAATCGGTCATTAATTAAGTAGTGCTTTGGTATTCTTACTGAATATATTAAATTTCTAATGATATCTTAAGCGACAAACCAATAGATGGTTGTTGTTAGGTCACCCTGACACGCACCTTTCGCCACCTACACTTTGCCAGGTGCTCTATGTCGAGATATTTTCTCGTTCTTGTAGGTTATGAGGTTAGAAGCTAAAAGACAGTTAACTGAAGTGTGTTGTGCCCAAATTACATAGTCCAGGGTGAATGATGCAGAAAAAAAGTACCAACTGAAATTTGTTAATATCAAGCAATCACATTTGACTTATTAAAGCAAAACAAACGCCACTATTACTGAAGATGTGCCAATACCTGAAGATTTACAACAAGTAAACGGGGCACTTTTCCTGATGATTCAACTGTTGGAAGTTCAGGAAGTTCAAGAAGACGTGCAATATGATCAATTTTACGTGGAGATAAGAATACATCAACGCCAATAGGATCAAAAGCAGCATGGTTTGAAGCATTTTCTTTCTTTTTATCTCTGCCAAAAGACACAACCATAATACTGTTAGAAACAATGATCACAAACAATAATTATATCAAAAAACAATAATTTCAAATATGACATCTACACGGTTCAGACATCAGCACTTTGTTTACCATCAACATTCATAGAAACTTGGTTAATTGAAAGATACTACCTTGATTAGAGAACCATCATATTGTTAAGACTAATGATCACACAACATAATAGTCGGAGTCATAGACTGATTTGCTGTCCACCAGGCTCCTTATCCAACAAGTATCGCTTAGGTAAACATGAATATTAACTTCTTGGATATGAAATGTGGTAATCCTAAGATAACATAATTTGAAGTATAGAGAGGAAATTTTGACTCGGTTATCTAGAAGGTTGGTTCTATTTTACTTGCAATGGGTCAAACAGATGAACATTTTAGAAGTCACAAAAAAAAAAAAAAAATGCTTACAATCGTCTACAATTGTCTTGTTCAAAGAATTTGATTATTATTTATAATTGCTTATGTTATCATAATTAGATACGTTGCTTATTTATAATGGAAGGGAAATCTCAACCTATTTACTCATTTAGAACCGTAACCCAACCCGCCATACCTGCCCAGTTTTATACCTCTATAAGAAAACATAAATCTAGATCTGATATCAATCTTGTACCTTAAATAATTATGTCCGCGGACTTTAAAAGTACTTGGCTCAAGCGGGGACCAGGAGTCGGACATTTTCTTGTCAATAGGACAACATGGAACTTGAGAGCCGGCTGTTGGTCTTTGTAGCACAGCTTTTGGGGAGACTGAAACAGAACACAATGACAGCAAAAAAATTTACAGATGACACAAACAGAAATTAAAAAAAAAATAATAGAAATGGAGCCAATGAGAGGGTATCAAGGAGCAGCTGCCAGCTGGCTCGTCGAATTTGAGTGATTCATAAAAGTGTTCAAATTTTTTTTAAAATAAATTCAAAATTTAAATAAATTTTGCAGTCATTATATAAGTTATAAAGAATTTGCATATTTCACCCTCTTCAAATATTTTCTGGCTCCACTACTTGTGGCGAATATGAGTCTTACATATGGATATATTGGATGGATTTTCCCTCCATTTAAAGGAAAGCATAGAAGTAACTTTCTTCTTTGCGCTTGGGGGGCTTGAGCATTGTGATTTACTATTTACGTCAGTAGAGGTGATGCAAGTAAGGCACGGGAGACAATTATTTTGTAGAATTCCAAGACTGTGAGTTCCATCATCGTATACAGTAGACGCTCCATCTATGGATGATGGTTTTACTTCACTTGGTCTCCTAAGTGAATTAGAGATGGAGGATAAGGCAGCGCCATTGACATGATCAGAAAATACCGGAGTTACTGAAGAACTAATGGAACCGTTTTGGGATATGTTATCTGTAAATTAATAAGTCGCAAATTAGCTCCATACAAAATGTCAATTCTGAGATCGAAAAACATTAATGTCAACATAAATTGGATGATTACATTATACTAAATGGGTGTTTGATTAGCTTAGTTTCCGGGCCTATGGGCTTAGTTGAATTTGAAAAAGCTCATAAGCCCACTTTTGTGGCTTATCAGCTTATCAAGTTGAGCTTATGAACATTATATAAATGTTGAGCTCAGCTTGATAAGCACATAAGCTCAAAAAAATGAGCTGATGAGCTTTTCGAATTTAAAGCTCATAAGCCCAAAAAATAAGCTAATCGAAACACCCTCTAAGTAACACGTTATGGACTTCTGGTGCTAAGTTTAAAGCATAATACATACCAGTTTTAATTTTGGGTGTTTGGAAGAGCTAACTCACCTTGAGCTTATGGACTTATAGAGGGCATAAGCTCAGGTTCATTAGCTTAAAGCCGAAAACAATGAGCTTATCGGCTAAGCCCGTAAAAGATAAGTCCATAACATTCTAAATAGGTTAATTCAAAAATATACCTAATATCCAAAATTGGTTTATTTTTCATCAACTATTACATTTTATATTAGTAAGAAAAAAGTATTACCATCTTGAGTGCTGTAGAAATCTTCGTCACCATCGGAATCGAACCCATCTGGAGTATCATACCAAGATTCCGAATTCCCTAACAACACCAGAAATTAATTTAAAATAATAATAATAATTACGTTAATCAAGTAAGCAGATAAGTGTTTGAATTATCCAGAATGCTTATGTTTAACTGACAAAATAAGCATGTTGAGACACGCTTATTTCAAAGTGCTTATTTGATATGATTCTAACCTTAAAATAACCAGTATAATAAGCAGGTTGGGACAAGCTTATTTCAAAGTGCTTATTTGATATGAATCTAACCACAAAACCAGCAGTTTAATAAGCAGGTTGGGACACACTTATTTCACAATGCTTATTTAATAGGAATCTAACCTTACATGTTTACTATCATATCAAATCTAAAAGCCATTATAATTCCTAGGGCGTCTACAACACGACCCAAATACGCCTCACTCACATAGCCACAGGTATTTGAGCAATTAGATTGCAAAATCTCTTTAAACAAAAGATTGGGTCTTATTGCTAAATTTACAATATAAACAAATCCAAACACTATTTCCTGAAGCGTTTATTTCTAGGTAGAATAATCAATCTGTCACACCCTCTTAAAGGCTTATTTTCTAAAAATGTGTTTCATTCCAAAATTCCAATACTACTATTAATAGCTCATTTGTTACTTTCTACACTTAATCATACTCGCAAATCAATACAAAAGTATAAAAAGCAAGTATAAACAATAACAAAAATAATAATAAGACCTTGAAATGCAGGATTTCGAAAAGATCTACGGTCCATAGAATTATTAGTAACAGCAGCAGAAGATCCCGAATATCGATTATTCGCAACATCGTTTTTCGACTTCCTACCAATTCTTCTCCTCCTACGTTTCCTTCTTACATTAGTTACTCCATTAATCTGTGATGATGTTGTTTCATGATCATGTTTCTTATCACGATGTAATCCAACAGGGACACATCCTTTTGCTTTCGATCCACATACGCCCATATCTCCAACAGCACAGATCGATTGATATGAATATATATTTATATGATCATTAGATTGTTTGTATATACGATTGGACTTTATTAAAGATGTTGTTGACTGCTACAAGTGGCGTTTGTATGTCGATAGATGTGAAGTGCAGTAATAAAGGTTTTGTCTGTCAGTAAAAAAGAATAAATGGTACGAAAACTGAGACATGACATGATGATGATGATGATGATAGTTTTAGTTTTTAGTGCATTGTTACACGTACATGAATGTTGTGGTACCTACGATTCTACGAGGACAAATTAATTCGACACATAACCTCTTTTAAGAAAAACAATGTATATCTGTAGAGTATTTTTCTTTTTCTTTTTCTTACTAGCGGTCTAAATAAATAAATGCAAACATGATAGATTGGCTACGCATAGCCGTGGATTTACCACATGTGCTTATTTTTATTGACGTTGTAAAGAGCATCTATGTTTTTCTTATAAGGTTTTCGATTATTCGTTTGACTGATCACGAGCTTAAAGTCATCACCACACAAGCACAAACACGGTAAAGTTTTTTTTTTTTTCTTTTTTTAAAGCATCAATCAGAATTTAAATTTGACTATTCTCGCATTTTATTGATTATAGTCATAAACATTTACAACTAAGTCATCGCGTTTTGCTAAAGCTAACTCCCGAACTTAATTCCTAAGGTCACATACCTGTCGCATAAAAAGAAAATGCATAAATGCATATATAGTTGTGTCCTTAAAGTCTATAATTCTCGCATCACTTCTCTTTAATGCATCACTTTTGTTTAACTACATGTACATAACTACTTTTATGGACTTATCTATTTACTCCCATAACCTTAGTAACATGAGGTTGTTTAACAAATATCTTCATGTCATCGGTTAAAGTACATTAAATCAAATCGTACTTTCTTTTTTACTTAAAAGATGCATTTAATAAACAACAAATGAACTTATAAACTAACTTAGTTAATTGTGATTCCAAATTTATTGAACATATTCTTATTTAATCATTTAAATCAATGCTTTGAGGGCACTGGTTATACAAACCCTAATAATATCCATAAGTAGGTCTCATTCAACTTTAGAAATTGCCTAAATGTTAGACCTAGAACTAAGATCGAGTTGTATAGATACACGAATAAAGAGATCAAGGGAGATTATGCTTATCTTGAAACCAAGACTTTTAATGTATTAGGTTGGTGGAAGAAGAGAAATTACTTCTTTTTCAATATTGTCGGTTGTAGCTTGTGATATTATATTTTACCGACTCATTTCAACTATAACATGTGAATCTACCTTTAGTATCGAAGATAAAATGTTTCACTCTTCTAGAACTATTAATCCATTCAACATTTCGAGCTTAATGTTTATGAACGAATACTGATGAAATGTAACAGAGAGAACACAAGACGATACTAATGAAATAACACAAGACAAGATGTTGAATACACGTTTAGAACACTAAGTGCAATATTCAGTTATTCGGGTCCAAAACTGTAACCAAACCAGTTTAGAAATGATTTTCAATCCGGTTTAGCCTCAAATGAGTTTGTTCTATTTGTTTTAAGAAAGCCAAACTAAACAACCTCATATGTTACATCTAATAGAGTAAACGGCTTTGCAAAAAAATATAAAAAATTGGGTATGTATAGTTTGATTGTGGATTTGTGGTGGCGAACTTGATTTGGGGTCGTGGTTTGAGTATGTTGTACAAAGTAATGGTGGAGGTCGTGGTGTTAATCATGGTTCTTCGTAGTTCAGGTCAGCGCAAGTTGGGACTTGGGTCGTGGCGTAGGTCATTGTTCGCTAATTTGGGGGTTTATATGTGTGCAAAAGCCATGTTTGTTTCAACTTAAATATTCTCACTATTTTGGTCGTATTTTGTGGTTCACTTGATCAGGTTTCCATGGTTAACTTAAATTTATTTTATAAAATTGGTTTATGATTGTTGCAACTTGCAACTTGTGGTACTCTTATCGTGGATATTTTGTCCACACTTGTTCCTATATCTCACTTTGCCACCATGCAGTAGGGTTACTATTAAGGATAAGCCCAAGGAATAACTAACTCCAGAGATCATATATAGGAATTAAAATATCTTTAGCTTATCAAGTCATGTTGTTGTAACTATTAGCTATTTTATCTCCTGAAATTATGTATTTTTTCTTGTATATATGTACATCAACATCATTCCATGAAATCAAGTTTCACGACCATCTCCTTATCTCTATATGGTATCAAGAGCCAAAACACTCTAACGAGTTCAGATCCTCTGTTTTTTCTCTCTTCTTTTATCTATGGCCTCAAACATTGTGCAACTAAATGCCCCAACTCACTTTCCAATTAAGTTAACTTCCTCCAACTTCCCTGTATGGAGAAAAAAAAAATCAATCAAACCTTATTGGCCTTCATTTGCTGCAATATATTGATGGAACTCTAACCATACCATCTCAGTTTCTGACAATGAAAGAAAGACAATCAATCAAGTTTACACTCGTTTGTATCGACATGATCAAACCCTTTTTAGTGCATCCTTGGTAGTTATTCAAATATATATACAAAAAATCATATCACCGGCTACATCCTCTAAAGAAGCTTGAGAACACCTCTTGCATAGTTACACAAATGCTTTGCGTTCCACAATCATATCGCTTAAATCTAAGCTTGCTAAAAATCCAAAGGGCAATAAACCGTTGTTGAATTTTCTTTGTGAAATGCGCTCCATTGCTAATGAACTAGCCCTCATTCAAAATCTTATTAATGAAGAAGACCGTGTTGTTCACATCATTACCCAGTTAGGGGATGAGTTCAACCCACTTGTTGCAGCCATTAAAGTTCGAGAATCACCTATTACATACTCGGATTTATTTGACAAGCTCACTTATTTTGACAGGATGCTGAAAGAAAAAGACTCAACATCTCTTCCTATAATTCCCACAGTGAATGTGACTCAAAGGAAAAATTCCAAGGAAACTCAGTTCAAGGTTACCATTCGAATCATCAAAATCCACTTGGTGGTTACAACATAAATACTAATCGTTCCTGGCAAGGTCAAAATGGAAATCGCTCATACCAAGCAGATTCTATTTGTAACTTTTGTGAAATTGCAGGACATACCAAGTGTGATTGTAGGAAGCCTGCAAAGTTCTTAAAGGAAAACAATATTTCTTTTGTGATTAATTCACAGTCTCGAAATACACAACAAAATTCCAGTTGCAAATGTCACCACTATTACTTCATCTATGCAACAACCATGGTTATTTGATAGTGGGGCGTCTCATCATGTCACATCAAATTTATCTCTTTGCAAACCTATACCGACTATGGGGGTCCAGACGATATATTCTTGGGTAATGGTTATAGTCTCTCTATTTTACACATTGGTAACACAAAAATCTACAAACCTCATAAATCACTTGCTCTTTCTAATGTTTTGTGCGTTCCAAACTTATGGCATAATTTAATATCCATTGCAAAGTTATGTAAATCTAACCCGGTTTCTATTGAATTACTTTCTTCTCATTTTCTTGTGAATGATCTAAGCACGGGACGCCTCTACAACGGGGAGATAACATTGGTGATGTTTATTGCGCAACATTTCCACGCCATCCATAAATAAATGCTGATGAGTGTCTAAATACTCATCATTTTTGTACCAATTAAACTGCAAAAATATCTGAAAACACTCAGAAATGCATCAAAATGATAAAAATATCACAAATAAGTGTTTTATGTGTTTTAAATGCAAAAATATTAAAATCTGGTGAAAAACGTATCAAGTTTGCATAATTGGCAGTTTTAGTCCCCCAAGTTTCAAAAGTTGTCAAAAACAGTCCCTGGTAAAACAAAATAAAGAAAAATATCATTTCAAGTCCCTAGGGATTCATGAGTTGTCAAAATTGGTCCTGGAGATTTAAAATTGCAAAATTACAACTTAGGTCCCTAAACTTTGAAAATTGTCATAAATGGTCCTTAGAAGTTTGAAAATGTCAACAATGGTCCTTGTACTATTGAAACTTGTCAAAAGTGACCCTTGAAACAACTTTGGAATATTGGCAGAAATGGTCCTTCAAGATTGGAGAATTGCAAAACAAGTCCTTGTATTATAAACCTTTGAACCTTGACCCTTTCCATTTAGACCCCTGCCATTACCAATTGACCCCCCCTGTTTTGGACCCCTGGTCAAACACCCCAGTCAAACTCACCTTTTCCCACCTTATCTCTTCTCCTTCAAAACCACTTGCCTGCAAAACCAAGTTGCCTGCAACCCCTCTCCCATCACCACACCTTATCCCTGCAACATTTCTCACCCCCTCATCATCATACCTACAATCCACCACCCCAGTTGCAATATCACAGTCCACAGAGGTCAAAACCATCTTTCCCGCCAATTTTGATCAAACGGCCAAAATCCATCCAAGTAATCCAATGGCCTCAAATACATGTGGGATTTGCTCAGAGAGGTGAGAGAAGCAGAGTTGGTGTATAAAAAGGAAGATAGAGAAGCAAGGAAGGGCAGTAGTTAGTTTTTAATTTCTATGTATGTCGTTTTTTTCTTAAAATGTCTTAATTAGCTTCTAAATTTGTAACTTTAAACTTTATGGTACTGAAACTAAGTTGTTTAATCATTGTACTCACTTTCAAATATTAATTCAAGGTTTTACATATGTTTCCTGTTTTATCATTCACTGTTGAAAAATCAGTTGTTAAGCTCTTATAAAAATTGCTACAAGTAGCTTATGTTAAACTCAAATAAGCTTATTTAAGCTTATTATAGCTTTTGGTAAGCTTACATATAAGTTTCAAGCAACTTTGGTGTGTGGTCAACAAAAGTCAACTGAAGCTCAATTGGACTTGGTTTTGGAATTTGGTTGATGCAGAGATTGATATGGGTTGGAATAGCTTCAAGTAGTTTAGTTATGGTTCTGGTATGAGTGGTTAATAAGCTGGAACACTTGTGAGTATTTTGCTTGTTTCATCAATAGTTTATCTTTGCATGATCTATATCTGTCTTGATTTATTGTTAGTTTTAGTTTAGACTTGTTCATTTAACTGTCATTAGGTCATAATTGTTCAGTTTCAGCAGTAGCATCAGCCAATTAGTGATTTAAGTAATGTCATCAGTAAAACAGTTGTGAAAAGTGTGTTTGGATAAGTAGCTTGTTTAAGCTTAAGCTTTTGTTTGTGTTTAAAATCTGTCTACTCAATCTAAGTTAGGTTCACTTGAACCATTTTAGTCATCAAATCTCATTTGTGCACTCTCAAAGTCAAAATCATCTATAACCTGTCCTTGTTTCATAACTGTTAGAATATTTGAAAATCAAAAGTTTGTTTTGTGTTTAAATAACAGTGGAGTAGCTTAATATAGCTTTATTTTACCTTAAAACATCATAATCAGCTCATGGTTTAAGCTCAAATCTCAAATAAGTCAAGTTTTCAATTCTGTCCAAAAGTCAAAATTTCATAAAAACCCGTTTTTGAATAAACTTTGTAATTTCATTGTGATCTTACCATTAGGATTTAGGATATAAGATTTTGGGATATTAAAGTTTAGCTGCTCATCCTAATTAGAAAAATATTAGTTTATCTCTACTTAGCTTATTAACTGCTTATTCATTAGCTTCTTTTAAGCCCTTTTTCACAAAACTCCCGTTTTGCTTATTCCTTATTTTTGCTTATTTAGTGTGTTTTTCTTGTTGTTGTTGCTTATTCTAAGTTCCCATAACTTGTTTATAGCTTATTCAACCTTTGGTTCAGTAGTGGTAGCGTTTTATTAGCTTATGCAAGCTTAATAGCTCATTTTGACCCGTTTCCATAGCTTCCACTTTTGCATTTTTAGTTTCCTCAATTTTAGTCCTTATTAGCTGAAATTCTGGATTTAGACACTTTGGTTGGTAGTGGTTTTCATGGTAATTTTAGTTTATTTTTGTGATTTTTATAAGCTGGCTTAACAAGGGCTTAAAGTTAGTACATAAGGGCTGTTTGGCACTAGTGCTTAAATAGACCCATATCATTGTAGATTGTTGTTCAGAGGTTTAGGATAGTTGGAATATGTTGGTTTTAAGTAATTTTAGCATACTCTAGCTTCTGTGATAATTTGGTGCTCATTTGGTACTTATATCTTATTTTTAGTGCTTATTTATAAGCACTTTTCACTACAGAACCTAATTATTGAACACCTGCACCACTTTTATTATTTTTCCTATATTTAGAATAATATTAATATTCTGGAAGTTTTCATATTTTTCACTGTTCATTTGCTATTTTTCTGCATTTAATTTCAGTTTTTAGCATTTTTAATTAGCTTTTAATACAATTAAATCAGAAAAGCTTCAAAAAAATAAGTTTTCATTTTTCCTAGGTTAAGATAAATATAAAAAGCAAAAAAATAATTTTTCCAGATTTTTCTTAGTTAAATTTGTAATTTTTAGCAATTTAATTAGTTTTAAATAGTTTTTAATTCATAGAAAATAGAAAAATAATCAGAAAAATACAAAATTAGTTTTGAAAATTCTCTTTAGTTATTTTAGATTTTTCTAAGTCATAATTTCATTTTTCTAGCTTTATTTCATATTTTCTTGTATTTTAGGGTATTATTAAATAGGTAAAAATAGTTTTTAATTAATAATAATTAAATAAATAGTTATAAAAATAATTTTCTTTTTCTAAAAATTTTCTCTTATCATTGGGTTTGTAAAAATGTCATTTTTATATTTTTAGGATTAATATTGTTTCAGTCTCACATTTTCTTTTGTACGTTACGTAGTTTTTAATTTAAGTTTTATAAAAGAAAAATCAAAAACATAATTTTAAAAATAGTGATAGCGTTTATTTAATATAATTTATCTTTTTAATTTTCTTTAATTTGTATTTAAGCCCCTGTAATTTATAAACTTTTTCTTTAGGTTTAATCAATCATATCTCTTTTCGTTCAAATCCTCTCGATCACTATTCGTTTGATTATTCTCGCACAGCTCGTTGGGACATAACGACCTGGGGAAACACTATACTCTCCTAGACTTCATTGCATTGGTGTCTGAACTGTTTTAAGTTTCTTACGGTTAGCCATTCACAAGTGGCTAGCTTGTGTGAGATAACTTGACGGTTCGGGACCGATCAAAATTTTGGCGCCGCTGCCGGGGAGCTGTGCTAATTATCTTACGCTTAGCAGATTAGTGGTTTGAATATTCACTCCTTGTTCATACCATCTATATGTATTTTCTTATAAAAATCCAAAAATCCAAAAACATCTTAAAAATCAAAAACCCAAAAAGATTTTCATTCTTTGTTTTTACAACATGTTTTTCAAAAATACCAAAAATATTCCTCTTTACCCTCTTACCCTTTTTGATTCTTTATCCCTTTACCCTCTATCCATTTGATTCTAACTTCTTCTCATGGAATCTCTCGACTACGACGAATTCTGGGACGAAGTTGAAAAACTTCAGACTTTATCACAAATGTCAAGAATTCGTGTTGTTCGTGATGATCCATTAATTCTGCGTAGGGAAATGGAACGAGAAACCGGGGTGACAAAGGACCAGGTACTTCCCTCTAATAATGGAAGTGCTAAATACGTCCAACCTACGGTTATCCAAAGATCTAAACCCTCAATTGCTCCTAAGCCGTCTAAAATTGATCCTAAACTTTCACGATTTACGGTTAAAAGCAATCATGCAGAATTTAGACCGGTGACTAGCAAGAATGACTTGCCTAATCTTCACGTTTCTCAAAAACCAGAACCGGAGACCATAACGGAAGTGGTGGAAATTGCTAGCTCTCAGAGCACACCACTTGTCCCACCTCCGGATTTTTCAAAATGTTCTTCGAGACTTGATAGTCATTCGGATCACCATGTTGGTTTTGTTGATTCTTTGAATAAACCGATTCCTTCTCATAACTCTCAAATGAAATCGTTTATTCCTTGTGTCGGTTGTGGTGAGCCTCTTTTTGGTTCACCCTGTCGTTGGTGTACATGTGTACAGTGTGGTAATGATATTCGTAACGGGAGTTGTTTGTTTTGTGGTTCGAGGAATTCATTTGATTATAATCCTACTCCGAACTCATTTAACGACCCCTCAAACTTTTCCAATTACCCACCACAGCCCGACTTATCTTCATATAATCAACATAACTGCTGTGAATTTTGTGGAGGTCCTCACCAAGGATTTGAGTGTCAATCCGGAAACACATTTGTCTGTAAACAGTTTTCCGGTGATGCTCAGAACTTTGGTTATGACCAATATCCATATAATTCACCAGTCCAGACTCAACAGTTTCACTGTTGTGAGTACTGTGGAGGTCCCCACTTCAGCTTTGATTGTCAAATAGGGAATCCATTTCCTTGTAACAATCATGACTCTCACAGGTTTGACAATTTCCAACCTCCACAGCACCATACGGTTCAAACTCCACCTGAGCCGTTGCCTAAAGAAATTTCCCAAGATTTTGAAACCGTAATGAAAACACTTGATGATATGATTCAAAACTTTAAGAATCAAGTGAGTGGTGAGAAAACCATGGGAGAATTGCTAGCCGAAGAACGAGAGGCTCGCAAATCTAGGGAAGAATTATTAGTCCTAGAGCATGCAGCTCTAAGGCGTTCCCAATTTCTTAAGGCAGCTATGTATGATGATGACGAGGAGAGTATTCCTTTTAAGGATATTATTTCTCAACTCCCTCAGTCAGTTGATATCCCAGCAGTTGAGATTCCATCTCAAACAACTGCTATCACACCCGAAGCTCCCACTCACTCTCTGAACATGGGGGACGAGCATCTTGACACTGTTCCTGAAAAGGAATCAGACGAATTCATAAAGTCTAGTGTTGAGAACCTTGTCCCAATCCCGAGAGAGTCACAGGGAACTTCTGATCATATGTGTGATTCTCTTTCCCCTCTTGAGTGTTCAAAAGATCATTTTGAAACTTTCTCCGATGTTAGCGACGATTGTACTTCTTATGGAAACATCGATTATGTTGAGGCATCACTCCCACAGTCTGATGCTGATCATCATCTTGAGGAGTTCACCGATGAACTCACTCACATCAATCCACTTTCATCAGAAAGTAATGATAGTCTTTTTGATTTCAAAGCCGATCTGGGAGAGACTGAAAGTCTCCTTGATAATGATCGTTCACTCACTTCTTATCCCAACAGTCCAATAGAGAATATTAATCACTTTGTTCCTCAAGCATTCAAAACAACTCTCACCAATCCTCTATTTGAATTCGAATCTGAATTCACCTTAATTTCTGAGAATCCACTCTTTGATACTCAGATTGAGGATAGTGATGAGTCTACAGTGGAACAAGAATTCACAGATTTACATCTTGTGATTGATTCTCTTCACGAGGAGTTCGCCGGTGAACTCACTCATATCATATCTCCGTCGGAGTATGATAACTTCCACTTTGATCTAGACACACCCATAATATGTCTTGATCAAGCGAGCTTAACTGATGAGATTCATGAAACTATGAATTCTCCTATTGAGGATGAAGAGTTAGTCATGATATTTATCATGATTTTCTATCTCTTCTTCACCTATCCCGTGGCTTCTCCTGTTCTTCACTCCTTCGGGAATGAAGACATTATCTTTGACCCCGGCATTTCCATGAACCATTATCTTGAGCCGGGTCTGTCTATGTATATCTCGTCGGTGTGGAACTTTCACGTGCTTCAAATGTTTGTCCAAACATCTTGAATGAAAGTCCGATGGAGATTGTCTCTTCCACTTTGCTTCCCCATGAACAAATTAATTCGGGGTCGAGTCAAGCTAGCGACTCGGTAATCAAAAACAATAGTTAAACATGGGTTTTCACCCGTGTGTACCACTCTAGTGTGGGGGAGATACTCCACATGTTGTATATAGATCTTAAAAATGAATGAAAATTGTAAATATTAAAAAAGAGAATAATTGTTGTGTTTCTACACTTAGCTAGTAATGTTATCTTTTTACGTTCTAAGTTTCGGCATAACAGCCGGTACTTTGAATATTGAGTACAATATTCATTTCTAAGTGTGGGGGGGAAATTCTGGCGAATTTGATCATAAATGTACCCCTTTAGTCCCTTTTTCCCTCAAAATGGCCAAATTTATTTATTTATTTATTTTTTTTTTATTTTTTTTAAGTGGAAGTACTATGTACTAAACACAACAAATGGTAATCAGTCCACCATGTCTAACCCACATAAGGATTGGCTAATCCAGGAGCAAACGGCTCTTGGTAAAGATATCTCAAATCCGTTGACGGCTTGCAATTTGCCCAAAATTGTATGGTGTTCAGCTCACCATATCCTTAAAAGTGAAAAGTTGGCTAGCCCGCAAGTTTATGGCTTGTGGTAAAGGCAGTGGAAAAACCATAATTGGTAATCAGCTCACCAAAGATAATATTGATAATTTATCTAAGAGTTGGCTAGTCCAGAAGCAAACGGCTTCTGGTAAAGACAAATCAAATCCGTTGAAAGCTGGTGGTTTGCTCAAAATCATTTGGTTATCGGTGTACCAAGGTTCTTACTTGAACTGAAACATTTGGCTACTCCAGAAGTAATGGCTTTTGGTAAAGAGATGAAATCTATTAATTTTTCTCAAAACATTGCTAGGGACTAGCAATATCTTAGTGTGGGGGATTGATGAGTGTCTAAATACTCATCATTTTTGTACCAATTAAACTGCAAAAACATCTGAAAACACTCAGAAATACATCAAAATGATAAAAATATCACAAATAAGTGTTTTATGTGTTTTAAATGCAAAAATATCAAAATCTGGTGAAAAACGTATCAAGTTTGCATAATTGGCAGTTTTAGTCCCCCAAGTTTCAAAAGTTGTCAAAAACAGTCCCTGGTAAAACAAAATAAAGAAAAATATCATTTCAAGTCCCTAGGGATTCATGAGTTGTCAAAATTGGTCCTTGAGATTTAAAATTGCAAAATTACAACTTAGGTCCCTAAACTTTGAAAATTGTCATAAATGGTCCTTAGAAGTTTGAAAATATCAACAATGGTCCTTGTACTATTGAAACTTGTCAAAAGTGACCCTTGAAACAACTTTGGAATATTGGCAGAAATGGTCCTTCAAGACTGGAGAATTGCAAAACAAGTCCTTGTATTATAAACCTTTGAACCTTGACCCTTTCCATTTAGACCCCCGCCATTACCAATTGACCCCCCCTGTTTTGGACCCCTGGTCAAACACCCCAGTCAAACTCACCTTTTCCCACCTTATCTCTTCTCCTTCAAAACCACTTGCCTGCAAAACCAAGTTGCCTGCAACCCCTCTCCCATCACCACACCTTATCCCTGCAACATTTCTCACCCCCTCATCATCATACCTACAATCCACCACCCCAGTTGCAATATCACAGTCCACAGAGGTCAAAACCATCTTTCCCGCCAATTTTGATCAAACGGCCAAAATCCATCCAAGTAATCCAATGGCCTCAAATACATGTGGGATTTGCTCAGAGAGGTGAGAGAAGCAGAGTTGGTGTATAAAAAGGAAGATAGAGAAGCAAGGAAGGGCAGTAGTTAGTTTTTAATTTCTATGTATGTCGTTTTTTTCTTAAAATGTCTTAATTAGCTTCTAAATTTGTAACTTTAAACTTTATGGTACTGAAACTAAGTTGTTTAATCATTGTACTCACTTTCAAATATTAATTCAAGGTTTTACATATGTTTCCTGTTTTATCATTCACTGTTGAAAAATCAGTTGTTAAGCTCTTATAAAAATTGCTACAAGTAGCTTATGTTAAACTCAAATAAGCTTATTTAAGCTTATTATAGCTTTTGGTAAGCTTACATATAAGTTTCAAGCAACTTTGGTGCGTGGTCAACAAAAGTCAACTAAAGCTCAATTGGACTTGGTTTTGGAATTTGGTTGATGCAGAGATTGATATGGGTTGGAATAGCTTCAAGTAGTTTAGTTATGGTTCTGGTATGAGTGGTTAATAAGCTGGAACACTTGTGAGTATTTTGCTTGTTTTCATCAATAGTTTATCTTTGCATGATCTATATCTGTCTTGATTTATTGTTAGTTTTAGTTTAGACTTGTTCATTTAACTGTCATTAGGTCATAATTGTTCAGTTTCAGCAGTAGCATCAGCCAGTTAGTGATTTAAGTAATGTCATCAGTAAAACAGTTGTGAAAAGTGTGTTTGGATAAGTAGCTTGTTTAAGCTTAAGCTTTTGTTTGTGTTTAAAATCTGTCTACTCAATCTAAGTTAGGTTCACTTGAACCATTTTAGTCATCAAATCTCATTTGTGCACTCTCAAAGTCAAAATCATCTATAACCTGTCCTTGTTTCATAACTGTTAGAATATTTGAAAATCAAAAGTTTGTTTTTTGTTTAAATAACAGTGGAGTAGCTTAATATAGCTTTATTTTACCTTAAAACATCATAATCAGCTCATGGTTTAAGCTCAAATCTCAAATAAGTCAAGTTTTCAATTCTGTCCAAAAGTCAAAATTTCATAAAAACCCGTTTTTGAATAAACTTTGTATTTTTATTGTGATCTTACCATTAGGATTTAGGATATAAGCTTTTGGGATATTAAAGTTTAGCTGCTCATCTTAATTAGAAAAATATTAGTTTATCTCTACTTAGCTTATTAACTGCTTATTCATTAGCTTCTTTTAAGCCCTTTTTCACAAAACTCCCGTTTTGCTTATTCCTTATTTTTGCTTATTTAGTGTGTTTTTCTTGTTGTTGTTGCTTATTCTAAGTTCCCATAACTTGTTTATAGCTTATTCAACCTTTGGTTCAGTAGTGGTAGCTTTTTATTAGCTTATGCAAGCTTAATAGCTCATTTTGACCCGTTTCCATAGCTTCCACTTTTGCATTTTTAGTTTCCTCAATTTTAATCCTTATTAGCTGAAATTCTGGATTTAGACACTTTGGTTGGTAGTGGTTTTCATGGTAATTTTAGTTTATTTTTGTGATTTTTATAAGCTGGCTTAACAAGGGCTTAAAGTTAGTACATAAGGGCTGTTTGGCACTAGTGCTTAAATAGACCCATATCATTGTAGATTGTTGTTCAGAGGTTTAGGATAGTTGGAATATGTTGGTTTTAAGTAATTTTAGCATACTCTAGCTTCTGTGATAATTTGGTGCTCATTTGGTACTTATAGCTTATTTTTAGTGCTTATTTATAAGCACTTTTCACTACAGAACCTAATTATTGAACACCTGCACCACTTTTATTATTTTTCCTATATTTAGAATAATATTTTATAATATTCTGGAAGTTTTCATATTTTTCACTGTTCATTTGCTATTTTTCTGCATTTAATTTCAGTTTTTAGCATTTTTAATTAGCTTTTAATACAATTAAATCAGAAAAGCTTCAAAAAAATAAGTTTTCATTTTTCCTAGGTTAAGATAAATATAAAAAGCAAAAAAATAATTTTTCCATATTTTTCTTAGTTAAATTTGTAATTTTTAGCAATTTAATTAGTTTTAAATAGTTTTTAATTCATAGAAAATAGAAAAATAATCAGAAAAATACAAAATTAGTTTTGAAAATTCTCTTTAGTTATTTTAGATTTTTCTAAGTCATAATTTCATTTTTCTAGCTTTATTTCATATTTTCTTGTATTTTAGGGTATTATTAAATAGGTAAAAATAGTTTTTAATTAATAATAATTAAATAAATAGTTATAAAAATAATTTTCTTTTTCTAAAAATTTTCTCTTATCATTGGGTTTGTAAAAATGTCATTTTTATATTTTTAGGATTAATATTGTTTCAGTCTCACATTTTCTTTTGTACGTTACGTAGTTTTTAATTTAAGTTTTATAAAAGAAAAATCAAAAACATAATTTTAAAAGTAGTGATAGCGTTTATTTAATATAATTTATCTTTTTAATTTTCTTTAATTTGTATTTAAGCCCCTGTAATTTATAAACTTTTTCTTTAGGTTTAATCAATCATATCTCTTTTCCGTTCAAATCCTCTCGATCACTATTCGTTTGATTATTCTCGCACAGCTCGTTGGGACATAACGACCTGGGGAAACACTATACTCTCCTGGACTTCATTGCATTGGTGTCTGAACTGTTTTAAGTTTCTTACGGTTAGCCATTCACAAGTGGCTAGCTTGTGTGAGATAACTTGACGGTTCGGGACCGATCAAATGCCACAATCAAATGTTCGGTATCCGATTGGCATTGAATACTTGGTCATTCTTAGTTTATGTTGGTGCAATAATGACCAAAGCGTCCATAATGTTTTAATGATGACAAATATACATTAGGGGCACATAAAATTACAAATGATAGGCAAAAACCAGAAACCTCAAAACCTAGTTCTCACACGCCAGGTGACGCGTCGGCGCATGGCCACCGTGCCAGGTACGATTTTGGGTACCTTCGGTTTTTCCATGCTGGATTTCCTCTTACCCGACTAAGGTGCTTTCTTCAATACAGGTTCGTATATGATATTTGAGTAGTCGCATTAGGATTTTTACATAGAGAGATGCCCAAAAAAAGTCCTCCCGTTGTTAGAAAATGCCAACTCAAAACTTTTTTCTAAAAGTCTTTAGCCAAGGCAAATATGCTTTTCCTTCAACCTAGGAAACGTATACTTTCACTAGAACTTCAAAGGAGGTATTCAAGTGACCATGATCTTTATGCTTATCTTTACCAGTCACGTAACGAGTTTACTCCCTTATTGGTCATTTAAGTTAAGGTCACTTTGCGTAAATGCAACTTTCTCATTTATGGGATATTGATTTACCTTGATACAAAGCACTTGTCTTACCTGCATCAAGATGATTAGTGAATGAATCAAGTGTGGATTAATTAAGGATTGTCACACTTGAATGCATGAGTTTGAATTCTTGAAGCATAAACATTCTTTGTATGTTTTTAAATATCCCACACAAATATCCTATTATATTCTATTACACCACTTACACTCTTGTCCCTTACTACCCAACACAATCTACTATACATTCTTTCGTGTCTCATTCATTCTATACAAAGCCGCCACACATTCTCTTATTCCTCACAATAAACGAACAACATTTTTTGGTCGGATATTTTTGTCTAAAACCATGAAACGTATGAACAAGAGATTGAGCACATGAAAATAACCGATGTTCATTAGAAATAAGAGCATGTTTACACAATCTTGACCTGAGTCAACTAATAATACCCATTTGTACATTACGAATGTATTAGTCTCACTTAGAGGTTAAGGTGAAGGCTTTACCAGGGATAGTTGTGGAATACTATCCCTGGTAATGACAAATGTTACTCTTCAAGTTACGAAGAGTAAGATCCTACTTAGAAGAGGAGGAAGTTTCTAGTGGTGGAATCGATTGCTTATCAATACTACTAACCTCCCTTTATAATTTATATACTAGAAAGATACATTGTTAGTAGTTACAAGAGAACGGTGATATCTAAACTAGAAGCAAACTGGAAGTAAGGTACACGTGCAATCGTGTGGCTAGGGTTGCTTTACTGTGCTGACACCTCATGCAAGTTGCTTTCTCTGCTCTTGATGAGTCCTTATCTTCCCAAGGGTTTTCCCGCTTTGCCTTATCTCAAATTACTCTCACCTAAGTGTGTCTGAGAACTTCATACAGATCCTTTTGACGTACTTTAGCAAGTATCTTTAAGTATACTCTAAGTGTGTCTGATAGATGTAATTGATCAGTCTGCATGGTTCTTCTAGATGGCTTAAGTTGATAAGTCTTTCAGAGCCCTAGAGACATTTTTCAGTCCTCTAAGACTCTGGTTGTTTGTATTCTTCTTGTACTTTTCTAGCTGACTCCACCTCAGGTTACAAAGTATTCATTCAGTTTAGTCTTCGACTTTCACAAAGCTATACTGTATTCCCTAGAAGTATACAACATATATGCGTTGTTTATATTCTGATATATGAATATACTCAGAGAGTTCTTTCGGTCAGACCCCGTTGTTCTTTATAACAGCATTTGTATGAAAAACTAGAAGGGGGGGGGGTTGAATATTTTTACCGATTAAAACTTTGTTCTAAAATATTTAGATCGACTTATGTCAATCTATTTAAATGTGTATGTTGGATGTTGATAGATAGGTATGTAAATATGTAAATACAAAGGTAAAGAGTAAGAAACACAAAACCACGACACGAGTGTTTATAATGGTTCGGCTACAAGGATACCTTCCTTGCCTTACTCCACTCCTCGAGTCACCTACTCGAGAGTTTGTAAGCACTACACGACACAAACTACTTATGGTGGAGAAGCCTTCACAACGTCGCCTACTCTTTTTCCGGTACAAGGCTAGACACCGGGTTCTTCTACGAGGTAGAACCAAACCTATCACAACGTCGCCTACACTTTATCCGGTACAAGGCTAGATACTGAGTTCCATTACAAAGGAGGAACTACTACCCAACACTACACAACAACTATCCCAAAGGAGACCGAGTCCTTATTACAACATCATCAAGGATATCAATATCATTGGACACAACCTATTTCTATTTGTACATCGATACACCATATCGATTGTACACCCTTGGCATCTTTCACTAATGCCTTTGACATGATCTTTTAGCACCTTTCACTAATGCCTTTGACATGACCCTTTTGGCATCCTTCACTAATGCCTTTGATACGGACGTTCGGCACCTTTCATTAATGCCTTCGTCTTGACCCTTTTGGCATCCTTCACTAATGCCTTAGACACAACACTTCTAGAGAGGAAGAAAGAACTATCAACAAGAGAACTTCAGTAGTCTTGATGATGACGAAGCATGGCAACTCATGGACTTGAGCTTGCTCGACTTCAAGAGGTGGTGATCTCGCCTTTAAGAGGAACCTAGAGAATCACACAAAAACAAACACAAACTACATAGAAAGATCATTTGGATCAGTGGTTAGAGAGTTTACAATACTAGGAGAAAGTATGTGTAGAAGTGGTCACCTACAATGAAGAAATGACTCACTATTTATAGACAAAATATGCTACTGTTCCACAAATCCCTTGTTGGAGGGATCCGTCTAGTGTTATACTAGGGATCCGTGAGACGCTCCTCATTACCCATGGGTTGTGGGTCATGGGTCATGGGTTATGGGTCATGGGTCCTAGACTTTGGACCATGGGTATCCAAGTAGATACAATGTATCTACAAGATGCAATGCATCTAGTCAATGGGTTATGGGTTAGCTTCATGGGTTATGGATAATACCCATTATGACTTATGCATGATGTCATGCAATGGGTCATAGGTTATGGATTATGCTCCATGGGTATGGGTCATGGACTTTGGGTTTTACCCAACTACATTCAATGTATTTAGTCAATGGGTCATACTTATACTTCTACCTATTTCTATTACCCATTATAATACATACTAAATATGTATATATCTACCCATTATGTAAACACTAGTTGTTATACATATGCATTACTATATCATGAAAAGAATATTACTTGTTTAATGTTTTATATGAAAACGTAAGTGTGTTAGTAAACTATTGGCTCAAACCATTTACGTATTTTATTTGTTTCGTTAAAATGATTTTACGTTTGTTATCGACAAAACATTAGAAGATCGTAAAATATAAATAAACATTTTTACGGCTTATTTGTATTAACAATCTCCCCCTTTTGTTGATGACAAAACATAAGATTATTTTAAGGAAAAACTAAAATTCGTAAAAGTTTGAATTGGAGTTTTTTACTCTCTTCTCCCCCTTTTTGCCGAAACAAAAAGAGCGTCGAAAAGAAACTAACACATTGTTTTAAGATAAACATGTGAAAAGAAAGAAAATATGAAAATAAAAAATAGAGAGTAAGTGACGAGAAGTGTTCTCGTCTTAAGTCCCCCTTGACGAGTCCATCCCTTTGTGAGGGCGTCAAGTAAGTAGAAATACTAAAATAGTGCATTCCAATTATGTTTGCAAATGGTTTCGTCTTTGTGACGAATATGCTCCCCCTTGATGATTGCACCTTTGCAAGGAGGATGTCATGTAATGTGATCTTATGCGACTAATATTGCAAATGATTTTGCAATGTTTTTTATTTGACAAGAAACTCCCCCTAGCTAAGGGTGTCAAAGTCTTCATGTGTATATTGAAAATCTACAAAAAAAATGTTAGAAAACAAATATATAGAGCATAATTTCCTGCAAATAAGAGTCAAGTTAGTAATAAACAAGTCTTCTGTTTCACGGATCCCATGGTTTCCTCTTTAGAGGGATCCGTCTAAGCTAAACTGAGGGATCCGTATGTCTGTAAGTTTAAGACAGTAATGGTGATGTAAAAAGGGATGTTAACATCAAAATGAGATATGTATTAAGGCACCAAACATATTCTCAAAACAATATGGTATATAACATGTAATTTCATTCAATAAAAATACGAGAAATGATCTACATATCTCTAAAAACTAAGAGAATGATTCAAACATGTAATACATTTTCTACTAATTCTAAGAAGTGATGGAAACCTAAAAAGCATCAAAGTGCTTGAATCTAAGGATGAGTAGACTTGTTGATTTGGTCCAATCGTTCAAGGAGATGATTAAACATGAAATGCAACTCATTTTGTACTTCTTGAACGAGTCCTTGGGTGATTTGACAATTAGAGCAATTATTGTCATGATTAGAAACCGGAGGAGTTGGTATGTTTTGAGGAGGTTCCAAAAAAGATGGTGGAGGTGTGTTGAGCAATGTAGAATATAGTTCTACTAAAATTGATGGTGATGATGCATGAGTTGGTGATGGTAATGGAATTTTCTCTATGTGGTTAGATTTTTGGTGATTCCCTATCTCCAAAGATGGAGTATTTGGTGATGTAGGTGGTTCCCTATTTAACGAGAAGGTTGGTGAGTGGGAAGTCCTTGGTGGTGAGTGCTCTAATGAGTAGAGATTTGGATGAGAAAGAGTTTCAGTAAAGGAATGCAGTCTAGGTTCTAGAAATGAAGGCTTGGGTGCTTTACTAGAACTAGGTGTGTTTGGTTTAGTGCTTGATAAAGCTTTTTCCAACTCAAAAGGTCGAATGCTAATTCTAGCGGTTCTTTTAGCTATTGTTGATTGAGTTTGTTGAAGAGGGATTCTAACATTTGGACTTCTTACGGGTGATGACTCGGTGGATGATATCTCATGAACCATATGAGCATTCTTTTTGGATGAAACTTTGGTTGAAGATTTCCTATTAGATGCTTTAGTCATAGTGAAGGAGAGGGTGTAGTAGAAGTCTTTAACTACTGATTTTAGGATTGTGGTAAGAATGGTGACTTAAGCTCTTAAGAGTGTTTAGTTTATAAAGGATGAATTTGAGTTTAATGAATTAAATTCATGACCACTAAGAAAATTTGTGTTAGGAATTAGAAAATTCCATGTTAAAGTGTCGGTCACCCCAATTATGATCTAGCATAAGTTAGCTCGTAGACGTGTCGTTATTTTCGTTGTTTAGTAGTTTATTAGTTATTTAGTAGCGTAGTTTAGCGTAGTGTAACACCGTGGAGGAAGGACGGGTCTTTACCCACTGTATACCTGATCCACAGGCCGATAGGAGGTCGTTGAGTCTGTAACTATAAATACCCCTTCCATCCATGGAAGGGGTGGTGCTTCTCATTCAATCTAACATTTCCTTTGTTTAAACCTCTAGCAAGAACACCCTCTCTCTCTACTTTCTCTCTCTAAAATGGTAAACATGTATTTTGATCATCCAAGACCACCCGAATCATCAAACACAATAATATATCGATCCTACAATTGGTACCAGAGCCAAGGTTATTGTGTTGTGTTGATTTGTGTGGTTTTTGTACCATGGTTATTGTGTTTCATTGATTTATGTTGGTTCGAATAGTGTTTTAAAAACTGTTTTCGTATCATTTTTTGGTCAAAAGATTATGTCTTGTTTATACTTATGGTATAACTGTTTTTAACAACTCCTATATTGGTCTAAAAGTTCATGGTCTCAATATCATGTCATTTCTGTCTTGTGTTCATATTGAACTTTTTGTTGTTTCAAACACTGTATGGTCATATTGAGTAGTCATTTGGTCAGATGTTTATGGTCCAAATGGTAGTCAAATGGGTTTTAAATGAAGCTGTTTTAGTCTTATTTTCTGGGTATGTCAAAGCTGAACGGTAACAAAACATCCATGTTCTTGCTAGCGTCTTGTCTAAAGTGTCCAGATGCTATGTACCAGAAGTAGCGACTTGTTCCTTACTTGACTATTTAGTCAAAGAAAGTCAATAGCGACTTATTTTTATGGTTAGCACTTTTGTCAAGTATAAAAGTAGCGAGTTATGGCTAGCGACTAGTCTTTACTAGTTAGCGACTTGTGTCCACACTAGCGACTTGTCACTATTTAGCGACTTGTTTTGATAATGTTTAGAGTTGTGTGAACAAAATTCTACTAGCGACTTGCTTTGAATAAAAAGGTAGCGACTTATTTCATGAAAAACTGAAGCGACTTGTTTCATTAATCAAAAGCTACGTGTGTACTGGAAAGAAAAAGTCAGTAGCGACTTGACTCAATAATTGGTAGCGACTTACGGTAGCGATTTGAAAGAATAAATTAAGAAGAAGAATGAGAAGACTTGACCAACAACAACAATAACATTTACCAAATCAACAAGACTCATGACCTCAGTTTCAAACATCTATCTGTCCTCTTGCTCGAAAAATAAAAGAAAAACGAGACCACAGACTTGACACAAACATAAAGAATATCTCATGATCTCAGATTCTTTTTTTTTCGGGTTTATCAAAGTTTATCATGACTTGAAAGTCATGCCATACGAAAAAGTAAAGTCATCATTGATCTTTTTTTAGCTCATCCTTCATTTTATCCGAATGTATAAGATTAATCATTTAACAAGATTGTTAATTGATTATCTTGATTCGTCATTATATCGAACATATTTTAATCAATGAAATGATATTCCATTTTTCTCGTTCGAACTAAACCATTCATAAACCTCAGTTAGTTTTGTTCCATGATTGGGTACAATCAAGACCACGAAGGGTCTATAAACACGAAGTCGTTTGCCATCATTGGTCTATTTCTTCTAAGATTTTATTAACTTTTCGAATCATTTAGAAGGAAAAACAATAACAAGATTGTTATCTGATAACGCTACACGCGTCGTTCGGGGTCAAAGGAACTTCCTTTTCGTCGAGCAAGTTTTTCAACACCCTAGGCAGTGAACCTAATCGTTGTAGTGTAGTATTAGGGTAAGCCACGGGTATTGATATCGTTCTCTAGGGGAATAGGAATGCTAGTGAGAAGTTACTACGCTAAGGTTGTGGTTGAGGAAGATTATTTTTTATCTTTTTATATTTTTTAAGGAAAGGAAAGGTACGAATCTTGGGGTTTGAATTTGGGAGGGTTGGTATTTCTACCGATTACTCTACTATTCTAATTATCTAATCTAAGGTGTATGTAGTCTATGTCTAATTAATGTGTGCTCGTATGATAGTTTAAAGATGTGTTTACTTAGGTTATACTACTCCTTAATTATCTCCTATTGGTGGTTGAATTGTCATGTCCTTATTCCTAGTTGCGTTGTGTGTCTAAGGTTGTAGGGTATGCGTTTCTCCCTAACTCTTTGAACTTACCAAAGGGTCTCGTCTACAAAACCCACTTGGGATAATAAACTCTTACTCTAAGGCACTCTTTGGATGGTTTAGCTTACAACTACTCAAGGAGTCATATTCTAAGGTTCACAAAGATTTAATCAAGCATTAAGTACACAACGAATGACCTATCGCATTACTAGATCATTAACCAACTAAGATAAGAAACAACCAATCAATATTCAATAATTAAGTTTCATATTCCCTAAGCAAACACACAAGTAAATTAGCCGAACATGGAAAACATGCAAGCATAGACACAAATAATCAAAGACATAATTGTATTAATGAAGTAAAACACTTATCTTGGTGTAAGATAGGGTTTGGAACCCTAAAATACTGTACAAGACAGCCTTGGTTCGGTTTAGGTTTTTACTCCAAAAGACTACACACTAATACTGAAAAATTCGGATTCTATATATAATATTACACATGCGACGGCGTCACTTTATGTTTTGTGACGCCGTCGTGTCGCCGTCATTAGGGTTTCGTCTTGGCCACGTTAGACTTGCGACGGCGTCACCTTATGCTTGTGACGCCGTCCTCTTCAGCTTCTGACGCCGTCTGGATTACATCTAGGCCGTCTGAGTTGCGGCGGCCTACTCTTTTATAACTTGACGTCGTCACTTGAAAATGGGAGTTTTGGCTTCTGTCCCGTCACAAAGATCCTCCGACGGCGTCACACTTAACACCTGACGCCGTCACCTTATGTTTTCAGCAGCTTTGAGTGTCTCGATTCTGACTTTGGCCATTTTCTTCATATAATCGCGCCTTTTCGTCCAAATAAGTGCCATTCCAGCATTTTGCCTTCAAGAGACCTAAAAAGTGAAAATGAACGATATTAAGCAATAACGGATACAAAAGTGATCAAATAAGGGCTTAAACGACCCCTCAAAAAGGTACCTTTTAAAACCTTATCATTATCATTCTCCCTTCATGTTCGTGTTGAAACATAATCTAAGATATTAATCTTACCTTGAACCGTTTGAGTGTTGTTTATGCCTTCTCAGGACCATCTAGCCATCCCTGTGGCGTGGTTCAATTGAGAAATATTAACAGATGAGAAGGAGGCGCTCTATTTTTTGCTTAGGGTTTGGAAATGGTATCTTGACTGCACAAAGGATAAGGGTTGTGAGAAATTTTAGGGTTAAAGAGTGTTATATGATACGTTTTATACATCCAAGTCACTAGGGTTAAGCGAGTTGGGCCGTGTAAGGGCTGATGGATCATGTGCTATATCTTGTAAGTGGACCGGATCTGGATTGGAAGTGGGCCGAGTGTTGTTGTTGGGCCGACCAGAGTACATCAGATATGCCATATTCTCAAAGCGTAATTAATTGGTGATTCAACGTATTTATTGGAGAAAGGCTGAAAGCTTTGGATATTGGGGGTATACACGATCTTAAATCTATTTCACGATCTTTTATCAAATATCATATTCTCAAAACGTTCATATAAAAATGGTTTATCCAATATTCAATGGTTTGAATAAAAGACGTTCATCAAGCACACGTTTGATCAATATGAAAAAATGTGGCTTTGTGCTTGAAAATTTCAACGTGTGTGGGCTTGGACAAATACATGTCTTATTATATATGTGTGCTTTATACGAATGTGAATGTAATCTACAAATATATGTTCCGAGTGTGAATGGGCTTAAGTGTATACCAAATTTCGGGCTGTCAAAATTGGATCATGGGTTTTTGGTCCGGACTTGTGTAATGTTTGTGATGACTTGGATTTGGTTGATGGACTGATGGGCTTCTCATAATTGGATTGTAAATGTGTGTTTTGAACATATGAGTATTGACTAATAAAGGGTTGGATAATGTCGACGAGTTTTGATGAAGTGATATGACGATAAATAATTTGGTATGATAATGATTGTTGTTGCGGTATGAGGGTTGATACTTTGGTGTATACATTTTCTCGAAGAATATTATGTCACGGCTTGAAATTGTCTAATGAACAGAGTTGACTACGGGGTTGTGTGTACGATATCTCTTATTTGACTTTGATGTGAGGTTTTCCGGGCGCGTTTACTTATTTCGTCTTCTTTCTTTCTACCCTTCTGCGAAGATGACTTGTTTGGCCATTTATAGAAGGTGATAAAGACTTGACTATTTAATTACGACTGTGATTCTTTCTTGCATAACCCACAACGTAACTATCACTTCGGTGTCTCACTCGGTTGAGAATGTCAAGAGGTTTTGTACATTGGGTACACCGTTTCTTCTTCACAAGAATTAGTACAAGTTTAAGTAACAAATCTGGGGAGTTTTACTTCATGATCAAGTTTGGCATATCGGGTTTAATTCTCCATGTGGTCACTACAATAGCCGACAGAATGCATGAATGATGTGATTACCAAAGTGTTGATTGGATGGTTGATGATGTTGGATAATGAACCGCTGATGAACCGCTGCATGTTCCCCTAAAACAGATATTCACCGAAACCAAAGTTGTCATAACATATTCAAGCTGACATTGTTTACGGTTTTGTCTTGATTTTGTAAAAAACCCGCGAAAGAACCTATTTCTCGGTTTAAATCATAGACTTGTAAAATCCCGTGATAATGGAAACATCCTGGTATTAGTAAAGTGCATTTCCGGATCTATCTTACGGTTTATTCTTGGTTTTGTAAAATCCCGCGAAAGAAACTATTTCTCGGTTTAAACCATAGAATTGTAAAATACCGTAATGATGGAACCATCTTGGAGAAGAGAAAGTGTAATTCTGGATCTTACTTGATGCTGGTGCTACGGTTTCTGCTTCAAAGAAGGGATAAAAGGGTGTACTTCATGAATTGGGTGTGTGTTTGGGTTGTCTTCATGGCAGTTTGGTTATTACAAGGTTTTACGGGGTTATGTGCATTTAACCATGGTCGGGATGAAACCATTATCAAAGTTCATTTAAATGTCAAAGAAGGCTAGATTTAAGCTTTTAATCAGAAGATGTGACAACGGATTTAATTTAGTATTATTCATTTGAGGTTGAAGTGAAATGTCACGGGCAAGTGTACTTAGTATCTGAAGGTATCGGGGATGGTTGGATGAAGATTCTTCGAGATCCTTGTACGAGCTTATTATAAAAAATGAAGACTTGGAAATCTAGTTATTGTTGGGTGTCTTTTACCTTTTCTTTTACCACTTGGGGGAATTGGGCTCATACCACCACAAAATAACTATCACTTTAAGGAGTTACGTTGTAGTGCTCAGTGTCACATTCAATTGTGGATTTTCAAGAGGTAATGTACGTCTTATACTTGATGGTTGGTTGGTTGAAGAGTATAGAGTACATAGAGAGTACTTAGAGATGCTAATGGAAATCGGCACCGCTCTTTGTTACATTTGTGCAAGTTTAAGTCACGAGTTCGGGGTAGTTTACTTCAGGGTCAAATTCATCATACTGGGTTTTCTCCATCAGCGGTCACTTCAAAGAGCCTACTGAATGATAATGGGGTGATTACATGTTTTGCCAAAAGAGATTGAAAAAAGAGAGATAATGACGTATGTATCATGCCTCGTACTCTAAAGAAAAGAAATGTGTACGTTTCAGTGCGCATTATCTTATGAAGAAGAGAAATCTTCTTATGACGTATGAACACAACAGTTCATGCCTCGTTCCTCAAAGAAAAGAAAAGTGTACGCTTCAGTGCGCTTTATCTTCTGAAGAAGAGAAATCTTCTCACTAATGACCATTCTCATCAACATGCTTCATACTTTTTCCATGCGCTTCAGTCATCAAGTGAACCGGGCTACCACTGATTGTTTTCTCATTCCACTTGCTCAATTATAATGAAGATGGCGACATCATGTGCTGATTTTGCGGGAGAGAAGTGTGAATAGAACATTTGGATGATTTCACTTATTTAGTCAAGAATGGCATCTCCGTATGCAATTCTTGAGGGGGAGAAGAAGTGTGAATTTTTTGCATTGTTGATTGACATTTGAGAATATAAATGGTCATACGGCTCTAAACTCATGTAAGAACCGAGCTTCTTCTTATCGGGTCATCTTCACATGGAGTTTTTCTCTTCTAAGAGCCGTTGGTTGACATCTTCACTCGGATTGATGAGTTTATCGACAAAGTGCTTCCGGTTAATGCTTCACGTATACATCAACATGATGATTCCGAACAATCTCTCTGTTCTTGTTTGATGTGATTGGTAGTTTGGTGTTACCATCTTGTGTGTTCATTGCGGCCTGATTGCTGATTTCCTTGATGAACATATTTCTGTTCTTGTTTGATTGGGAGGGATTTTAGTTAAGGGGATTTGCAAGATGTAAGTTAATTGGGATGCTTTTTGGTGGGATGCTTTTTTGGTGTGAGTTGAAGATGTTAACTATCTATTCCCCAACTGGACAATCTAGAAGAAGGTCGAGTCTATAGTCGGTTCTACATTTTCTGCTGTATGATTAGAAGACTAAAAGACGAGTTGCATGTGATTATCAAAAGACTTCATCTTATTCTGGGCATTTATCAAACAGGTTGTCAGTTTAGGGGAGAGCACTAATTGGGGGAGTTTGAAATGCCAAATTTAATCCCTAATTAGACTTGCTCACGTTATTCTTCAGCAACATGACTCTCACAGATACATCTGAGCTAATGATGTTCTTCTCAAAATATTTCTAGTATACGGACTTACAAAGAGTTGTTGGTTCTGAAGTGTCAAAAACCAGCAAGGAGTAAGGAGATAAGCACCTAAACGCGAGTAAACTTGATGAACTTAATACTTCTAAGTAATTGAAGATACCCCGGGAAGACAAATGTTATTACCGCAGAGAAACTCAAGGTTTGACTCATGACGAGTAAACTTGATGAACTTAATTCTTCTAAGTGATTGAAGATATCCTGGGAAAACAAATGTCATGACCGCAGAGAAACTCAAGGTTTTACTCATCAAGGCATTTAGTGTTAGTATTTCACCTACGTGGGGGAAGTGATGTTAGAGAAAGTTTCTGAAGATAAAAGAGGTACACTAGTGTGTGGTGATTTCGATGGTATCGCAATGATCAGGGGAGAGAGATTTTGTACATTGGGGATGCTCAGCTGTTTCACTTGAGTGCTTAATCAGTGATTCAGAGATATAATAACTTATTCCGGAGTTGACATCCGCAGAGATTGTCATCCGCAGAGATAATCAGTGACTTGGCCAGCTTCTTCAATGTTTTCAGTTATTCATTCCTTGTGTATTGGTATACTTCGGATACTTGAGCTTCATACACGATCATCAGGGAAGAAAAACGTGAACATGGGAAGGTGTTTTCATTCCCCTCATGAGGTGTATTCGGGAGAGCTCTTGGATATTGTTGTACTTCGGGTTCTTGAGCTTCATACACGATCATCAGGGAAGAAAAATGTGAACATGGGGAGGTGTTTTCATTCCCCTCATGATGTGTATTTGGGAGAGTTCTTGAGCATTATACAAAGAGGCTGACTGCATCAATTCAACTACTTGGGGGAATTGTTCTCTAGACACCTTTTGGAATGGATCGCTTCAGAATTCAGTGAAAAAGAAATTTGAGAAGATTATTTATTCGTGAGATGATACGTTGCTGTTGTTTGTCTTGATGATATAACCCCGAACGGAGGATGTCGATTATCGTTCTTAAAAGGAGCAGCGGGATTTATGATAATGGTGTGCTTCTCTGTGCACCTGGCTAAGGCAAGCTTGAAAGAAAGCTTCGAATCTGCTCATCCAAAGGATTTTCGGTTTGGGGGGAAGCTGCCAAAGTCTCACTTTCAGATGGTTCAATTTCTTTCTTCAATGCAAGAGCCTCGGAAGCTTTGGTGGTGAAAGTTTTAGGGATGATGACTTCTATCTTCTACAACGGGGCTGCTCGATATCCTTATCTCGGTACTCGTATCATCATCTTCTTAAACTATATCATCTATTCTATCTTTGTATATATTTATCAGGAAAAACAAAATACAAAAATATAAAACCAACAAAAGAAAATAGAAAAATATAAAACCTTCAAAAACCCATAAAAATCAGAAAATTTCAAAAATACCAAAAATATGTTTTCCAAGACATGTCTTCTGGTATCGATAACATCTACGGTCTTAGAAATGTCATTCAATAATGGCACGGGACCATAGATGAAGTTCAAGCAGGAGGTGTAAATATTCTTTTTCAAAACATGTCACAAATCAAATGGCTTGCAGTTACTTCAGACTGTAACCCGTGCTTAAAACTATGGTTTGCTATTATTTTTTATAGCAACTCGCTCTTCAAAAGAAAGGAAAGTGTTGCACTAATCCAATTTTCAAATATTTTCGTGCACTTATCCTAAAAACTAAATGAGGAAAGTATGTCGAAGGACTGCTGTTCCTACACAAATGTTTTTCCGTCTAAAATTCTTCAGAAAAATATTTGGTGTTTTCAAAATGGTGGAAAATGAGTTGCTTAAAAACAATCATATTCAGAGTTTTTATAAAATTTGGAAACTCAATCAATGACTTCAGCACTTTTAAAATCTTTTATAAAATGAGTTATTGGTTGAGGGGGAGAATGTTTTCAAATCTATATCTTCTAACGAGCTTTATTAATCATCCTACGTGCTTATCTGAAAAAATATAATTGCCTATGTTGAAGGACTAGGTTTCTAGGATATGATTGTTAGGTTTAGATGATTAGAGTTTGATGAACACATAATTCCCATACCTTATATGAACTGATCGATATGTTGAATTGACTTGAATTAGTCGATTGTTGTTTGGGTGATGTCGACCACCATATATCTGTATGTGTGTTCACTAACGTATGCAGGTATATTGGTATATAAGAATGTTCCCGATCCGGATCCCACAAATGATGATGATTGGATGCCGAAAGGAAAGGGTAACTATATCTTGGGTTGACAAATGAAGAAACAGAGCTTAATTGGACTTCTATGGAGAGTTGGCATAAATGCAACGTAAGAGGTCTCACTGCATCAGCAGATGGTTTTCTTCTAAGTGATTGAAGAAACGGAGCTTAATTTAACCTCAGTTGGCATTAAAAATGCAACGTAAGAAGAAGTCTCACTGCATCTGCAGATGATTTTCTTCAAAACCCTACAGCAACAACAACGGAAGCTTATCAACCACCTAACGTATCTTTGTGCAGGATACCATTTTTAAACAATTTTGAAAAATTTGAATAAATTGTTTTGAAAATGGAAAATATTGTTTTGAAAATATATTGAACTAAATTTTGAAAATCACCGGACTTCTTTTTATCAAAACCTAAGTCACTCAATTATCGACTTCGGTCATCGATTGAGGGGGAGAGTGATTTAAAATAAAATATTTTCAAACAATATTTCATCAGAAGTCCGCTTGTATGAAATTATGTGGTGATCTAAAGATTTAATGTTATGTCATGGTATGATTTTCTTTAAAACTCAAAGATCTGTCAAAATGAAACTTTTTCTGTTCTTGTTTGATTGTGAAATTGTTTTATTTTACTAAAAGATCTCTTAAAACAATCATACCTGATACTAACAATCTTTAATGTCTTAAAATGGTCCTTATCTGTCATTTTTCAAAATCAAATCTTGCCACGTCTTTCCCCAAAATTTTCTAAATTATTTAAATCTTTTGGGATCACTAATCTCAAATGGTTTGAAATCTTTGATCGGGTGAGAGATCGTGATTTAAATCTCAAATCTGTTTAAATGGAGTTGGTTTTAGTCCTTCAAAGGCACTCCTGCCTCCATGTGCCAAACTATTTCAATATACATAATGCACATGTTGAGGGGGAGCATTTATCCAAAAACTAGATGAGTTTTTAAATCAGGCACATTTTCTCCCATGTTTTATAAACCTTATTAAATCACTTGGGATCCAAAATCTCAAAGGGTTTGATATTTTTGATCGGGGGAGAATTTGTGATTTAATAATGAAATTTGATAAAAGTTGATCGTTTTGATTCAGTTGTGCAGGCTGCTCTCTCATATGTGCTAAACGCTTTCGAACCTCGAAGCATATATTGAGGGGGAGCATTTTAAAAGAAAAGAAACTATCGAGGTGCAAATGCTTTTATGTTTTAATATAAAGTACCTTGATTGAGTTTTAAATGGTTTCTTAATGGCTTGTGTGATCGTAAATGTGCTTCAAATGAACTCTTGCCTCTATGTGATAAAATGATTTCAAATATCCTACGCACATATTGAGGGGGAGAATTTACCAAGAAAATCAAATGGCTTTTTCTATGAAAATTGTGATCATGAAATTATTTCAAAGAAATTATTTCAAAGAACTCTTGCCTCCATGTGCTCAACAATTTCAAATCATATGCACATGTTAAGGGGGAGCATTTCTAAATGATCAAAACAATTAAGGTACAAAATGTTTTGATTTTATATCACAAGTACCTTGATTGATTTTCCAAATGATTTTTCAATTGGTTTCATGAAGGAAAGAACAATACCAAAAGACCTACCAATTTACTTTATGCATGGTGTTATAAGGATGGTTAGGTTAGGTATTCGTTCCCACGATCCCGCCAGAGCCGGAGGGATCTACCCAGGGACAATCCACTAGATAGTGTAGAGTCCTTAGGTATGATGAAAAAAAGGAGAAAAATGAGAATATGGGAAGAGTGCGGACTGAGACAGAGCTAGTACTGGAATAAACCCAACAAGGTTCTAGTAATGAAGTCTCGGTAAGCACTGAAGGGGTTGTAGAATGAAAAAGAAATGAATGTGAAAAGGGTGAAAATAAATAGCCCTCCAATTATTCAACCTTAGGGCAGAAACCGGGTTCAATACATATGCTACTGGTGTTTACTAAGGAAACACTGGTATTGAAGATAAGACGTCATGGACCCAGTGACGCACTGCACTAAACTTCCCAAGCTACTCAAGTTCCTCTTAAAAGGGCTTGTTTCATTCTCACGGGGAACCAACATTATCTATCGACTTTCTCTTAGAGATTGTTGATATTGAAGAAGGAGACCCTCTCCCTAGTCTCCGGCACAAGAACCAAATGTGCACAATCGAGTCTAGAGCCAAGAGATCATCCACAATATCTCGTTAGGACACAAAATTCATGAAGACTTGCTGTTTCACACAATGTGGAAAGTAAGTATATATTAAGAGTCCTACGCATTATCCTTGTGGTATTGCATGAACATCCGAGTGATATGTAAATATTCACGATGAAGATGGAAATCCTTCTAGAGCCAACATCAAACAAGCTCTTGGTGGGTGACATGTGAGATCTTCTCGTAAGATCAAGCTTGTGACAACTGGATAGAAACGATGGGGAGATTCATTCTTGAATCAACCTTGGTCCAGGAATGGAATTGACGAATACTTTTGGAAAAACCGTTCGATGTGCAAACCTTCTTTTCTCTAGCACATCGAATGTGTATTCATTTCAAATTCAAAAAGTATATCTGATTGAAAAATACTTTTAGAAAAACTGTTCGATGTGCGAATCTCTTCTTTTCTCTAGCACATCGAATGTGTACTCATTCTCTAATACAAAAAGTATTTTGATTGAAAATTGATCTTTCTCATAAAACCTTCGTCGTATTGCAAAACTCTTTCTTCAAGCAATACGCGATTGTTTTTCAAATCATTTTTCATCTATCAGTGAATCTCAATTTGCTGGTTCACTCACTCCATGTTGTATTCTTTGAGACGTTCCGGTTTGAGAATAGCTAGAACAGCTGCGAAACCTTGTCAAGGAGATTCTTAGGAATCCTACCTGATCACAGGCAGTACTTGTACTGATCAACGGGGAACCGTGGGCCGTGTACCTCAATTCAACGAAAGTGATCAAAGACACTTTCGTGTGTCTTATTGCTAACTGTTGTTTGCAGGTACATTTGGACGGTTGCAGCAGATCAGAATTGAGGAGTCAATCCAAAGCCGCATGCTCACAACATCCACACTTAATTGAAGAAATCATGACTAGTGCATATCTACATAACCTGGTTCTGATACTTTTATACTATGATTCTGCTACGCTGCTGCAAATATCATGAACCAGTAAAGCTTCCGCTACTCTGATGGAAAGATGTCATGATTCAAAAGTGTGAGCATGTCGGTCCGAAAGTCACAACTTCACATGATGGCAACACAACTATGGTTGATCCAGAGAGATTTACTGTGGCTGATGATCTCAATGAAAGCTCAAAGATCATCAAAGATGTGAATCGGTAAAAGGCCTCCACTTAAAGTACAAATCTATGCAGACTTTAAAGAATCGCTGCTAAAGCACAAAGATTACGGAAATTGAAGAATTGAAGTCTACGAGCTCAAGAACGAAGTCAAGAATAGAATGCTAGGATTCGAAATGTAAAACATGGGGTGACCTCTCTTAGGGGGAGATTGTTAGGAATTAGAAAATTCCATGTTAAAGTGTCGGTCACCCCAATTATGATCTAGCATAAGTTAGCTCGTAGACGTGTCGTTATTTTCGTTGTTTAATAGTTTATTAGTTATTTAGTAGCGTAGTTTAGCGTAGTGTAACACCGTGGAGGAAGGACGGGTCTTTACCCACTGTATACCTGATCCATAGGCCGATAGGAGGTCGTTGAGTCTGTAACTATAAATACCCCTTCCATCCATGGAAGGGGTGGTGCTTCTCATTCAATCTAACATTTCCTTTGTTTAAACCTCTAGCAAGAACACCCTCTCTCTCTACTTTCTCTCTCTAAAATGGTAAACATGTATTTCGATCATCCAAGACCACCCGAATCATCAAACACAATAATATATCGATCCTACAATTTGGCATGCACCAAGGTCAACTATGGTGTTATTCTACTCTAGGGAATCATTAAATGGTAAGCAAAAGTGTTTAGATTACCAAAGAGGGTTTGAATTTGGAAGAAATGCTGATCACAAACTGTTCTGTAGACACGGATCCCACGGTTCCCTCTCACTAGGAATCCGTCTGGTTATAAACCAGGGATCCGTCTGTCAGACAGTAAAGTAGTGAAGTGATTATGCTCTTTTAAGGTCTAGTACCTATAAATCTTGAGGGTTTGACTTTTCTTAGATGTCTTAAGTGATAGGTGACTTAAATGTCCAACCATAAGGAGTGAGGATACTTAATGATGGTATTTGGTAGGAAAGTGGACTTTTTGAGAGTGCAACTAAGTGTTTAAGGATGATACTCATTGATTTGAGAATGACAAATGAGGGCAATTGATCCTAGAGATCAGATGGTGGCTTAAGAGAAATTTGAAAAATTCCTAAAAAATAAAGAGAATGAAAAACTAGTTTTAAGCCTATTTTAAGGTAAGGATGACTAAAATCAATTTGCTAAAATTGAGAGAAATATCAAGCTAAGTGTTTTGAGATGTGAGGAACAATGTGTGAGCATTAGAGCGGAAATATGGTGAGTTTAGGTGAATTGATAAATCAAAAGCACTTTGAATTTGATCATAAGTTAGCTATGGGTGAGTGTGAGACCTACTGATCTTGAGGAAGACTTAAGTGGTCTTAAAGAATCATGTTTAGCTAGTATGATGTGATCTAGGGGAATGGTTTGATGTATAAATTTCTGTAGGTGCATGTCTGTTTGCCCGGATCCCACGGTTCCCTCATCTGAGGGATCCGGCTAGTTATAGCCCAGGGATCTGGCTACTGCTGACCAGTAGCTTCTCAGCAAATGTGCAGTTTTTGCACTCTTTAGCAAATACTCATCCTAATCATTTCTACACTCAATTAACATATGCAAACAACAAATATAACGCATAGTAAGAGGGGATGACTAAAATGTAAGCAAAATGAGTGACATCGACTACTTGAATGAGATCAAGTTGTCGTAAAATTCCCATTTTCCCGGCTCCTAAGTTAGAGTGTCTTTGTCACACCCCCAAATTACCTGTTTTGCAGCAGAATGGAATACCTGGGGGATGACTGTCATAGCATCAAAGTTACAGTTATATCGAACGACCTAAAGTGTTGTTTTGAAAATATCGTCTGATTAAGTAAAATAATCAGAGTTTACAAAACATAGGTCCCAAAAGATTTCCAATGTACCAAAATGAGTTTGTTACAATCAAACGATAGTTAAGTGCATAAAATATATGTGAGACGCGTCGACACCGCGACTCTATGATAAGTCCACATGCATGCCATAAAGTGAATGCCTTAGATACCTGAGATAAAACATGCTAAAAAGTGTCAACACAATGGTTGAGTGAGTTCATAGAGTTTGTTAACATGTAAAGCTTTTAAAGTTTTTCATGCAGCAAAGGCAAAGATCTTGGTCATTTAGAATAGTCCACAAAGCAAAGGCATTGTAAATCTACTCAGTTCCAAGTTCCGCCCATACAAAACTTGCAACCTGTGTGTTCACAACCCACTGCCAAAATATGTATGTCTAGTAGTCAAGTATACGTTGTCATAATAGATCACAATATAGCACCACGTATATAATAAATAAAGACTGCTCCGAACAAGGGAGACTTTATAGTGCTGCTCCGAACATGGGAAACTTTATAGTGCTGCTCCGTTCACATAGGGAGACTTTATGGTGTTGCTCCGTTCACATAGGGAGACTTTGCACGCTCCACCAATAAGGCGAGACTTTTAGGTCATAACACATACGATTCAATAAGTTCAAGAAAGTCATAAGTTCGTAATTAAGTTCAAGTGTTCCATTCAAAAGTTCAAAATTAAGTTCAGGTGTTCCATTCAAAAGTTCAAAATTAAGTTCAAGTGTTCCATTCAAAAGTTCAAAATTAAGTTCAAGAGTTTAAGTCGAGTTCCAAAAGTTCAAAACAGTCAAAGAGCTCAAAACATATCATAAGGCTCAAAATAGTCAAAGGGTTCAATATTATGTCAAACAAGTTCAAAATAGTCAAAGGGTTCAATATTATGTCAAACAAGTTCAAAATAGTCAAAGAGTTCAATATAAAGTCAAACAAGTTCAAAATAGTCAAAAGGTTCAATATTAAGTTAAAAGAGATTAATTATATGTCAAAATGTTTTAAATCAAGTTAAAAGAGATTAATTATATGTCAAAAGAATTAAATCAAGTTAAAAGAGATTAATTATATGTCAAAAGAATTAAATCAAGTTAAAAGAGATTAGTTATATGTCAAAAGAATTAAATCAAGTTCAAAGTATTCAAATATATGTGAAAAAGTCCAAATCAATTTAAAAGAGTTCAAATATATATGTCGAAGGGTTCAAAATCAAGGAAAGTTGTTGGGATATGAAAGTGCTGAAGATTGACAGAGTACTACAGAAAGATAAAGTACTGTAAACTATAAAGTACTGGAAAAGTCAAAGAGTCAAAGTACTGCTAAAGATAAAGTCAAAGTACTGCTGTTGAAGTCAAAGTACTGCAAGAACAAAGAACTGTTATATTCGTTTATAGAAAGTCTTGTAATTCTAGAATATTCTTTATTAGATTACTTGTCGTACAAGGTTACAAATTGTAAACCGACTAGGGATATCCTTGAGCCTATAAAAGGACCTCTAGATTGGAATAAGATGTACGTGATTTTATTAGAGTTTTAGAGAGAAGTTCGATATTATTAGAGTTGTTTAAGATCTGCATAATAAGCAGAGTTAGAGTTATTAATAAAATCGTTCAAAGTTAAAGTTATTCTTCTTAGCTTTGTTAAGTAAATTCCGCATACTTAATAGAGTTTGCTCAGTGTTTCTCTGTTAATAACTTAGGATTTATCCGAGGTTATTAAACCTTAACAAGCTATTTAAGTTAGTTTGGTTAGAGTACATCGATCCAACAAGTGGTATCAGAGCTTGTGTGGAAACTTTGACTAAGAAGAAACCCTAAAACCTACTACAACAGAACCTAAAGATGTCGACTGATTCTGTTCCACCACCTTCCATCACCTCAATGAGGATTCCTGTCATCAAGAAGGGTGAATATGACTTATGGTGTATGAAGATGAGGCAGTACATTGCAATTACAGACCATGCTCTATGGAATGTAATTGTCAATGGTAATGAAGAAGTTCTAGAACCTATAGAGATTCCTGGACAACCTAAACCACCCAAAGCAGTCCTACCAGCAGCAACATTAAGGAATCAAGAGAAAGCACTCAACATTATCTTGTCTGCCAATCCAGATGGTCATCTTCTCAAGTTTCATGATGCTAAAGATGCTAAGCAGCTCTGGGCTGCTCTCAAGACCAGATTTGGAGGGAATGAAGCTTCTAAAAAGATGCATAGAAATTTGCTGAAGCAACAGTTTGAAACTTTCACTGTTGGTGAAAGAGAGAGTCTTGATGCTGCATATGATAGATTTCAAAATCTCCTTAACATGTTGGAATTATACAAAGCACAAGTTTCAATTGAAGATGCTAATCTCAAGTTTCTAAGGAGTTTGCCATCTACATGGCATGTGATTGCTACTATGATCAGAGGACAACCAGGCTTGGATGTTATGGACTTTGATGATCTCTACAATCATCTGAATGTGTATGAGCATGAGATGAATGGTCAGACCAGTTCTAAATCTCACAGTATTGCTTTTCTATCATCTGAAAAGAGGGGCAGTACTTCCACAAAAAGTACTGCTTCTCCTCCTCAAAGTACTTTGACTCAAAGTACTGCTGTTTACACTCCCCCCACCTATGCTCAACAAGCCCCACCAACTACTACCATGCACTCAGATGAGGTTGTGTGCTCTTTCTTTGCACAACAAGCTTCTTTACCTGTCGTTTATGAAGAAGATCTCTCCCAGATTGATGAGGATGCTTTAGAAGAGATTGATATCAGGTGGCAAGTTGCTTTGATCACTGCAAGGATCAAGAAGTACATGAAGAAAACAGGAAAGAGCATTGACTTCAAACCAAAACAGGGAATCACTTTTGACAAATCCAAAATTGAATGCTTCAATTGTCAAAAGACTGGACACTTTGCAAGGGAGTGCAGGTTTGCTAAGTATCAAGCAAACAGGATGACCGAGAAACCAAAGCTGGAGCTAAAAGAAATCCCCATTACTGAAACAAAGGCTTTAGTTGCTCAAGAGAATTTGTCAGAAGTTGACTGGAGTGAAGAGTTTGATGATGAACCAGTGACTTATTGTATGGTAGCAGTGGAAGAAGCAGTTGAAGATTCAATGGAAGAATTGGACTGGAGCACTATTTTTGATGAGGAAGTTGATCATGCTGCTTTGGAATCTGGAGATGGGTATGGAGGATTTGATTGGAGCTTGGAGTGTGAAGATGATCCTGTTCTACTTGCAATGGTAGCTACTTCACCAAGTTCACCCCCTATCTCTGAGGTATTCTCAAATTGTCATGATTTCTATCAAAAACTGCTAAATAGTTATGTGATTGAAAGAGATAACTGTATTAAGGCTAGGTCTGAGGTAGCTGGTTATCAAATAACTTTAGAGTCTATGGAAGCCAAAATTATAACACATGAAAATAATGAAATGGCTTGGGCTGAAAAATATGAACAACAGGATTACCATTTAAAACTGAGTGAATGGAAATTAAACTGTAAAATTGCTGAAATTGAGAAACTAACTAAGGAGAGAGATGATCTGTTAGCAAAGTTTGATGCCTGGAAAGAATCTGGTATGTCACATGTTACTTATGTTCAAAAACAGAGAAGAGCATACATTAGAACTGGCTTAGGTTTTGGTATGGACTTTGATAACATAGAAGAAAACACATCTAGTGATCAGGATGACTTAGAAGATATAACCACTAGTGATGATGAACTCATTAATTATGTTGACACATCTAGTAATGAGGATTAAGTTAGTGATTCACCTCCTGAGTATAAGAAAGACAAAGGTTATCATGCTGTTCCACATCCTGTTGGTAGTCATCAACCCATAAGACATGATGTTTCACGTTTTGGTGTAGACAGTCTAGAGTTTAGGAAGAAGCTTATTGGTCAATCTAGGTCTGTAATCCCTAAAGAAACTGTTGAAACTAAATTTCAAAGTCAAGCAGTACCTTCTACTCAAAGTACTGCTCCACAAGCAGTACCTTCAGGAAAACCTTTTCAAAACAGTACTGCTAAACCTTTTGGGATAATTTTGGTCAAAACAGGTTTAATCATTCACCTAGAAGGCACAATAGTTTTGGTCATAGACATAGAAGAAGTCACTTTGGAAGTATGGGTGAAAAACTGTGTTTTGTGTGTTTTAGTCCTAATCATTTAATCAAGGATTGTGAACATCACTCAGAATACCTTAGGAAATTTCCAAAGAACAGGTCTGCTAACCAAAAACCTAGAGAGAACAAACCAGTCTGGAATAATTCTAATAGGGTCAATCACAGTAACTTCTCACCAGATCATAGGTACCCTCCTCAAAGAAGACCGCCACCAGTACCTTCACAAGCAGTACCTTCTCAAAGTACTGCTCAGTCAAACCAAGGTACTGCGAATATCACTTGGAACATAAATCCTAGGAGATCTCATTACTATCAATCTAGAAGGTATTATAATTCACATAGGGGATCTAGATCACAGGAACCAAGTGTTAAAACAAAATGGGTTAAGAGGGAAAGTACTGCTGAGGGACAAACAATACTTTCAACAAAAAGTGAATCAAATGTTTTTATAATACAAGAAAAAGAGAATGAATTTGCAAAAGAGAGTTCTGTTGAAAATCCAGAAAGTTTTGAAAATCCACATGCTAAAAATCAAAAGATAATCCTGGATCATGTTTTGAAAAACAGTGGAAATTACATACTCAAAGAATTTGAGTTTGTAACTCCACAAGGGGAACACAAGTCAGTAATGGCTTGGGTTCCTAAAAGAAACTAACTCTCTAAATCTTTGTGCAGGGCAACCCAGAAGAGGAGCTTAAAGATCATTTGATTGTAGATAGTGGTTGCTCTAGAAGTATGACAGGAGACAAGGATATTCTGTCTGATTTTAGATCTATTAGTGGAGGAAGAGTTGCATTTGGGAATGATCCCAATGGAGGAAGAATTACTGGGAAAGGAACCATTAAAGCAGGACGTATAGATTTTGAGAATGTTAGATATGTGAAGGAGCTCAAGTTCAACTTATTATCAGTCTCTCAAATCTGTGATAAAAAGCATCCTGTATTATTCACTAACACAGAATGTCTCATCCTTTCCTCTGAATTCAAGCCTGTTGATGATAATTTGCTAGTTCTCAGAGTACCAAGAACCAATGATGTGTATAGTCTGGACATGAAGAGTCTTCACTCTTATGGAAGAGCCACCTGTTTAGTGGCAAAAGCAACAACTGAAGAAGCACATCAGTGGCATAGAAGATTGGGCCATGTAAATTTCAAGAATATCAACAAACTGGTCAAAGGCAATTTAGTTAGAGGTTTACCTTCAAAGGATTACAAGAATGATCACTCCTGTTTGGCGTATAAGAAGGGAAAACAACACAAAGCTTCATGCAAGAAGCTTGAAGAGAGGACAATTAGAGAACCTTTGGAGTTGTTACATATGGATTCGTTTGGACCTGTTTCTGTGGCAAGTTTAAACAAGAAAAAGTACTGCTTAGTTGTTACAGATGATTGCAGTAGATTCAGTTGGGTATTTTTCTTGGGATTTAAAGATGACACTTTTGATGCTATTCAAACACTAATAATAGCACTTGAAAACCAATTGAGACTTAAGGTCAGAGGTATTAGATGTGACAATGGAACTGAATTCAAGAACAAGCTTATGGATGAATTTTGTGCTAACAAAGGAATCAAGAGGGAGTTCAGTATTGCAAGAACACCACAGCAGAATGGTGTTGCAGAGAGGAAGAATAGGACTTTGATTGAAGCAGCTAGAACTATGCTTGCAGATTCACAACTACCTTTTCAATTCTGGGCTGAAGCTGTAAGTAATGCTTGCTATGTACTTAACAGAGTATCAGTCACAAAACCACAGATGAAGACACCTTATGAGTTGCTGATGGGCAACAAACCCAACATTCGTTTTATGAAGCCTTTTGGATGCCCTCTCACTATTTTAAACACAATTGATAATCTGGGAAAGTTTGATGGCAAGTCAGAAGAAGGATATTTATTGGGTTATTGTACCAGCAGTAAGGGCTTTAGAGTGTACAACAGAGTCACTAAGAAGGTTCAAGATTGTCTTCATGTTGAGTTTTTAGAAGATCAAGACAATCAGAAGGGTAAAGGTCCTGATTGGATGTTTGATCTTGAAGTTCTAACTCCTTCTATGAACTATGTACCTGTTAGAGAAGAAAATCAACCTGTACATGATGGAGAAGAATTACAGTATGTTGTTTATGGAGTTAATATTAGTCCTGATGTTGTTCCTGATGAAGAACCAATCACTATTAGTTTAAATCAAAGTACTGATTCACCAAAACAAAGTACTGATGAACCAAAATCCTTATTATCTGCTGAGGATCAATCTATTCAGGAAGAACTTAATCAGATGCTTCTTCAAGATGTTTTAGCACATTCTTACACTGATGAACAAAGAAGAGCTTATGAAGCAGCAAAGAAAAAGACTAATACTGCAGAATACTCTTACAGTACTTTCGACCAAAGTACTGCTGCACCAGTTGACAGTACTTTAGATGATTTGGATGATCCTACCATGCCTGGATTAGAGGAAACTGATGATGAGTTTGCAGATGAAGGTATTTTCTCAGATTCCAATGAAGGTGCTGATTATACTAACTTGGATGATGCGTATAGAGTTCCACAGTCTCCAATCTTAAGAATTCATAAGAATCATCCTACTGATCAAATCATTGGTCCTTCTACTTCTGGAGTGATGACAAGACACAAAGCTAAGAGTTTTACTAAACCTCATAATGCTTTACTTAGCTTTGTCTATAAACAGAACATGCTGAATCATAAGGACCATCAAACATGTCTGTTTACTTGCTTTATTTCTCAAGAGGAACCCAAGAATATTGCTCAAGCATTGACAAAAGAAAGTTGGGTTGAAGCTATGCAAGAAGAACTGCTACAATTCAAACTTCAAGAAGTTTGGGTATTATGTGATGTTCCAGATGGGAAGAAAGTTATTGGAACCAGATGGGTTTTCAGAGTTAAGAGAGATGAAAGAGGTAATGACATCAAGAACAAGGCAAGGTTAGTAGCTCAAGGCTACAGAAAATAAGAAGGAGTCGATTATGATGAAGTATTTGCTCCTGTAGCAAGGATTGAAGCTATTCAAATATTTCTTGCATTTGCTTCATATATGGGATTTCAAGTTTACCAGATGGATGTCAAGAGTGCCTTTCTCTATGGCACTATAACCGAAGAAGTTTATGTAAAACAACCTCCTGGTTTTGAAGATCCTAAACATCCTAACAAAGTCTACAAGGTGGTTAAGGCTCTTTATGGCCTTCATCAGGCACCTAGAGCTTGGTATGAGAGGCTCTCCACATTCTTATTACAACATGGTTACAGAAGGGGAGCTATTGACAAGACTTTGTTCATCAAGAGAGACAAGAAGGATATCATGTTAGTTCAAGTCTATGTTGATGATATCATCTTTGGAGCTACCAAACAGTCTATGGTTAAGGAGTTTGAGCAGCTGATGCAGAAAGAATTTCAAATGAGTTCAATGGGTGAGTTAAATTTCTTTTTGGGACTTCAAGTTAAGCAGTCAAAGGAAGGAATTTTCATAAGTCAATACAAGTATGTATCTGACATACTTAAGAAGTTCAATTTTGATGACATGAAGTCTGTCACTACACCTATTAAATCAATTAACTCATTGGGCAAGGATGAAGATGGATACCCAGTTAAAGTCAAGTTATACAGATCAATGATTGGATGTCTTATGTATCTTACTGCATCTAGGCCTGATATCATGTTTGCAGTTTGTTTATGTGCAAGATATCAAGTCTCACCAAAGATTTCTCATATGAATGCAGTGAAGAGAATTTTCTGTTATTTGAAACAACAACCTAAGTTAGGGTTGTGGTAACCCAGGGATTCACCTTTTCACTTGGAGGCTTTTTCAGATAGTGATTATGCAGGAGACAACTATGATAGAAGATCAACCACAGGTGGATGCCAATATCTTGGAAGAAGATTAGTTTCATGGCAGTGTAAAAAGCAAACAATTGCAGCAACATCATCTACTGAAGCTGAATATGTAGCTGCTGCAAGTTGTTGTGGACAAGTTCTGTGGATGCAGAATCAACTCTTGGATTATGGTTTTAACTTCAAGAATACTCCTATCAATATTGATAATGAGAGTACTATTTGTATTGTGAAAAATCCAGTTTACCATTCCAAGACCAAGCACATTCAGATTAGGCATCACTTTATCAGAGATTGTTATGAGCACAGACTCCTAAATGTGGTCAAAGTTCACACGAATGATAATGTAGCTGACTTACTCACCAAAGGCTTTGATGTTTCAAGATTCAATCACTTGGTGGTGAGCATTGGCATGATTAACTACTGAGCTACATTTAAGGGGAGGACTATTTAGTATTAGTATAGTCCTGTGCATTGTTTGAGGGGATGATATTTATGTATACTTAGCTTATACAGAGGAATTTGGAAAAGTACTATTTTTTTTATGAAAGTACTGCTTGGAAAGTACTGCTTGGGAAAGTACTACACACGTGGAAAGTACTGTTGTCTTATTAAAGTACCGTTCCAACGGTAATATTGAGGGGTAATTACTACTAACGGTAACTTTGTTATTATGGGCAGTGATTTTTCAAATCTCACCTATAAATAACTACTCTCCGATTTTCCCTCTCATCTTGATATTCTCATATCTTTTCCATATTTCTCTCACCATCTCTTTATTATTCGATTATATCTCTATTTGTGCTTACATACTCAACCATGGCGAATCGTACTACTGTTTCAAAGCACAACATGGTGGCGAATTTAGACAAGACTGAATCTAATGAGGCTTTTCATGATATAATTGATTATCTTACTGGGTCGCCAATCAGTTATGCTCTTTTAGTGGAGCCGGATATAATTGAACCTTGGATTCAAGAATTTTGGGCTACTGCTAGGGATAATATGGAGAATGATGCATTTTATATTAGGGCTACAGTTGCTGGAAGAACTGTGAAGATTTCTGAAGCCTCTATTAGAGATGACTTATTGTTTAATGATGAAGATGGGACTGTTCGTTTTGATAAGCAACCTATTTGGGATACTTTTGGGCACATTGGTTATGAAGGGTCTTTAACAGAACAAACATTCAGGAAACAACTATTTTGTCCTCAATGGAAGTTTTTAGTGCATGTGTTGCTTCATTGTATTAGTGCTAAAAGTACTTCATGGGAGCAATTTGGATCTAACATAGCATCTGCTATAGTAGGATTGGCTACAGATCGTGTTTTCAATTTTTCAAGGCTAATTCTAGATGGCATGCTTTCCCACATCACTCATGGATCAAAATGGTTAATGTATCCAAGGTTTGTTCAAGTATTCCTCAATAAACAACTTTCAGATGTTCCTAAGCCAACAAATCTTTTACCTGTTGTGGTTCAACAAGCCAAAATTTTCACCTTTATGGCTAGGAAGAGTGATTTATTCACTGGAAGGGACACACCTTTAACTACTTCTATGATGGAAGTTGTTCAAGCTGTTAGAGTTGATGCTGAAGATGATGAAGCAAGTGAAGGTTCTGCACCTGCAAGTACTGATTCTCAAGGTACTGCATCTCAAGGTGCTGCTTCTCCCAGTACTGAAGTTCAAGAAGATGTTGTTGTTTCACCTTCTCCATCTCCACAACTATCTGTTCCTGATTCTCAACCAGAGGAACATTCACCAATTCAAGGAGATGATTCACATACTATATCCGCTGAAGGTTTAACATTGGATAATTATGTTTTGACAAGGGAGTTAGTCAAGTTGAAAAAGACTACTGAGGCTCAAGCTGCACAGATTAAGAAATTGAAGCTCAAGTTTAGACGACTCAAGAATTTTGTCTGGCCATTGGTTCAACATCATCGTATATGGGTCAAATCTAAAAAGAAGGAGCAGAGGCAATCTAAGAAGGTCAAATGTCAAAAGGTTCAACAACAATCTTCTGTCCAATTGGGGAGGAATTTAGAAGAAAAGAATTTGAAAGAAGATGCTGTTAAGGAGAAAGAACCTCAAGGTACTAAAGATCATGTTATCATTGAAAGTACTGAAGAAGAAAGGTCTGAAGATCAAGGTACTGAACAACAAAGTACTGCTTTCACTAGAACTCACAGACAAGAATTGGTTACACCAAGAGTATTAGACTTTGAAGAGGAAGCTGGTCCTTCAACTATTCCACATGAAAAAGAAGCTGGTCCGGCTGAAGTCATACCAGAGGAAGCTGATACACCTCAAAGAATACACACTGCAAGTGATGATGATACAATTGCTGAGATTTTGCAAGATTTATTTAAACCAAGAGGTGTTACTATTCCAGGAGTGCAAGAAGAGGAACAATCAAGAGTTTCTCAACCTGCTATTGATCCTAAGGATAAAGGAAAAGGTGTTTTGGTAGAAGTAAAGAAGAAGAAACCAACTTTAGCACAGATAAGAGCTGCTCAAGATGCTTTGAATGAACAAGCAGCTAGAAAGATTCAAGAGGAATTAAATGCTAAAGATAGAGAAGCTAAGGAAGCTGAAGAAGCTCAGAATAGAGAAGCAGCTAAGAAGTTGCAAGAGGAATTGAATGCTGAAGCTAGTGAACCATTAGAGTCACCTATTCCTGTTTCTTTTCTACCTAGAAAACCAAATCTTGCTAAAGAAAGGAATGCAATGATGGCTTATTTGAAAAGTCGAGGATATAAAGGTTTGCAGAAGCTGAAGTATGTTGATATGAAAAGATTATATGATGCTGAGACAGAGGCTTATAAGAAGGATGTTGCAAGCATCAAAGATTATAAAGATGAAGCTACTTGGACTGAAGCAGAAAGAAAGAAAAGTTTAAAAAGAAAAAGAAAAACTGAAGTTGTAGATATACAGTTTTCAAAGAAAGAAAAAGTTGAGTTAAGATCTGAAACTAGGGATGAACTAAGAAATTATCTCAGAATAGTAGATTTTGAATATTCCAAAGAAGATGCTGACATGAAGATGAACAGATCTCAGATTATTGCTTTTGAAGTTGTGGAATCTAAAGATGGAAGCTATCTGATGTTTCATAGAGAAGATGAAAGCTTCAGAGTGTTCAACAGGCTATGGGATTTATTGCATATCATAGATAGAGTGGATCTATTCTATTTATATCATGTGGTGAAAGATTATTTTGAACATCATCCATCAGAAGGAATTGGTTTAGTTTTACTTGGAGATCTCACAACTGCATGGGAAACTGAAGAACATAGCAGTGATGAAATTTGGAAGAGTCAAGAGAACTGGGAAATTGTTTGCTGGAGATTCTTTGAAGAATCTGGAGTTCATGTTCTAGAGCTGGAAAATGGTACAATGATTCACATGTTTGCAGATAGAAGATATCCTCTTATAGTAGATCTTATGAGGAGGATGCTAGAGCATGGAATGGAAGTTGAAGAAGACAATGAAATTGCTTGTATGGTCATCAATTTGTTTATCAACTGGACTACTATTGCTGATAATAATGAATAACTGGTACGAGACTTAATTGAATAAATTATTTTTGATAAATCAGTACTTTATTCAAAGTACTGCTGATCAAACAGTACTTTAATCAAAGTACTGCTTGCAGCTTTTAACGAGTTAAGTGATTTTTGAAGAAAACTTTTGTTAAGTAAAACAAAGGTTGAATAAATGGTTTTTGAGATGGTAACATCAATAGGTTATCAATCCACCATGTTTACGAAAGGATTGACTAATAGCAAACAGCTCTGGCAAAGATATATCAAATCCGTTTGTAGTTGACAACTTGCTAATAAGTTGGATGGTAATCAACTCACCATATCAGTAATGTGAAGAGTTGGCTAGCCCACAAGAAAATGGCTTGTGGTAAAGGCTGTGGAAAAACCATTATATGGTAATTAGTTCACCATGATGAAAGAACTAACTAGTCCAGAAGGGTACAACTTTTGGTAAAGACAAATCAAATATGTTGATAGCTGATGATTTGCTAAAAATCATATGGTTATTAATGTACCATGGTCTTACACACCAAAACATTTGGCTACTCCAGAGTTAATGACTTTGGTAAAGAGATCTAAATGCATTAAATTTTCAATGATTCACCTCTCACAGGAGTTAACACACCTGGAAGTGATGAGAATAGACTGAAACTTAAACTAAATTAATGTACAAATTGTCATATGTTACTGTGTTGCTGAAAAGATGGAGCTTGCTGGATGATGCTGTAAAAGAATATTTCTAAAGATACTTTGATTATGCACAGAAATTACAAAGATACAATCCAAAGACAAAGACACAATCTGTTCTTAAAGATGAAGCTGATAAAGATAAATTCACAAAGGAACTTGAAGTCAAACAAGTAGAATTAAAGTTAGGGGAGGATTGTTGGGATATGAAAGTGCTGAAGATTGACATAGTACTACAGAAAGATAAAGTACTGTAAACTATAAAGTACTGGAAAAGTCAAAGAGTCAAAGTACTGCTAAAGATAAAGTCAAAGTACTGCTGTTGAAGTCAAAGTACTGCAAGAACAAAGAACTGTTATATTCGTTTATAGAAAGTCTTGTAATTCTAGAATATTATTTATTAGATTACTTGTCGTACAAGGTTACAAATTGTAAACCGACTAGGGATATCCTTGAGCCTATAAAAGGACCCCTAGATTGGCATAAGATGTACGTGATTTTATTAGAGTTTTAGAGAGAAGTTCGATATTATTAGAGTTGTTAAAGATCTGCATAATAAGCAGAGTTAGAGTTATTAATAAAATCGTTCAAAGTTAAAGTTATTCTTCTTAGCTTTGTTAAGTAAATTCCGCATACTTAATAGAGTTTGCTTAGTGTTTCTCTGTTAATAACTTAGGATTTATCCGAGGTTATTAAACCTTATCAAGCTATTTAAGTTAGTTGGTTAGAGTACATCGATCCAACAAAAGTGGTTCAAATAATAGTGTTCATAACACAGTGATCAATTTAGTTCGGGCATAATCTACTTACTACCATAAGTAGTGAAACAACAGTTATTTAAGTTCATATAAGTGTAAAGTAAAAGCAAGTAGTTGAGCATGTATCTCCCCCGAAGAGTTTATAAAACAGGTAAACGAGTAAAAGTGGGGCTACAAACTCACCTGATGCAATGATTATGATGATAAAAGTGGATACACTGAAATGAGGTGCAATCTCTATCTGCAACCTAATATGAATGATGTGTTCTAATGTAAGCAATGAAACAATGTCGTGCATGCAAACTCATATGATATCCATACCACTTGTACATTTTGAAAATGAAGCTTATCGTCGAAATACACGTTTATGACATCTCGTCATGTTATAAAATACTTTACAAGTACTTACGTTGAAATGATATCCTACGATAGTCGTTTAGTGATTTATCAAGAAATTATAGTTTATGAATAGTTTTTCGGAAAAGTTTGAGAGATCGTATATTACTCGTTACAACTTCGTTTGACGAACGGTTGACCATTTTGGAAAATAGGCCAGGTGAACTCACTTTTACTTAAAGACATTATTTTCTCAAAAGTACTCTATCGATAAGAAAAATGGCTCCAAACACGGTCACTTACGATAACCATTTTGGACAAATAGAAAATATATAAGTGTTATTACTTGTGAAAAATAGTTACGCTATCCACATTTAAAACGCGTATAACTTAGTCGTTATAAGTCCGTTTTCTACGTTTTATATATCCTTAGTTTCGTGTTAAAGTATACTAATATATTTTTGATAAGTCAACACTTCTAGTTTAGGTTTACAACTCGTTTTTGACCTTTGAAAAACCCTTGACAGCAAGTATATTTTCAGAAAATAGTTTTCGTCGTTAAACTTGAAAATAGCGTAACTTCTTCGTTATAAACCCGTTTTAACCCGTTCAAGCGGCCACAGTTTCGTTTTTAAATTTATTTTCTGAAAATGTAAACCAAAATATCCCCTGACCCACTGATGTTACCAGATTTCATAAAATTGGACAGCCCTTATATATATTTCGTCGAAAATGATTACTCTTGTTTGAAACTTGTTCTAAAACATTCCAATCAACACCAAAGCTATTCTAAACCTACCATACACCTTCTTAGGGTGTCATGGGTTCCTAAACTTCACCAAAAATGATAAGGTTCATAGGAATATAATTAGGATAATTTAAACCCATATTAAGAAGTAAAAACATGTAAAAGTGGTATGGATCATAGTATATTTGCATGTTTTTCTAATAGAATCATAAAAATACATCAAGTAAGAGTATGAAAGATTAGGAAAAATTATTAGAAGCTTACTTGAGTGATTGAAGAGTTTTTGAGCTAGAAACTTAATTAATCTTTAGGTTTTTATTTCAAAACCTTGAAATAGATTACTAATAGAACTTGTTTAACACTTGATCTTGAAAAAAAATGATAATCCTTCTTGTTATAGCTTGGACGAACCACAAAGGGGAGGAGAAGGTTTTTCTAGTTTGCTTTCACCTTTGGTTATGTGCTATGTATGTGTTTTATTTTATAAATATCTTGAATACAACAAATATCTAGTAAATAAAATGGATAGGTGTACATCTTAGTAGCAAAAATCAAATTTGTTACATATTGTGACTAGGGGGGGGGGGCGGCAATGGGTTTATATGGGGAGGGTTTGATGAGTTTTGATGATTTAAAGGTATTTAAGTTAAGTATAATGTGTATTTTGTACATTTAATTAATTATTTAGTGTAACGTTAGCTAGAAACAATTTTAACGGAACAAAATAAAATATATCGAAGTCATAAAAATAATAAAAATACATTTCTCGCAAGTATTGAGTGAATAAATAATTGTTGATTAAAATTTACGAAAACCGCCGTAAATATATATGTATAACAATTTATATACAAAATAAATTTAAAACATCGGGTAAACTAATAATATAATTTTTATAATCTTAAAATGAGTACAAAAATATATCTGGACAATTGTCGAAAGTGTCGGATCAGTTATTCAAAATCAGTGATCGTGCGATAGCGTTTATTTAATAAATAAATAAACGTTACTGAAATATGCAAACCCACACATGAACTAATATGAAAATGATATTACGAATGATATGTAGACTAACTCTAGTCTATATGAAGTGATCTCAATGATGTTCCATGAATATGCAGCTTAACCCTCACGGTTACGCGAATTAGATACTCGTAAACCTAGTTTACGAAAAATGATGAATAAAATTCATGAATATAAATTTTTCTCCGGGAATGAATAGTATTTTGTGTATAGTAAAATTTTGGAATAACCTCTCAAAACGTCAACTCGACTTCAAAAAGATGAATAGTAAAATGATGAATAGTAACCGATGAATAGTAAATTCCCGAGATGAATAGTAAAATTTTTTAAAGTTTGCAAAATGACCGGAAATTGAGAATTTTGACATTCTTCCCCTGTTAGAGGAATCACGTCCTCGTGATTCAATTGTTGATAACTATAGTTCGAACCTCGACAAAGGTTCTAAAAGTTCATGCTCGTGTGAATAGTCTAAGTGATGATGTCAATGCTCATGTATATGGGTTCCTCATCCAAATAGGTACGTTCTTGTGCCATCATGACCATTTCCCATTCTAAAGACATGCTCTCTTATGGTTAGGTTTGTTGAGGCAAACTTTTCCATTCTCGAGCAAAACCCTCAAAAGACTTTTAGGTAACCGATTTTTACTTAATCTCACAACTCATCAAACAAGAACTGTCATGAGATTAGGCTAAATCGGTTTGAGTAACAACTTGATTCTAGCTTGATCTTTGCAACTCATCAAACAAGAACTGTCACTCAGATCAAACTGGAAACAAGTGGTTTGAAGAAAATTTTTTGAAAATTTGGCTCGATTACGGAATTGCTTACACATATGAGACTACTACTCCCTTCATTGCATGATTGTTCCTGAATTAGACATAGGTGATCAGGGTATGTATAATTTAGGAGTAACTGTGTAATGCTTGGACTAATCGACTCATATGAGGTTTGGTGTTGAGTCAACTGATGTTAAAATTGTGATAGGGAATGACAAGGCATTCTCCACATTGGGGTATGAAGAAAGGATAATGGAATGGGTATCTGAAGACATCTATGTGACAATCGATGTGAAATAAAAACAAATAATCCACATAATGTGCGTATAAAACCGCATGTATAATGAGTATGCACTTATAATGATACGATGAGATGCTATGATGATGTAGTTATAGTCTAGGGTCAATGATGAAACCTAGTTCTCTATAACCGTTGCTCTGATACCAATCTGTCACACCCCCAAATTACCTGTTTTGCAGCGGAATGGAATACCTGGGGGATGATTGTCATAGCATCAAAGTTACAGTTATATCGAACGACCTAAAGTGTCGTTTTGAAAATATCGTTTGATTAAGTAAAATAATCAGAGTTTACAAAACATAGGTCCCAAAAGATTTCCAATGTATCAAAATGAGTTTGTTACAATCAAACGATAGTTAAGTGCATAAAATATATGTGAGACGCGTCGACACCGCGACTCTATGATAAGTCTACATGCATGCCATGAAGTGAATGCCTTAGATACCTGAGATAAAACATGTTAAAATGTTTCAACACAATGGTTGAGTGAGTTCATAGAGTTTGGTTAACATGTAAAGCTTTTAAAGAACGTTCATGCAGCAAAGGCAAAGATCTTGGTCATTTAGAATAGTCCACAAAGCAAAGGCATTGTAAATCCACTCAGTTCCAAGTTCCGCCCATACAAAACTTGCAACCTGTGTGTTCACAACCCACTGCCAAAATATGTATGTCTAGTAGTCAAGTATACGTTATCATAATAGATCACAATATAGCACCACGTATATAATAAATAAAGACTGCTCCGAACAAGGGAGACTTTATAGTGCTGCTCCGAACATGGGAGACTTTATAGTGCTGCTCCGTTCACATAGGGAGACTTTATAGTGGTGCTCCGTTCTTATAGGGATACTTTATAGTGTTGCTCCGTTCACATAGGGAGACTTTGCACGCTCCACCAATAAGGCGAGACTTTTAGGTCATAGCACGTACGATTCAATAAGTTCAAGCAAGTCATAAGTTCATAATTAAGTTCAAGTGTTCCATTCAAAATTTCAAAATTAAGTTCAAGTGTTCCATTCAAAAGTTCAAAATTAAGTTTAAGTGTTCCATTCAAAAGTTCAAAATTACGTTCAAGAGTTTAAGTCGAGTTCCAAAAGTTCAAAACAGTCAAAGAGCTCAAAACATATCATAAGGCTCAAAATAGTCAAAGGGTTCAATATTATGTCAAACAAGTTCAAAATAGTCAAAGGGTTCAATATTATGTCAAACAAGTTCAAAATAGTCAAAGAGTTCAATATAAAGTCAAACAAGTTCAAAATAGTCAAAAGGTTCAATATTAAGTTAAAAGAGATTAATTATATGTCAAAATGTTTTAAATCAAGTTAAAAGAGATTAATTATATGTCAAAAGAATTAAATCAAGTTCAAAGTATTCAAATATATGTGAAAAAGTCCAAATCAATTTAAAAGTGTTCAAATATATATGTCGAAGGGTTCAAAATCAAGGAAGGTGGTTCAAAGAATAGTGTTCATAACATAGTGATCAATTTAGTTCGGGCATAATCTACTTACTACCATAAGTAGTGAAACAACAATTATTTAAGTTCATATAAGTGTAAAGTAAAAGCAAGTAGTTGAGCATGTATCTTCCCCGAAGAGTTTATAAAACAGTTAAACGAGTAAAAGTGGGGCTACGAACTCACCTGATGTAATGATTATGATGACAAACGTTGATACACTGAAATGAGGTGCAATCTCTATCTGCAACCTAATATGAATGATGTGTTCTAATGTAAGCCATGAAACAATGTCGTGCATGCAAACTCATATGATATCCATACCACTTGTACATTTTGAAAATGAAGTTTATCGTCGAAATACACGTTTATGACATCTCGTCATGTTATAAAATACTTTACAAGTACTTACGTTGAAATGATATCCTACGATAGTCGTTTAGTGATTTATCAAGAAATTATAGTTTATGAGTAGTTTTTCGGAAAAGTTTGAGAGATCGTATATTACTCGTTACAACTTCGTTTGACGAACGGTTGAACATTTTGGAAAATAGGCCAGGTGAACTCACTTTTACTTAAAGACATTATTTTTCTCAAAAGTACTCTATCGATAAGAAAAATGGCTCCAAACACGGTCACTTGCGATAACCATTTTGGACTAATAGAAAATATATAAGTGTTATTACTTGTGAAAATTAGTTACGATATCCACATTTAAAACGCGTATAACTTAGTCGTTATAAGTCCGTTTTCTACGTTTTATATATCCTTAGTTTCATGTTAAAGTATACTAATATATAAGTCGATACTTCTAGTTTAGGTTTACAACTCGTTTTTTACCTTTGAAAAACCCTTGACAGCAAGTATATTTTCAGAAAATAGTTTTCGTCGTTAAACTTAAAAATAGCGTAACTTCTTCGTTATAAAACCGTTTTAACCCGTTCAAGCGGCCACAGTTTCGTTTTTAAATCTATTTTCTGAAAATGTAAACCAAAATATCCCCTAGCCCACTGATGTTTCCATATTTCATAAAATTGGACAGCCCTTATATATATTTCGTAGAAAACGATTACTCTTGTTTGAAACTTGTTCTAAAACATTCCAATCAACACCAAAGCTATTATAAACCTACCATATACCTTCTTAGGGTGTCATGGGAATATAATTAAGATAATTTAAACCCATATTAAGAAGTAAAAACATGTAAAAGTGGTATGGATCATAGTATATTTGCATGTTTTTCTAAGAGAATCATAAAAATACATCAAGTAAGAGTATGAAAGATTAGGAAAAATTATTAGAAGCTTACTTGAGTGATTGAAGAGTTTTTGAGCTAGAAACTTAATTAATCTTTAGGTTTTTATTTCAAAACCTTGAAATAGATTACTTATAGAACTTGTTTAACACTTGATCTTGAAAAAAAAATGATGATCCTTCTTCTTGTTATAGCTTGGACGAACCACAAAGGGGAGGAGAAGGTTTTTCTAGTTTGCTTTCACCTTTGGTTATGTGCTATGTATGTGTTTTATTTTGTAAATATCTTGAATACAACAAATATCTAGTAAATAAAATGGATAGGTGTACATCTTAGTAGCAAAAATCAATTTTGTTACATATTGTGACTAGGGGGGGGGGCAATGGGTTTATATGGGGAGGGTTTGATGAGTTTTGATGATTTAAAGGTATTTAAGTTAAGTATAATGTGTATTTTGTACATTTAATTAATTATTTAGTGTAGCGTTAGCTAGAAATCGATTTTAACGGAACAAAATAAAATATATCGAAGTTATAAAAATTATAAAAATACATTTCTCGCAAGTATTGAGTGAATAAATAATTGTCGATTAAAATTTACGAAAACCGCCGTAAATATATATGTATAACAATTTATATACAAAATAAATTTAAAACATCGGGTAAACTAATAATATAATTTTTATAGTCTTAAAATAAGTATAAAAATATATCTGGACAATTGTCGAAAGTGTCGGATCAATTATTCAAAATCAGTGATCGTGCGATAGCGTTTATTTAATAAATAAATATACGTTACTGAAATATGCAAACCCACGCATGAACTAATATGAAAATGATATTACGAATGATATGTAGACTAACTCTAGTCTATATGAAGTGATCTCAATGATGTTCCATGAATATGCAGCTTAACCCTCACGGTTACACGAATTAGATACTCGTAAACCTAGTTTACGAAAAATGATGAATAAAATTCATGAATATAAATTTTTCTCCGGGAATGAATAGTGTTTTGTGAATAGTAAATTTTTGGAATAACCTCTCAAAACGTCAACTCGACTTCAAAAATGATGAATAGTAAAATGATGAATAGTAAATTCCCGAGATGAATAGTAAAATTTTTTAAAGTTTGCAAAATGACCGGAAATTAAGAATTGTGACAGTCTTAGTCCAAGTTATGCCATCTTTTACAAGCTACATCCTAAACTACATAAGTATTGTTTAAATTGTTTACAGACCATTGTTTCATAAATTGTTCACAAATTAAGGTCTAAGACCTTACATTCCTTCCACTCATCCTTGTACTTCACCTCCATCTTTATCTCCATCTCTATCCCCTTCACTATTCACCCCTTCATCTCTAATTCTTATTTTTCATGAGGAAGTTAGCAAAACATTTGAATATGCCCCTAGTTTGTTGGAACTCTTGTGAAGGGCTTGGGACATCCAGCAGTTGGTTGATGTATGCTAAGGGGTCGAGATGGACGTTGCCAAGGGGGTTGTTGCTTCCTTCTCCTTCTCTTTGTCTTTCTCTTTCATCCGATGAGTCCGTTGGTGGGTGAGGTCTCTTGCCATCCACCATGATCCTTGTAGTCTTTCCATCGGATAGAGGCACCATGACCTTGTTGCAAAAACCGTGGTCATAGGAATAAGGAGAAGGATCTAGAGCAAAGACGAAGGTTGCTAGACGAGTCAAGAGCATGGCATAAGGGAGTACCATCTTGTCCATGCTTTTCACACTTACCATTCTTTTTACCATGTAATAGGTGAGGTTGAAGTGAGTGTCGGTTACAAGGCAATAGATCATGAAGCTTAGGCAAGCATTGGGATGATCCTTGTTTCCTCACAAGCAAAGTACGTTCTCCCTTATCACGAGTTCCCATTTCTTGTATAATGGGAACATTTCTGAAAGCTCCATTTGAAATGGATCCCTATAGATCACTTTGGAGTTTCTCGTGACTCTTGATGGAGATGCTCTTTCCATGAAGACGGTATCCCTTACCGTAGTTGCTTTCGGGATGACTGTGAAGCATAATTCGTGATGATCCACCATGTCATGTAGCTCCGCCAACGACCATTCGTTAGAGTACATACACACTCCTTGACATGGGATACGGAGTATCCTTGCAAACTCTACAAGAGTGAAGGTGAACTCGTGCTCATTGATGATGAAGGCTATTGAAATGGTTCCATCTTCATTCCGAATGATTCTCATTGTCTTGTAAAACTCTAGTACTTACACCGGACAAATTTGCTCATTAATGTCCAAGAGACAATCGAAGTTAATTGCCTCAAAGACTTGGAAATGTTGGTGTTGTTGAGGAATGATGGTTCAACCACTCGTCCTTCATGGAAGAGTCTCTTTTCCAACATCTTGAAGGCTTTTCGATCATCTGGGCTTAAGCCTTCCTTACGATGATACATGGGAATGTAGTGAGCGGTGTCATGGTAATCTTGTTGATGGTTGCTAGGCATGATTGGTCCTAAACATCAAAACCACAATGTGGTGTTAATTGTGTGAATAGTAACCTAATGGGATTCATCATAATTTTTCTCAATACATCTTCATTGAGTTCAAAAAATGAGTTTAATTTGTATTAACATTGTTGATTCTTTGATTTAGTTTATCTTAGAAAAGAATGTGGTAACAAATTGTGACAAACCCATTTGAGATCAATTTCTAAAGATGAAAATTGTAATCTTAGGAATCAAGGAATGGAAATAACAATGTAGTGAAGATTAAACTTACACAAGAGATTGTTTCCTTGGAGAAGATGATCAATTAACTCCTGTGAACAGTAAATGGGTTTTATGTTCGTGAGTTTTGATAGAGTAAATTGAAGAGTGGAACTTCCACAGTGATCATTTCTTTCTTATTCTGTCTTCTGTTGCACGGATCCCACGGATCCCTTGTATGAGGGATCCGGCTAGTTTAAGCACATGGATCCGGCATATCAGCAATTTGACAGCTTAAGTGATCCTTGATAATTTTGGTTTGGGAGTTCTAATTCTTGGCTAGGGTTGATGTTTATGCTCTATAATTTATGGTTTGGGGTTTTGATGTGTTTTACTAGTCCTATTTGACGAGGTTCCCTTTTTATGAATAAGTCATAATTCTTTGGGAAGTTTTTCAAAGATTATGATAATCCCATTTTATCATAATATGAGAAGTCTCACATGGATACTTATTGACATAGATGAAATGTCAATAATCCTTATGTGAGAAGTGATGATCAAGGCTCTCGAATAGCCGAGATATCATTATCACTAGTTTGTGGTTTTGTCAATAGAGATCAACGAAGAATACCATTCTTGATGATGAGTTCAATATAGAAACTACTTTAGTGATTTTTAAGAGAGCGTAATGATACTACTAAACTTAATCATGATTAAACAAAACAAAAAAAATGACATTATTGATTTATCTAGAAAATATACAAAAGGAAAAAAAATTATTTGTAAGTAATTTATTAAAGATCATACCTTTGCTAAATATTCTTTTTAAGGAAAGAAGTATTAGAGAAAAATTCTTCATGATCTTCTTAGGATGCCCAAATCCTAGTATGGAGAATTCTCAACAAGGAAAATATTAGAGAGATCTATCATTATCCAACAATACAAAATATGATAATTTTAAAACGTGACCTTTTGTTATTAAGGAATTTCCTTCCTTGTAGTTTTCAATCATACATGGATCGTATCAAGTTTTTAAAAGTACAATATACTCTTAAGAAACTTCGTAACAAAGCTCTGATGCCAATTGTGGAAAACTAGAAGGGGGGTTGAATAGTTTTACCGATTAAAACTTTGTTTTAAAATATTTAGATCGACTTATGTCAATCTATTTAAATGTGTATGTTGGATGTTGATAGATAGGTATGTAAATATGTAATTACAAAGGTAAAGAGTAAGAAACACAAAACCACGACACGAGTGTTTATAGTGGTTCGGCTACAAGGATACCTTCCTTGCCCTACTCCACTCCCCGAGTCACCTACTCGAGAGTTTGTAAGCACTGCACGACACAAACTCCTTATGGGGGAGAAGCCTTCACAACGCCGCCTACTCTTTTTCCAGTACAAGGCTAGACACCGGGTTCTTCCACGAGGTAGAACCATACCTATCACAACGTCGCCTACACTTTATCCGGTACAAGGCTAGATACCGAGTTCCATTACAAAGGAGGAAGTACTACCCAACACTACACAACAACTATCCCAAATGAGACCCACTCCTTATTACAACATCATCAAGGATATCAATATCCTTGGACACAACCTATCTCTATTTGTACATCGATACACCATATCGATTGTACACCCTTGGCATCTTTCACTAATTCCTTTGACATGATCTTTTGGCACCTTTCACTAATGCCTTTGACTTGACCCTTTTGGCATCCTTCACTAATGCCTTTGACACGGACGTTCGACACCTTTCACTAATGCCTTCGTCTTGACCCTTTTGGCATCATTCACTAATGCCTTAGACACAACACTTCTAGAGAGGAAGAAAGAACTATCAACAAGAGAACTTCAGTAGTCTTGATGATGACGAAGCATAGCAACTCTTGGACTTGAGCTTGCTCGACTTCAAGAGGTGTTGATCTCGCCTTTAAGAGGAACCTAGAGAATCACACAAAAATAAACACAAACTACATAGAAAGATCCTTTGGATATGTGGTTAGAGAGTTTATAATACTAGGAGAAAGTATGTGTAGAAGTGGTCACCTACAATGAAAAAATGGCTCAGTATTTATAGACAAAATATGCTACTGTTCCACGGATCCCACGGATCCCTTGTTGGAGGGATCCGTTTATTGTTATACTAGGGATCCGTGAGACACTCCTCATTACCATGGGTCCTGGGTTATGGGTCATGGGTCCTAGACTTTGGACCATGGGTATCCAAGTAGATACAATATATCTACAAGATACAATGCATCTAGTCAATGGGTTATGGGTTAGCTTCATGGGTCATGGATAATACCTATTATGACTTGGGTTATGGATTATGCTCCATGGGTATGGGTCATGGACTTTGGGTTTTACCCAACTACATTCAATGTATTTAGTCAATGGGTCATACTTATACTTCTACCCATTTCTTTTACCCATTATAATACATACTAAATATGTATATATCTACCCATTATGTAAACACTAGTTGTTGTACATATGCATTACTATATCATGAAAAGAATATTACTTGTTTAGTGTTTTATGTGAAAACGTAAGTGTGTTAGTAAACTATTGGCTCAAACCATTTACGTATTTTATTTGTTTCGTTAAAATGATTTTACGTTTGTTATCGACAAAACATTAGAAGATCGTAAAATATAAATAAACGTTTTTACGGCTTATTTGTATTAACAATTTGATTATATCAAATGGCATTGGACTTTAACTCTTCTGAGGTTTGCTCACTGACGTGTATACCTTTGCGAGATAGCTAATAGTGATCAGCAGTGCTGATCCTTTGTTAGGAAGTAAACTTTTATCATAGTTTACATTTTGACTTTATCAGAGAATGAATTGTTTCTCTGATTTAATTAGCTATTTAACTTAGGCTGATTTAATGCTTCAAATACGTGTGAGGGATAATTTTGTTAAATTTTGACCCTAACAACATTCCTTCACCATCACAAATCAAACACATCTTCACCTTTATCCTCCAAGTTTCCATATGTGATATTGGAATTCGCGACATCACTCACTAGCTTTCTTCTTCCACATACGTGTGATCTTGGCATGTCCACATCACCTTCTTACACTTCTATACTTCCTACAACCTTCATTAAAATTTTGAATTTGAATCACCACTCACACTCACACACACTCAAACGATACACTCACTCTCACACATTTAAATTTTGAATTTGAATCTGAATAAACCTTCATCATCTCTACCTTCCCCAAATCATCTCTATCTCACTCACACCACCATTGCCAACCCACATTATGACACATTCTTACACACTTCCCTTCCTATGACATACTAACTTACACACTCAACTCTCTCTCATAATATACAACCCATTCATGAATTTCAAATTCAAATGACAACTCACGCAACTCATTTTATGGCTTAGCTTCTTCCACATCATTCTCTTCTAACAACTAGTTTTTGAAATTTATATTTGGGATGCAAGTTATAGCCCAACATTCAATGTCCAATGATTCTTTCTTTATCTTTCAGATTGGACTGAATCCCTAACTATCTAGTTATCAATTCACAAAATGTTTTAATAATTCATAACCTTGTCTAAATCAGCTGGTTGACCTTATCACACTTATGAGTGTTGAAATGAACTTGGAAAGGTCAAAGGTAAAGTGCAACTGGGGGTTTAACAAGAATTGGGCATTAATAAACCAACCGAGAAAATTCTCAGACGATACTGGCTATCAGTTGGGGCTCCAACGCGTAGCCAATGCGCCAACGACGTCAGGGTATTTACTTGGTTTGTCTATAAATACCCAAATCTTGTCATTTTTTTCCTCACCTCTTGCCAAACATTCTTTCTCTCTAATTTTTTTTCTCTTTACCCTCTAAGTCTACTATCTTATTGTGTTCTAACTTCTCTTTTTATCATATATTAAAAGAACACTTGAACTCTGATGAGGTGTAATTTTATACGTTTTTAAGGAGTTATTTGGCCTCTAAATCCGTACATATTTGATCATTTATTGCCCTAAATCGTTTCTATTTGAATTTTAGCTTCTTGGGAAGAAAATGCTATAAATGGTACATTTTGGGCTCGATTAGACGAAAAAATACGAAGAAAATGACAACATCAGGAAAAACGTCACAGAAAAGGAGATGTGACGACGTCACAAACACTAATTGATTCCGTCACTTGAAGAACTTAAAGTTTCAGAAATTACAAGTGACGACTCACACTTTGGTGACGGCCTCATTCTGACAGCGTCATGACCAAAATAATGAAGGCGACGGTGTCAAAAACTCAACCTGACGCCGTCACATTAAGTCGGTGCAAAGAGCGATACCCTAACTGACGACGAGCTGACGGCGTCACATCTAACTAGTAACACCATCACAAGTGTAAATCTATATACATTCTCGTGTTATTTTCATTGTAAATTGTGTAACTTTGGAGTATAAGCCCTAGAACGATTTTCTACATCTTTGTAGGCCTTTTTGCCAGTGATGTCTTCATGTTTGGTGAAATATAAGTTCTTCAATTAATCATTCAATCATGTCTATATGTTATTGTTTAATTAATTTAATTGCTTTTCTTTTCATTACCATGCTAGGCTAGATCTCTTAGTATTTGATTAGGATTGCATGAAACCTAGTTATTGATTATTTTGTGTTGTCTCTTGTTTGATTAGTTGATTTTGCATTAGGAGTAGGAAACTGGCTAGGTCAAATTATACTAGCTTGAATGTCCAAATTAACGCATAGTTATTAGATTAACTTGATGTTCGTTGTATTTAATGAGTGAATCTTAGTTGTAACGCGAAAGATGGGCAAGGCATTCTTAACTCCCACCCATTTTGACGAAATTCATAGGAGTTAGGGAATAACCAACCCTCGATTGATATTAAATAATACAACTGTTGGGTCTGATTTTCAACCCAATTATCTCTAACAAGTATTTAAACATAAAAAAGCCTAATTTGTTAAGTCTCTGATAAGGATCAGAGAGAACAACACTCACTGATAAGGATCATAGAGTAAGACACTCCTTGATGGAAATCAGAGGTCTTACTCTCTGATGGTTATCAAAAAGTGTTACTCCCTGATGGTCATCAAAGAGTGATTACACCCTGTGTAGGACCTTAAATATATCAACCTTATCACTTTACCAAGCTTACCAAACGAGTATACCACGTAAACAAACAAACACTTTATGTGTAGAAAGAAAGATGAAGAAAGATGGTGGCTTGATGATGTTATGATAGGCGTATGTTTTAGAGAGAAAGATGAAAAACAAGAGAAATGTTTTAGGGACAGTTGGCATTACATTGAATAAATTCAAGTAATGACCCACATCTTCAGGATTCGATTCGTGAAAGGAATCTCCTTAGCGGGATTTCTAGCACTTACAGGTTCGAATGTCGAGGGTGTTAACAGCATAGTGTGAAAACACATCTCTAGATCTTACAAAGGCTGTTCCTGAAACTGGAGGCCCTCAAGAAGGCTAACATGACATACCAAAGTACATCTACAGTTCAGGTGAGTCGCTGAAGTACACTGAAGCATCACTTCACGACTGTAGACCATTTGAGACACACTCAGCGTAACCCATAAAGAATTACCGAAGTGACCTGCTGTCAGGGCTGTTTGATGTTTACCCTGGCAGGAATTTCCATTCAATCACTGAGGATCACATTTGTGAAACCTCTCATAAATGTTCTGGCAGATTGCTAAGATCTGCGTAGGACTCTAGAATGTATCACTTGTGTCCTTATTGATGAACAACAAGCGATTAAATGTCAAGTGTTCCTATGAGATCTTTTTATGAATCTCGTGGCTCTAGACTCAATTAGTGCATTTTGGTTTCCTAAGCGGAGACTAGGGAGAGGGTCTCCTTCTTCAATACCAACAATCTCTAAGAGAAAGTTGATAGATTACGTAGGGTTTCTTGTGAGAATGAAACAAATCCTTTTGAGAGGAATTTGAGTGGCTAGAAGGTTAGGTGCAGTGCGTCACTGGGTCCATGACGTCTTTGTCTTCAATACCAGTGTCATCTTTGTGATAACCAGTAGCAGATGAATTGAACCCGGTTTCTGCCCTAAGGTTGATTGTGGAGGGCTATTTCTTTTCACCATTTCTTTTACTTTTCTTTTTAATTCTTCAACCCCTTCTTTCTCCTTTCTCACATTACTCCTTTTTTTCAATCATACCTAAGGACTTCTAATACTAACTATGGGTATTGTCCTTGGGTAGATCCCTCCGGTTCTGGCGGATCATAGGACGGATTTCCTATCCTTAGTCACCTTATAACTCCATGACTGTCCTATTGTTGCCATAAAACCATTTTTCTTGAAAATCTCTCAAAGTGTTTATGATTATCAAAACATTTTGTTAACACCTTGACAGTTTTGATTTTCAGAAACACTCCCCCTTCACATGTGCTTATATTGTTTTAACTGAAATCTGCACAGAGAGGGTAGAGTTCGCACTTTTTGAATTGATCGACTTTAAATGAACAAGACCGATTCGAGACACGTTTACATCACTAGAGAACTAGCTTGAAATTATTACCCGTCCTGGTCAAGTTCATAGAAAGTTTCTCGAAATGGTACAATTCGTGACTTAGATTCCTCGTCAATTCAATGGTTACGACTGAGTCGAGCTCTTTTGAGATTCAAACAACAATCATTAAACTTTTTGATCACATTTTAATCACGTCTTCTCCCCCTCAAAAATACCATACTCGTGATGTTTTTTATATCAACGGATTAAACAACATTTTAGAATCTTTTGGGGAGACAAACGGATTTGATTTAAGCATGAATTTGGAACATTTTAGTTTTATACTCCCCCTTTAATAAAGCATAATCAATTAAAGGATTTTAGAGGGAGTTATCTTGAGCACAAAATATTTTGAAAGATTTTGAAAATATTTTTGAACAATCTTGAAAAAAGGTGCTCAAGATGATGATGATTTCTCACCAGTTTTAAATGTAGTGCACTGAAGTGTACACTAGATTTTTTCTTTAAAAAATGAGTTTTGATTTGAAAATAATCAAAAGTCATCATTTTAGTCCGGGTTTCGTACTGAAGTATACGAAAGCCATTTTTTGAAGAAATTTTTGAGAAACGACATGTTTTAGAAAACATATAAAGAACTCTCATTCAAGCATCTGTACATGTCCGTATCATTGTTGAATGACATTTCTAGAAACGTACAGAATATCGATTATACAAGAGACATGTCGTGAGAAGAATATTTTTGGATTTTTGAATTTATATTGTTTTTGTATTTTTTGAAAGTTTTATATTTTTATATTTTGCTTTTGTTGGTTTTTCAAATTTTGTATTTTGTTTTTCAAAAAATATTTACAGCGAAGCTTTTTGGAAAATCATTTTTAAGAAGATTCGAGAAGACGTTCTAACTCCTCAGGGGTTAGGCTTCGCATTCCAATTCGTTGAACTAAATCATTAAATCGCTCTTTTGAAAGGGCTTTAGTGAATAGATCGGCGAGTTGGTAATCTGTCTTCACGAAAAATAATTCAACAGTACCTTCTTCTACGTGCTCTTTTATGAAGTGATAGCGGACACGAATGTGCTTAGTCTTTGAGTGATGAACAGGATTGCAGGATATGGCTATGGCACTTTTCGAGTCACAATACATAGGTATTTTATCGAAATTAAAGCCATAATCTGTGAGTTGTGTTCTCATCCATAGAACTTGAGCACAACACGAAGATAGAGACACATACTCAGCTTCAGCGGTTGAAAGTTCAGTGCAATCTTGTTTCTTTGAAGACCAGCTGACTAAATTTTCACCCAAAAATTGTGCTCCTCCTGATGTACTTTTTACTGTAACTTGGTCACCTGCGTGGTCCGCATCTGAAAAGGCAATTAGATCAAATCCGGATTCCTTCGGATACCAAAGTCCCATGTGAATGGATGTCTTCAGGTACCGAAAGATCCTTTTAACCTCTTTGAGTTGCAGTTTGGTAGGCTTTGCCTGAAACCATGCTAATAAGCAAACAGCAAAATGAATATCGGGTCGACTAGCAGTGAGGTACATAAGAGAACCAATCATGCTCTGATATTTCTTCGGATCAATAGGTTTCCCAAATAAATCGGCTCCAATTTTTGGTGAAGTTGCCATTAGTGTACCGACCGAATCACAATTATCCATACCATGATTTTTTAAAATCTCAGTTGTATATTTAGCTTGATTAATAAAAATTCCACGTGGGGATTGATGTATTTGTAAACCAAGAAAAAACTTTAGTTCCCCCATCATGGACATTTCAAATTTGCTTTTCATGAGATTTTCAAAATGTTTTGAAAGATTCGGATTAGTGGACCCAAAAATGATGTCGTCTACGTAAATCTGAACAATCAAAATGTCATTTTTGCATTTTTGTGTAAACAAGGTAGGATCAACAGTTCCTTTGGTGAAATTGTTTAGAATCAGGAAAGAGGACAGTTCGTCATACCACGCTCTCGGAGCTTGCTTTAAACCATAGATTGCCTTTTTGAGTTTGTAGACGTAGTCTGGATGTTCCATGTCTATGAAGCCTTCTGGCTGACTCACGTACACTACTTCTTTCAGAGTTCCATTCAAGAACGCGGTCTTAATGTCCATCTGATAAACCTTGATGTTTTTGTGAGCTGTATAGGCTAAGAATATCTTGACTGCTTCAAGTCTAGCTACCAGCGCGAATGACTCTTCAAAGTCTATCCCTTCTTCCTGTCTATATCCTTTGGCCACGAGATGAGCTTTGTTGCGAATTACAGTCATTTCTTCATCCCTTTTGTTCTTCCATAACCATTTGAGATTAGTGACGCGAATGTCAATTGGTCTAGGAACCAAATCCCAAGAGTCATGTAGACGGTATTGGAGAAGTTCCTCCTGCATCGCTTCTATCCAAGCGTTTTCTGCCATTGCCTCCCTAATGTTCTTTGGTTCTTTAGTGCTAATTGAGCAAAGGTAAATGCACAAGTCGTAATCGGTGGCAAGTTGGCGTCTCATCTGAATTGGTCGTGAAGATTCACCAATAACTTATTCAATTGGATGGTCTTTTGTCCACTTCAGAGTATAAAGATACCGTTGGTTAAACGTATGCGAGTTAGATGGTTCTCGTAAGCTTGAAGATGATTCAGCTGATTCCGTAGCAAACGGGTTTCCAAATAAGTCTTCTTCTAACGTTGCATCGTTCTGGTTTTGAGAAGGTTCTTCTTGAACAGATATGTTTTGGTTTTGCTCATCAACTGCTGGTAAAACTGTTGTAAGAATAGGATTTGCAGAAGTCGATGTAGATGACGTTGATGGAGTTGGTGCATTAGTTTCGACCGTTGTAGATGCATCTTCTGTTGGTGGTGATGGATGATTTTGAGGGGGTGCAGCGGAATGATGGTTTGATGCATTTGTCGAAGTTCCACCATAGTATTCATCGAACATTAACTCAAAGAATTTCTCCCATTCTTGTTCATGAGGTGTGTCAACAAAAGTTGATGGAGCTCTTTGTTGTATGAGTCCTGAACTGATGTGTCCAGAAGTCTGCGGGTTTGGTGCGGGTTCTAATCTGTTTTGATTAAAAGCCATCGGATTAAGCGCGGGTTCTAGAGCGAGTCTCTCAGAAGCCATCTGTGAAAGTTCGTCAAAATTCACATTCATCGTCTCCATTATCTTCCTAGTTCTTCTGTTATACACCCTGAATGCCCTCGAGTTTTCTGAGTATCCAATGAAGATTCCAATATCACCTTTAGCTTTCAGTTTTCCTAGATCTTCTATGTCGTTCGTTGGATAGCACAAAGCGCCAAACACGTGAAGGTAAGAAATATCAGGTTTTCTGTTGTTCACTAGCTCATATGGGGTTTTATTGAATCTTGGATGGATTAGGGATCGGTTCTGAGTGAAACAAGCAGTGGCAACAGCATCAGCCCATAGAAATAACGGTGCACTAGAATAAATTAGCATTGTGCGAGCAGCTTCCACAAGAGTACGATTTCTTCTTTCAACTACCCCATTCTGCTGTGGAGTTCTAACAACTGATGTATGATGAGTGATTCCAACATCTTCAAAATAAGTTCTTAACTCCTGATTAGTGAATTTTGTGCCGTTGTCTGTTCTTACAACCCTTACTGGAGCTTGAAGAAATACTTGAATACGTTTCAGGAAGGTGATGATGATGCCTGGTGCTTCGTCTTTTGACCTCAGAAACTTAACCCATGTATATCTTGAATAATCATCAACAATGACAAGAATATACTTTTTCCCATTAATGCTTTCAACTCTCATTGGGCCACATAAGTCCATGTGCAACATATGCAACCTTGCTTCCGAACTAGGTACGGGTTTAGGTTTATATGATGCTCTTTTGTTTTTTCCTTGTTCGCATGATAGACATGGGTGATCCTTGGTGTATTTGAACTTTGGAAGTCCGTTGATGATGTTGTCTTTGGCCAGTTTGTTGATGGTTTCGAAATTGAGATGGGATAATCTTCTATGCCACAACCAGGACTTTGTTCCAGATGCTCGTGTCATAAGACATATTGGTGATGAAGAGGCCATTTGGTTAATGTCGATAGCATACAAGTTTGTATCACGATTCCCAGTTAAGAGATCAGTGCCATCCAAGTTTCTAACAAAGCAAGCATTTTTCCTAAAAGCAACCTCTAAATCTGCATCACAGAACTGCCCGACTGAAAACAAATTGTGTCCCAACCCTTCGACATAGTAAACCGAGTGATCAAATAATTTCCAAAAGGTAGATCTCCATAACCCATGATAGCTGCTACATGATCATTTCCAAAGCGTACGGTTCCCATGAATTTCCAGACGAAATTGATCAGCAGCTTCAGATTCTCGGTCATGTGCTTGGAGCAACCCGAGTTGACGATCCAAAGACATATTTCGATAACCTGCCAAATACAGAAGAAGATGTTTTTGGAACCCATTTTGATTTTGGTTCCTTTGGGTTAGAGGTAAAATCCTGATCACACTCAAAGAAGTTTTCAACTGGGTATACAGGTTCATCACTCATTCTACCATTCTGGAGTGTGAAGGTTCTACCTGTTGGTTTCCAAATGTCATCACTAAAGTAAGGACTATGCTTCCTATCAGTAGTGTAAGACCTAAATCTTGCAACTAGTCTTCCTATGGGTTTAGCATAAGTTCTTTTAGGAAGGTTCTTCTGAACACGCTTAACAATCTCATTCTTAGAAACACAATCATCATGAACATTAGTTAAAGATTTCTTGCAAGTTAAACAAAGGGATTCAATTCATTCATTAGACTTAGCAAGTTTCATAGGTTCATTACATTCAGATGAAATGTCTTTCTTATTATAAAGCGGTAAATTCCTAGGGTGTTCTTCTACTTTCTTCTCTTTATTCAAGCTACTTCTCTTAGAGGCAGGCGAGACTCTATTGTTCCTTGTATTGCTCTTAGGCTTTAGTCTGCTGCTCCTAGAGGTGCTTTCTAGTCCTGTAGAAGGTAAGGCACACATATTAGGATTCACTTTGTTATCAAGAGAAGTGGTTTCGGCTTTCCTAGTCTCTTTAGAGTGCTTGTTTAAACTTATGTCGTTTGTTCCATATGGTTTAGATGTGGAGGCAGACGCATTAGTGGTACTTGATGAGTGTGTAAATACTCATCATTTTTATACAAAATAAACTGCAAAATCATCTGAAAACACTCAGAAACACATCAAAATGATCAAAATATCACAAATTAGTGTTTTATGAGTTTTAAATGCAAAAATATCAAAATCAGATGAAAAACATATCAAATTTGCAAAAATTGCAGTTTTAGTCCCCCAAGTTTCTTAAATTGTCAAAAATAGTCCCTGAGCCATAATTTCAAAAGAAAAGTCACCAAAGGTCCTTTTGTAATCACAAATTATCATATTTAGTCCTTTGGTGGAAAATCTAAAAGTTTTGAGAAAATTACAATTCAGTCCCTGAAAATCCAAAATGTTCAAAATTAGTCCTTGGGAATTTCAAAAATGTCAAAAACTAACCCTTGGATTATTTGAATTGGCAAAACAAACCCTTTTGACTACTTTTCATAAGTTACAGTTCTGGTCCTTGGGTTTTGAGAAAGTGCAAAATTGGTCCCTATGTTTAATAAACTATACAAACCATTCGGACTATTAAATTATCCAAGCCCAATATAAAAACCTTGGCCCAATTCCCTTTACCCGGTCCAAACCACAACCCGACCAACCCACCCAACCATTTTGAATAAAAAAAACCCGCCCCCTAGCCTGTCTTCCCCGACAGGTATGTCTGCTACTTCCCCCCTCCTCAACTTTCACTAGCCACCTCTACACAACCCTTTGTCTCCCCCACCTCACCTACCCATCCCCATTGCATTAATTGCAACCCTTTCCTGTCTCTCATATCAAAACAAAAAAATGGCGCCAAAACATGATTAAGGGCCAGGATGAGTTCTGCACATCCAATGGCTTGGATTGTTGCTGGGATCCACCCAGAGGAGAGAGACAAGCAACTTGGAGCATAAATAAACCAAGAAGGAAGCTAGAGAGGGAGTTAGTTTTAGTTTTCTTAAAATTGTATGTCGTTTTAATAGTATTGTATCCTAATTAGCTTCTGAATTTTATCTTTAAGTTATTTTGTACTCAAGTTAATCATTTAAGTGTATTGAAACTTAATTTCAGTATCAATTCAAGTTTAAGTTCAATTTCCAAATTTTTATGTTACTGTTGAAATCATCAATCTCAAAACCATTGTTAAATCTGTTGGAAAGTCTGTTTTCAAGCTTAAACAAGCTCAAATAAGCTTGTTAAAGTTTTATATAAACTTGCATTTACATTTCACCAATTCTTAAACACTGGTCAACAAAAGTCAAAGTTGGAGCTAAATTGGTTGCAGAATTGGAATGGGGTAATTCAGCACTGGAAATGGGTTGAAATGGATACATTGGGTGGAAATTGATAGGTTAGGGTTCCTTGTTTCACAATTGGCAGGCCATAGTGGCCATTGGACATGTTGTAAGCATTTTTCAAGTCTTTTAGCATAAGTAGTAATTGTAGTTGTAGACTATTAAATCCTGTTCTAATAGTAGTAACTAGGGTAATTTAATCTAGTTTGATCATTGGTATATGATTAGTCAGTTGTTGTATCATTCTAATTTGCAAATCAGTAGTTAAGGGGTGTTTGGATTGCTGTCAAAAATTGTCTCACAGGTGAATGCAGTGGTGGTTTTTAGTTGGTTCATGTATGTTTAGCTCTAAGAAACTTAATTGAGTCATTAAATTGTGCTTGAACCCTCTAAAGTCAAAGTTTCATAAAATCTGTCTTGCTGTGAGGTCTGATGTGGAATTTGGTTTGAAACTTGTGGATTTGTGTTAAAAAGTATTAACTATAGCTTGCTTTGTGTTCATTTCATCATAACATATCAACATTAGTCACTAAAATTGGATCCAAACCTTACAAAAGTCAAACTAGCAATCTGATTCAAAAGTCAAAAAAATGGTGTAAAACTGGTTTTGAGCAGAATTTGCAGCATCTGCACAGGTTTCAGTAGGGCTTTTCAGGGTTTCATTTTTGAAACATAAGTAGTTCACTTGGTTGTCTTTAAGTCCCAGTATCTGTTTTTACTTTAAGCTCTCTGGTTGAGCTTGTGCATAAGCTTAAAACAAGCACCTGGTGCCCTGCTCAGGACTCAGTATTGACTGAGTGGTTTTCTCAGTTCTTGTGCAGCTTGCACAGAGCTTGTTGTAGCTTGTTAAGGGCTGGTTTTCTAGTTATAAGCAGTAACTTAGGTCTAGTTTAGGGATTAACAATTGGTTTTTAGATTATAGCTTATTTGGTTGCTTATTTTTGGTCTGCAAATTAGGACCATTTTCAGTTTTTAGCTAAATACCAAAATCTCCAAATCTGTGATATTGGGTTAATCAGTAGTTGTAACTTGTTGATTTTAGTTTAATTTGGTCACATTCAGTATATTATAGCTTCTGTCAACAGTAGATAGCTTGTTTAGTTCATTTGCTTAACAAGTGCTTATTTTAATAAGCACTTGACTGAGCAGTTTCATTTTCTTCCACATAGCATACTGTTTTTCCATTTTTCCTAGCTTCTATAGATTATTTTAGAATTTTCCTGAAAATTTCAGATTTTTATAAGCTGTTTTGCTATTTTTCTTGATTTTAAGTAGTTTTTAGGCATTTTTAAATAGCATTTAATAGAAAAAATTCAGAAAAGGTTCCAAAAAATAATTTTTCAATTTTCTCAGACTTAGATAAATATAAAAAGTAGAAAAAGTAATTTTCTAGATTTTTCATAGTCCATTTGGTAATTTTTAGTAATTTAATTAGTTTTTAATGGTTTAAAATTAATAGAAAATAGAAAAATAGTCACAAAAATACAAAAATAGTTTTGAAAAGTCTATTTTGATATTTTAGACTTTTCCAAGTGTTAATCTTATTTTTCTAGCTTAATTTCATATTTTCTTATATTTTAGGTAATTAATTATTAGTTAAAAATAGTTTTTAATTAGATAATTAGTTTTAAAAATAATTTTCTTTTTCTAAATATTTTCTTATATCATTAGGATTGTAGAAACATCATTTTCATATTTTTAGGGTTAATATTGAATTAGTTTCACTTTTTATTTTGTACGTCACGTAGATTTTAATTTCAGTTTCGTAAAATCATAAAAACAAAAACATCATTTTAATTTTAGTGATAGCGTTTATTTAATAGGTTTTATCTTTTTAATTTCCTCTCATCTGCATTTTAGTCTTTGTATTTGTTTGATATTTCTGTAGTCATAATAATCAATCATAATCCTTTTTCGTTCAAGCTTCTCGATCACTAGACGTTGATTGATCCATTGCATAGCTCGCTGGGACATAACGACCCGGGGAGACTCTATACTCCTCTGATCTTCATTGATTTCGTGCTTGAGCTGTTTTAAGTTTTCTTACGCTTACGTGAGAGAACTTGACGGTTTTGCGCGCATCAAATTTTTGGCGCCGCTGCCGGGGAGCTGTGCTGATTTATCTCCCGTTTTAGCAGATTAGTTGTTTGAATCCTCACTCATTGTTTATATCATCATTCTTTGTATATATATATATCCATATTTTCTTCTAAAAAATCCAAAAACCCAAAAACAGCCAAAAAAAGTATAAAACACAAAAATATTTTCTCTTTTGTTTCTATATATGTATCAAAAATAAAAATACAAAAAGAATCGTCGTTTTCTCTAATAATTAACAACTTAAAAGATTACCACCGAAAACCAAGGCAGTGCACTACCTAACTGGGGGTGCGACCATAATAAGTTCCCGAACTAAAGATATAAAACTTGCCTTTGTGTCCATTGTGATTGGTGTACCTTTTTCAAAGAAGCCATTCATCTTGGATTATTGGTTAAGTTCACTGTTGTTTTGCCTCGATTTTGTGTTAATTGATTTTGTTGTGATATCGACGTTTCAGAACCAGAAAACCCATAAAGATTCTTCTCACCCTGATTTTTATAAAACGTCTTCATAATTCTCATTCTCATGTGAAAGATTTCATAATTCCATTTCTCTCCTTAACTCTGAGTTTCCTTAGAGTTAACTCTAGTGTATGCGCACTCGCTCTTCTAGATCTGTAAGCCCATTTCGTGAGCTTGTCAAGATTCCAAGAAGGCGTGTTCGTAGACTTTCTGCTCCGTCAGTCGGATCTGAGATCCGAACTGTTCGCACTCATCCCGCTGTCATGGCGGATGAAATTCCTATGTGTGAGCTTCTCCAGGCACCCATCGACGGGTATGGAGATGCTATCGTTGTGCCAGCCATCGTGGCTGAAAATTTTGAACTCAAGACCGGGTTACTGAATCTTGTAACCTCTAATCAATTCTTTGGTTTTGAGCGGGACGATCCTCATGCTCATATTCGATGGTTTAACAAGATTGCATCTACCATCAAGTATAAGAATGTCCCTTCTGAAGCTGTTAAGCTTCTTCTGTTCCCGTTTTCTCTTGAGGGGCAAGCCCGGATTTGGCTTGAAAAACAACCCCCTCAATCTATAGAGACATGGGAAGATCTGGTGAAGAAATTTGTGAATGAATTCTATCCACCTTCCAAGACCACGAGTCTTAAAAATGAAATCATCAAGTTCACTCAGAAGTTTGATGAATCCTTCAGTGAATCGTGGGATCGTTTCAAGGAATTGCTTCGCAAATGTCCTCACCACGGTTTCTCCGAGTTGATGCAACTCGACACTTTCTACAATGGAGTGAGTCAATCTGACCAAGATTCTCTCAATTCCTCCGCGGGAGGAAATTTCCTTAGCAAAACTGTCAAAGAAGATTTGGCGATAATCGAAAACAAGTCCAAGGTCCGCACTGCACGAAGCAAGCCGGTTGTTTCTCAAGTCAGTGTTGGACCTTCTTCTTCTTCTTCATCGCCCGTGAGTCAGTCTAGCACCGATGCTAAGATTGATAAACTCACGGAAGCTATCCAAGCTTTGGTCCTCTCAAATCAAAAGAAAGTCTCTTTTCCACAAACTTCACCTCCTGCTGAAGTTAAGAAAGTGGAAGTCTGTGTTACCTGTGGTGGCCCCCATGCTTATTATAACTGTATGGCCACCGATGGTAACCCCTTTGAAGCTAATGCTGTGGGCGGGATGTCTAATCAAGGAGGCAACCAATATCGTGCTCCTGTAGACCCGAACCACCGTCCTAACCACTACTCTGGACCTCCCGGTTTCAATCAGAATCAAAACCGTAACCAGAATCAGAATAGACCGAACCAAGGTTTTCAAAACCAAGGTCATTTCAATCAAAACAACGGTTTTCAAAATCAGAATCAAAATTTCCAACATCAAGGAAATTACAATAGAAACCCAGGTCAGGGAAATTTCAACCAAGGGTATTATCATGGCAATAATCAAGGGAATATTCAGAATCAGGGCCCTAATCCTAACAATAGAGGCCAGAATTTCCCCGTGCAAAATCAAGCCATTGTTCCAACTGGCCCATCATCTGATGAGCTGTTGAAACAATTCATGAAATCCGAGGAAGAAATGAATCGGTTGTTGGTCAGCCAGATTTCTGAGATCAAGAAGTCTTTAAATGATCGACCCTCGGGCTCAGGTACTTTACCTAGCAACACGATCGCTAATCCGAGGGGCGATGCTAAAGCGATCACAACCCGAAGTGGTGCTTCCTATTCTGGACCCGCTGTTCCTACTACCTCTTCTTCCTCTCTCCCGAAGGTAGTGGAAAGCGAACCTGAGGCGACAAAGGACAAGGGACTCCCTACTAATAACGGGAGTAACAACAATGTCCATCCTCAGGTTGTCCCCAAACCCAAGCCTGGAGTTGTTTTTGAACCTCCAGTTGCTGACCCTAAATCCAAAACTTCTATTCCTTACCCCTCTCGGTTACATGAGCAAAAGCTCCGCGAGAAAGCTAGTCATCAAATGGAAAAATTCTTTCAAATTTTCCAAGAACTTCACTTTGACATAAGCTTCGCGGATGCCATCATGTTGATGCCCAAGTTTGCATCCACTCTGAAACATATGCTGAGCAACAAAGAAAAGCTGTTTGAAATGGCTAAGACTCCTTTGAATGAGAATTGCTCAGCAGTCTTGTTAAAGAAGCTTCCCGAGAAGCTAGGAGATCCCGGAAAATTTCTTCTTCCTTGTGTTTTTCCCGGGATGATTGAGTGCTTTGCCCTCGCCGATCTTGGTGCAAGCATCAATCTGATGCCATATTCAGTGTGGAAGCAACTTTCTCTTCCGGAACTTATTCCTACCTGCATGACTCTTGAGCTTGCAGATCGATCTATATCGCGTCCTCTTGGCATTGCCGAGGATGTCTTTGTGAAAATAGGAAAGTTCCATTTCCCAGCTGACTTTGTGGTCGTTGATTTCGATGCCGATCCTCGGGTTCCCCTCATTGTTGGGCGGGGATTCCTAAGGACGGGCCGTGCTCTTATAGATGTGTTTGAGCAAGAGATCACTCTCCGTGTGGGTAATGAAGCTGTTACCTTTAACCTCGATCAAACTTCGAGGTACTCCTCAAATTATGACACTGAATCAATTAATCGAGTCGATTTAATTGACATTGCTTCAGAGGAGTACTCTCAAGAGTTTCTTGGTTATCTTCATAATTCTGTGAGTGGGAATTCCAATTCCACCACATCTTCTCATCCTATCATTGCCGACTCTTCCCCCTCTCTCACTCCGTTTGAGGGAGGTGACTTCCTTCTGGAAGAGATCGATGAATTCTTGGCTACTGATGAATCAATTCCGCCTGGAATTGATGGTGTGTATGATTCAGAGGGGGATATTCTTTATCTTGAGCAGTTGCTCAATGAAGATCCATTACCTTCACTCCCTCCGAAAGAAATCACAATTGAGGAAATCAAATCAGTGCAATCATCTACTGAAGAATTTCCCGAGGTTGAACTAAAGGACCTGCCTCCTCATCTCGAGTATGCATTCTTGGAGGGTGATGATAAATTACCCGTCATTATTGCTAAAGACTTGACTGAGGAGGAGAAAACTGCTCTCATAAAGGTCTTGAAGTCACACAAGCAAGCAATTGCTTGGAAACTCTCCGATATTAAGGGTATCAACCCTGAGTTTTGTACTCACAAAATCTTAATGGAGGATGACTTCAAACCAGCAGTCCAAAGTCAGAGAAGGGTGAATCCTAAGATTCACGAGGTGATCAAACAAGAGGTTCTCAAACTTCTTGATGCCGGTCTGATTTACCCGATCTCTGATAGTCCTTGGGTTAGCCCAATTCATTGCGTTCCAAAAAAGGGTGGCATAACTGTTGTCACGAATGAAGAAAACGAGTTGATTCCGACTCGATTGGTTACGGGATGGCGTGTGTGCATTGACTATCGAAAGTTAAACGAAGCCACCCGTAAAGACCACTTTCCTCTACCCTTCATGGACCAGATGCTTGAGAGATTAGCAGGGAACGAGTACTATTGTTTCCTTGATGGTTTCTCGGGTTACTTTCAGATCCCCATTGATCCGCTGGATCAAGAGAAAACCACATTCACCTGCCCATACGGGACGTTTGCCTACAGACGTATGCCTTTTGGCTTATGCAATGCTCCTGGCACGTTCCAACGTTGTATGATGGCCATTTTCCACGACATGATCGGGGAAACTATGGAGGTGTTTATGGATGACTTCTCGGTCATTGGGGACTCATTTCAGACTTGTCTCTCCCACTTAGACAAAATGCTTAAAAGGTGTGAAGACACCAATCTATGTCTAAACTGGGAGAAGAGCCACTTTATGGTCAAAGAGGGCATTGTCCTCGGCCATAAGATTTCTAAGAATGGGATTGAGGTTGATAGAGCAAAAGTTGATGTCATTGCTAAACTACCTCATCCTACCACTGTCAAAGGTGTTAGGAGTTTTCTTGGTCATGCCGGATTTTATCGTAGATTTATTCAAGATTTCTCTAAAATCGCTCGGCCAATGACCCATCTTCTCGAAAAAGATGCTCCTTTCATCTTCTCTCCTGAGTGCATCGAAGCTTTTGAAACACTTAAGAAAAAGCTTACGGAAGCACCCATTCTAGTTGCCCCCGACTGGGACTTACCCTTCGAGCTCATGTGCGATGCAAGTGATTTTGCAATCGGTGCAGTCTTGGGGCAACGCAAAACCAAGCATTTTCAGCCAATCCACTACGCAAGCAAAACTATGACTGAAGCTCAGACCCATTACACCACTACGGAAAAAGAATTATTAGCAGTGGTGTATGCGTTTGAGAAATTTCGGCCATATCTTATCTTGACCAAATGCGTGGTATATACGGATCACTCGGCACTCAAATATCTCTTTGCAAAACAAGATGCAAAGCCGAGATTGCTCCGTTGGGTTCTCCTCCTACAAGAATTTGATATCATCATTCGTGATAAAAAAGGAGCTGAGAACCTGGCTGCTGATCATCTCTCCCGATTAGAGAACCCTCATCAAAATGTGTTCGAGAAAAAGGAAATCAATGAAACGTTTCCTCTCGAAACACTCAATATGGTTTCTTTTCGCGGAGATTCTTCTACCCCATGGTTTGCCGACTTTGCAAATTACCATGCGGGTAACTTTGTGGTGAAAGGGATGTCGTCCCAACAGAAAAGTAAATTCTTCAAAGATGTGAAACATTACTTCTGGGACGACCCCTACTTGTTTAAGATTTGTGCGGATCAAGTCATCCGGTGATGTGTGTATGGTCAGGAAGCTATTGACATTCTCAAAGCTTGCCATTCTGGACCTACTGGGGGACATCATAGCCCCAACTACACCGCCAAGAAGGTGTTTGATTCGGGATTCTATTGGCCCACGATCTATAAGGATGCCCATGAATTCGTCAAAACCTGTGACGCTTGTCAACGTCACGGGAATATCTCACAAAGGAATGAAATGCCGCAAAACGCCATTCAAGTGTGTGAGATTTTTGACATCTGGGGCATTGACTTTATGGGGCCATTTCCTTCTTCTCACGGAAATAAGTACATACTCGTGGCCGTTGACTACTTGTCAAAATGGGTTGAAGCCAAAGCTTTACCCACCAACGATGCCCGAGTTGTGGTGAAATTCTTGAAATCCTTATTTGCTAGGTTTGGAACTCCACGAGCCATCATCAGTGATCGTGGTACGCATTTCTGCAATGACCAATTTGCAAGAGTCATGCAAAAGTATGGTGTAACTCACCGTACCTCTACTGCGTACCACCCACAAACAAGTGGGCAAGTGGAAGTTTCTAACCGGGGGATTAAAAGAATCTTGGAGAGGACGGTTGGTGAAAACCGTGCCTCTTGGTCGGATAGGTTAGATGATGCACTCTGGGCCTTCCGTACAGCTTACAAAACACCCATCGGGTGCACTCCATACAAGCTGGTGTACGGGAAGGCATGTCATCTTCCAGTTGAGCTCGAGCACAAGGCATACTGGGCCTTGAAGCATGCTAACTTTGACATACAGACAGCGGGTGATCATCGGAAAGTTCAAATGAATGAATTAAATGAACTCCGTGATCAAGCTTACGAGAACTCTTTGATCTATAAACAAAAGACAAAGAAGATCCATGACTCAAAAATCAAAAACCGCGTTTTCAACGTTGGTGATCGAGTCCTTCTTTTCAATTCAAGATTGAAGATTTTCTCGGGAAAGCTCAAGTCCCGTTGGTCTGGTCCATTCACCATCGCTAAGGTTTATCCTTATGGTACCATTGAGTTATCTCAACCCGATGGTCCTAATTTCAAAGTGAATGGTCATCGAGTGAAGCATTACTTTGGAGAGGACATTCCATCCATGGTTGTCCCGGATCTTCAAACTTTCCCCATGAACCAATGAATGCGGGGATCGAGTCAAGCTAGCGACTCGGTAATCAAAAACAGTAGCATGCCATATGGGTTTTCACCCATATTTCTGTTTTCTCACCTCTTTCTACCACCCTAGTGTGGGGGGGATGCCCACATGTTTCAAAAAAAAAAAAAAAAAAAAAAAAAAAAAAAAAAAAAAAAATCTTCTTTCTAAATAATGGCCTTAGTATTTCCCTTTCACGTTCTTTGTTTCGGCATAACCGCCGGTACTTTGAATATTGAGGGCAATATTCATCTCTAGTGTGGGGGGGATTCTCACGAATTTTATCATGTAATTATACCACCTAATCCCCCCGTTTTTGGCCAAAATTTTTTTTGGAGTAAGTGTTCCACACTTTCTCATTTGGTTATCAGTCCGCCATGTCTGTAAGACAAAAGGATTGGCTAATCCAGGAGCAAACGGCTCTTGGTAAAGATTTCTCAAATCCGTTTATATGGCTTGCAATTTGCCCAAAATTGTATGGTATTCAACTCACCATATCCTAAAAAGTGAAGAGTTGGCTAGCCCGCAAGTTTATGGCTTGTGGTAAAGGCAGTTGGAAAAACCATAATTGGTAATCGACTCACCAAAGATAATACTGATAATTTATCTAAGAGTTGGCTAGTCCAGAAGGGTACGGCTTCTGGTAAAGACAAAATCAAATCCATTGAAAGCTGGTGGTTTGCTCAAAATCACATGGTTATCGGTGTACCATGGTTCTTACTTGAACTGAAACATTTGGCTACTCCAGAAGTAATGGCTTTTGGTAAAGAGATTAAAATCCATTATGTTTTCTCAAATCATTGCTAGGGACTAGCAATATCTCAGTGTGGGGGATTGATGAGTGTGTAAATACTCATCATTTTTATACAAAATAAACTGCAAAATCATCTGAAAACACTCAGAAACACATCAAAATGATCAAAATATCACAAATCAGTGTTTTATGAGTTTTAAATGCAAAAATATCAAAATCAGATGAAAAACATATCAAATTTGCAAAAATTGCAGTTTTAGTCCCCCAAGTTTCTTAAATTGTCAAAAATAGTCCCTGAGCCATAATTTCAAAAGAAAAGTCACCAAAGGTCCTTTTGTAATCACAAATTATCATATTTAGTCCTTTGGTGGAAAATCTAAAAGTTTTGAGAAAATTACAATTCAGTCCCTGAAAATCCAAAATGTTCAAAATTAGTCCTTGGGAATTTCAAAAATGTCAAAAACTAACCCTTGGATGATTTGAATTGGCAAAACAAACCCTTTTGACTACTTTTAATAAGTTACAGTTCTGGTCCTTGGGTTTTGAGAAAGTGCAAAATTGGTCCCTATGTTTAATAAACTATACAAACCATTCGGACTATTAAATTATCCAAGCCCAATATAAAAACCTTGGCCCAATTCCCTTTACCCGGTCCAAACCACAACCCGACCAACCCACCCAACCATTTTGAATAAAAAAAACCCGCCCCCCTAGCCTGTCTTCCCCGACAGGTATGTCTGCTACTTCCCCCCTCCTCAACTTTCACTAGCCACCTCTACACAACCCTTTGTCTCCCCCACCTCACCTACCCATCCCCATTGCATTAATTGCAACCCTTTCCTGTCTCTCATATCAAAACAGAAAAATGGCGCCAAAACATGATTAAGGGCCAGGATGAGTTCTGCACATGCAATGGCTTGGATTGTTGCTGGGATCCACCCAGAGGAGAGAGACAAGCAACTTGGAGCATAAATAAACCAAGAAGGAAGCTAGAGAGGGAGTTAGTTTTAGTTTTCTTAAAATTGTATGTCGTTTTAATAGTATTGTATCCTAATTAGCTTCTGAATTTTATCTTTAAGTTATTTTGTACTCAAGTTAATCATTTAAGTGTATTGAAACTTAATTTCAGTATCAATTCAAGTTTAAGTTCAATTTCCAAATTTTTATGTTACTGTTGAAATCATCAATCTCAAAACCATTGTTAAATCTGTTGGAAAGTCTGTTTTCAAGCTTAAACAAGCTCAAATAAGCTTGTTAAAGTTTTATATAAACTTGCATTTACATTTCACCAATTCTTAAACACTGGTCAACAAAAGTCAAAGTTGGAGCTAAATTGGTTGCAGAATTGGAATGGGGTAATTCAGCACTGGAAATGGGTTGAAATGGATACATTGGGTGGAAATTGATAGGTTAGGGTTCCTTGTTTCACAATTGGCAGGCCATAGTGGCCATTGGACATGTTGTAAGCATTTTTCAAGTCTTTTAGCATAAGTAGTAATTGTAGTTGTAGACTATTAAATCCTGTTCTAATAGTAGTAACTAGGGTAATTTAATCTAGTTTGATCATTGGTATATGATTAGTCAGTTGTTGTATCATTCTAATTTGCAAATCAGTAGTTAAGGGGTGTTTGGATTGCTGTCAAAAATTGTCTCACAGGTGAATGCAGTGGTGGTTTTTAGTTGGTTCATGTATGTTTAGCTCTAAGAAACTTAATTGAGTCATTAAATTGTGCTTGAACCCTCTAAAGTCAAAGTTTCATAAAATCTGTCTTGCTGTGAGGTCTGATGTGGAATTTGGTTTGAAACTTGTGGATTTGTGTTAAAAAGTATTAACTATAGCTTGCTTTGTGTTCATTTCATCATAACATATCAACATTAGTCACTAAAATTGGATCCAAACCTCACAAAAGTCAAACTAGCAATCTGATTCAAAAGTCAAAAAAATGGTGTAAAACTGGTTTTGAGCAGAATTTGCAGCATCTGCACAGGTTTCAGTAGGGCTTTTCAGGGTTTCATTTTTGAAACATAAGTAGTTCACTTGGTTGTCTTTAAGTCCCAGTATCTGTTTTTACTTTAAGCTCTCTGGTTGAGCTTGTGCATAAGCTTAAAACAAGCACCTGGTGCCCTGCTCAGGACTCAGTATTGACTGAGTGGTTTTCTCAGTTCTTGTGCAGCTTGCACAGAGCTTGTTGTAGCTTGTTAAGGGCTGGTTTTCTAGTTATAAGCAGTAACTTAGGTCTAGTTTAGGGATTAACAATTGGTTTTTAGATTATAGCTTATTTGGTTGCTTATTTTTGGTCTGCAAATTAGGACCATTTTCAGTTTTTAGCTAAATACCAAAATCTCCAAATCTGTGATATTGGGTTAATCAGTAGTTGTAACTTGTTGATTTTAGTTTAATTTGGTCACATTCAGTATATTATAGCTTCTGTCAACAGTAGATAGCTTGTTTAGTTCATTTGCTTAACAAGTGCTTATTTTAATAAGCACTTGACTGAGCAGTTTCATTTTCTTCCACATAGCATACTGTTTTTCCATTTTTCCTAGCTTCTATAGATTATTTTAGAATTTTCCTGAAAATTTCAGATTTTTATAAGATGTTTTGCTATTTTTCTTGATTTTAAGTAGTTTTTAGGCATTTTTAAATAGCATTTAATAGAAAAAATTCAGAAAAGGTTCCAAAAAATAATTTTTCAATTTTCTCAGACTTAGATAAATATAAAAAGTAGAAAAAGTAATTTTCTAGATTTTTCATAGTCCATTTGGTAATTTTTAGTAATTTAATTAGTTTTTAATGGTTTAAAATTAATAGAAAATAGAAAAATAGTCACAAAAATACAAAAATAGTTTTGAAAAGTCTATTTTGATATTTTAGACTTTTCCAAGTGTTAATCTTATTTTTCTAGCTTAATTTCATATTTTCTTATATTTTAGGTAATTAATTATTAGTTAAAAATAGTTTTTAATTAGATAATTAGTTTTAAAAATAATTTTCTTTTTCTAAATATTTTCTTATATCATTAGGATTGTAGAAACATCATTTTCATATTTTTAGGGTTAATATTGAATTAGTTTCACTTTTTATTTTGTACGTCACGTAGATTTTAATTTCAGTTTCGTAAAATCATAAAAACAAAAACATCATTTTAATTTTAGTGATAGCGTTTATTTAATAGGTTTTATCTTTTTAATTTCCTCTCATCTGCATTTTAGTCTTTGTATTTGTTTGATATTTCTGTAGTCATAATAATCAATCATAATCCTTTTTCGTTCAAGCTTCTCGATCACTAGACGTTGATTGATCCATTGCATAGCTCGCTGGGACATAACGACCCGGGGAGACTCTATACTCCTCTGATCTTCATTGATTTCGTGCTTGAGCTGTTTTAAGTTTTCTTACGCTTACGTGAGAGAACTTGACGGTTTTGCGCGCATCAGTACTCATCTTAAAAAGGCCAGGAGCTAAAACTTTTGGTTTCTCGATAACCGCTTTTTCATTTTCAACATTTTGTTTAGGCAAGGCATGTGGAGTGACTTGTTTAACAAATCATTTTTCTCATTAACTTTTGGAGGAGGCATAGAAATTGACATTTTTGGTTTGAAAACCGGTTTGGGAACATTTGCTTTCTTCTCAGTCAATGGTTTTGCAATCTTAGTATCCACATCCTTTACTTTTTGACATTCCAGCTGAGCCCTCAAGAGATCATTTTTCTCTTTCATGTCACTATAGGCACGCTCATACGACAGTTTGTCATACTTGCATTCCTCAGTTTTTCGATCAAGTTGTTTAAAATATGATACATTTTCTTTTTCAAGTTTTGCAAGAGCATTTTCATATTTAGAAACAATTTCGGAGGTCTCAGACTGAAGTCTTTCGTGATCTTCAACAGAATATGTTTGTAAAACAATGGACATAATATCGGTACACAGAACATCTTTGAAGAGAGAATCATTTAAATTTTCCAAAACTTTGATGTGTTTAACACTTTCATTAGCTTTCTTTACCAGTGATTTATGGTCCTTGACAAAGTCAACTGTTTCTTTCAAAAATGCTTGTTCAAAATGAATTACCCTTGAATTGATGTTATTCAGCTGAGGGGCAATTTGAGTTTCGAAAAACTTTTTATTTTCATCATCAAAACTAGAAAACCAGATATTAGTTGTAATATTGGTTTTAGATTTAACGGTCTCTTGAAGTTCCCCAATTCTAGTTTTAACGTCATCTAAAATGCTTCTAGCATCACTTGTGTTAAAAGGATTATTTGAAGACATTTGTTCGATTTTCGAAAGAGATTGTGAGACTACTACAGGAGTTGGAACTGGTTTTGAAACTGGTGTTGATTCTTTGTTTGAAATACTGGGTGTGATGGAAAACTTTGACTTTTCTTTTTGTGAGACAAAAGTAATTCCATTAATTTTGTTCCATTTGTTGTAGTCGATTGGTTTTATTTCTGAATTCTTTTGTTTCATTTTTGATCTACTCTCGTCAGATAGTTCTAACGTTTCAAGAGAATCACGAACAATTATGGGTTCATGCAAAGCTTTTCCATTGTTCAAAACATTCTGTTCTTTCTGAGCTTTCTTGAGGAAACAAGGAGGTGTGTTACCAAGAGCCATTTTTTGTGTTGTATGAAAATACGGATTCGTTTGATTAATTAGTATATTGGTTGATTTGGCTGAATGACCCGTTGTAACAAGCAAATTTTCCAATTTTTTGATTTTTTCATTTTTATCAAGAATTTCATCAAGAAGAGAATCTTCACGTTTTGAAAAATCAGCAATAAACTGTTTATTCTCTTTTTCAAGATCAGAATAAGTTGTTTGTTGTTTAGAAAGTTGGTTTTTAAGATCAGAAATTTCCTTGTTTAAAGATTTTATTTTCAAATTCAAATTAACATCAAGCGTGTTATACTTGATTTGCAATTTTTGTTCTCTTAAAACGGAATCTCGATAACCAATTTCTAATTCCGACTCTTTGGTTTTATGAAATTCAAAGGCTTTTGCATTCTCCTTGTACCTCTCAAGCTCAGTGGTCAATTTATCATTCGCGGCCTTAACATCGCGATTGACCTTTTTAACTTTCTCAATTTCAATGCCACAGTTATTGATTAATGTTTCAAATAAGGCACGTGTTTCCTCATCAGTCTCAGGATTTTGTGTCACACAGCCTCCACTAGGATCCACATATGGAGTTTCAGAGTTAGTATTGCTACAACTCGGATTGTCCAGGTATGTATCATAAGTAGGTGCTGATGTCACAGAATGCTGTTCGTCATGAGTAAACACATCAAATATGACATTGTTATAGCATGAATCAATGATTGGTACCTCAGATACTGCATTGGCGTCATAGACAGGAGGTGCGTCAGACTCAGTGTCATACTTAGCTTCCTGAAGATTTGCCATGAAGATGCAGTTTGCATTGATGTCCTCTAGGTCTTCCAAATCATCCATAATAGCAAAAAAGTCATTTTCCTCAGCACTCAATTGCTGCCCTGCTTCTGACTTCTGTGCTAACAGCATAGCTTTATGAAGATACGCATCATTTTTCTTTTTCGGCTTAGTAGGACAATTCCTTGCCATGTGACCCACTCCTTGACAGTTGTAACACGTAACCTGATTACCCTGATTCACATTTCCATAATTCCCAACGACTGGAGCTGCAACATTCCCATTCTGATTACCCACTGCTCTATTCCCAACATTCTGCCCCATCTGATTTCCAACATTCTGACCCAACTGATTACCCTGATACGGAACCGCCTGATTACCTATGTGAAATCCAGTAGCATATCCTTGTTGATTCCCAATAACTCCAACCATTTGTCCTTGATGACCCATATTCACACCCGGCTGTGCAATTTGCCTGTTGCGAGTGTTTAATGAAATCCTTTGGTTGTTGTTAGTTGGTGTGGAATAGCGACCTCTAAATGCTTTAGTCAAAAAAGCAAATGCAGTTGACAAAGCTTGTTCTTGTTCAGTTTCAAGATCAGTGATTCCTTGTTCCTGGTATTGTGGATACTGTTGTTGTTGACTGACTTGCTGTTCTTGTGGATAGAATTGTTGTTGAGGGATAACAACTTGTGGTTGTTGAATGTATTGCTGCAAGTTGTTGTTAGTGGAAGATGATGAAGCTTGTTGTTGTATAGTCACTGGATTTTGAGTCTTTGCAATTAGTGCCAAGGGATCATGATTCTTTGCCAATCTTTCTTTCCTGACTTCATTCACTTCAGTTTGGTTTTGTTTCAGAAAATCGTTGAGTTGATCAAAGTTCACCTGATGTAAGTCTTTTGTTTGGTTGACAATAGTGACATATCGTCCCCATTCTTCTGGAAGATTGTTTAGGAATTTGATGTTACTCACGATAGTTCTGGGTGCCAACTTGTTTCTGATAAGCTCATTCATTAAAGTGCAAAACCTTCCATAGTAGGATTCAATGGATTCTCCTGGAGTTGATGTAAACCTCTCCCATTCAGTTAGCAGTTTGTTCTCCGTGTCTTGTTGACCAATTTCTCTTTCATAACATAGCCGTCTAACACGTTCCCACATATCGTAAGCAGTTTCACAGCTGTCTATAGCAGCAAAGATGTCTCTTGGTAAACCCAGTTGGACAATATGTATTGCCTTGGCATCTGCTTCAACTTGTTTGTTATCCTCGTCCATGTATTCTGATTCATTTTGAACACGAAAAGATGGTGGGACGAGAGGTGTTGCATCAGGATTTCCAGGGTTTTGGACTAGTCAAGGCTTGAAGGGTCCATTCGTAATGGATTGAATCATGAGTTTTCCATTAGGTTTGGTCTTGATGTAGCGGAGCATACAACTTGTCCATTGAAGATATCCACCCTTTTCCAGCATAGGAGGACGGTTTTCGGCACCGGCTGCATGAATGTCTTGTTGAGTAGCCATTTATGAAGGTAAATGATGATAAAGTTGATGTACGATCGATTCAACGATAAAGGAGTTGTGTTTGATGAAGATTAAGCTCGGTTGTTGTAGTGAAAATTGGGTCGAAAAACTTAAAAACCTCAATAACTTTAGTTGATTCGGCGTGCCAATCTCCTCGTTCTCACGGTCGTTTTGATGGGTAGAACGCTGAAAACGGAGTTACGGTTCAAAATTTATGGCCGTTTGAAGTTTTGATTAAGATCTTACTCGTAAACCTGTTCTTTAGCGTAGAAATTGTGCTTATGCGTAGGATTTGCTTAGGCGTAAACTTCCTTATGCGTAGGATTCCTTAGGCGTAGGATGAGGTTATGCGTAGATTCTAACTTACCCGTAATCAATAGGCTTAAGCGTAAGCTTATGCGTAAACAATATACTTAGAAGTAAAGTACCTTACGCGTAAGAATTAACTTAGGCGTAGAAGTGCTTACTCGTAAGCTTTATGCTTATGCGAAAGTTTAGGTTTAAAACCAAAATCCTTCACACTCGTCCAAGTGGGAGAGATATCTACAAGTCGAAGTGTTCCACAAACTTATCCAAGTGAGGGAAGCACTGAGTAACCGTTGTTGCACGAAGATTTTTCACCAAAAGCTTATGCGTAGAAAACAAAACTTCTTACGCGTAAGACCTTACGCGTAGGATTAGGGTTTTGACTTTTGCTTACGCGTAAAAATAGGGTTTTGACTTTTCTGTACTTGTTTTCTTACGCGTAAAAATGCCCAGATTTTGCAAAAAACACTACTTTTCACCCAAAAACACGATAAACTTCTTCCAAAACACTTAAAGATCAATAAAGTCTACAACTTTAACCTTAAAACCATGTAAAAATCAAAACTTTATGCCAAAAACTCACGTTTTGTTATGAAAAACGCAACCTTTTTTGTAAAGCTTTAACAAAAATGTTACACAAACACTCCTAAACCATTGTTAGGCGATTGATACCAATTGTATGACCTTAAATATATCAACCTTATCACTTTACCAAGCTTACCAAACGAGTATACCACGTAAACAAACAAACACTTTATGCGTAGAAAGAAAGATGAAGAAAGATGGTGACTTGATGATGTTATGATAGGCGTATGTTTTAGAGAGAAAGATGAAAAACAAGAGAAATGTTATGTCACACCCCCAATTTACCTATTTTGCAGCGGAATGGAATTCCTGGGGATTGACTGTCATAGCATCACAGATACAGATATATTGAACGACCTAAAGTGTCGTTTGGAAAACACATCGTTTGATTTAATAAAACAATCAGAGTTTACAAAGTGTAGGTCCCAAATGAAAATCATCTTGTGCGGAAATAAGTTTGTTACAATTCAAACGATGTTTTAAAGTACGAAAAACCCAAGTGAGACGCGTCGTCACCGCGACTCCATGATGTGTCCACATGCATGCCATGAAGTGAATGCCTTAGATACCTGAGATAAAAACATGCTAAAAGTGTCAACACAAAGGTTGAGTGAGTTCATAGAGTTTTTGTTGAAATGTAAAGCCTTTCAAAATCGTTTATGCAGCAAAGGCATTGTAAATCCACTCAGTTCCAAGTTCCGCCCATACAAAACTTGCAACCTGTGTATTCACAACCCACTGCCAAAATGTGATATACTTTATGCTCAAGCGCATGATGTCAAATGAATTCACAAAATAGTGCATAACTTAATGTATCCACAGTTACTTAATATAACACATAATTCGTACGGTTTCAAATTGTTCCATGACCATTAGTTCAGGATTGTACCAAGACCATTAGTTCAATGATTCTACCAAGACCATTAGTTCACTGGTTCTACCAAGACCATTAGTTCACTGATTCTACCAAGACCATTAGTTCACTGATTATACCAAGACCATTAGCTCAATGAATATAGCAAGACAATTCTAAGCATGGTAAAACTGTTACTTCGTATGACTAAACATTCAGTTCAGATAAACATGTAGTTTTCAAATAATCATGATTGTCATAGAAATAGTTGAGCATGTATCTCCCCCCAAAAGTAATTCAAAACAATTAAAAGAGTAGGGGCTATGACTCACTTGGTAAAATGGGGCGATGACAAAAGTGAGTACACCGAGATGGAGTGTGATACTTTAACCTTGACCTATTGTGAATGATATGATACGTAATGAGTTATGATGTAATGTTATGCATGCATTTCGTATGTTATTTATACCATTTGTGAGTTTTGAAAATAATACTTATCGTCGAAAAATACTCTTTTGACGTCTTGACCATTCTTAAATCACTTTACAAGTATTTACGTAAAAATGTCATCCTACAATAGTTTCGTAATGATTTATTGTGAAATTTTAACTTTTCGTCGTAAAATAACGTCGTTGGAAATTTCATGAAAGTGACAAAAATGGCTTCGAAAAACTAGTCGTAAAATGGTGTACGTCGAACGTTAGGAAACGAACTCGACGGTTTTGGAAAGCTTGTATCAAAATCTAGAAGTTTTAGTACATGAGTTTTCGTCATAGAGGTCTCGAACATAAAGATAATAAAGGTTAAAGATGGTGATTTTGTCCAATTGTTGTGTAAAAAGTGAGTTTCGGCAAAGTTTAAGCAACCGTAAATAATTTATTACAACTCCGCTATACAAACGGTTGGTCGTTTTGAAAAATATGCTTGGTGATCTTAATTTTATTAGAAGATACTTCGTTCCAAAAAGTTCTACATCATAGTTAAAAACAGCCTTCAACATGGTCGTTTTAGTTACCGTAACACTTGTCTCGTAAAAATAATATAGTTTTTCTAAAAATAATAGTTACGGCAATTTTATGTAAACATGTATATCTTTGTCGTTATAAATCCGTTTTCTACGTATAATACGTCCTTAGCTTCGTATCAAAGTATACTAATATATTTTTGACAAGTAGAAATAATTTGTAAAGCTTAAGGCTCGTTTTTGACTCGTACAAAACAAAAACACTTTGCTGAAAATTTCAGAAATTATATATTTCGTCGTCAAACTTGAAAAATTCATAACTTCTTCGTTATAACTCCGTTTTAATCCGTTCAAGCGGCCACGGATTCGTTTTAAAGTATATTTTCTAAATATCAAGGCCAAAAATTCGTGCCTACTGTCGGATTTTCCAGAAAAACAAAATAAGAACAGACCACTATATATACTTGTCGAAAATAGTTTTTCTCGTACTAAACCTATTCCAATCCCTTCAAATCAACTCCAAAGCTATTCTAATCCTACCATACACCTTCTTAGGGTGTCATGGGTTCCTAATCATCATCAAGACCAATATATACCAAGGGAATAATTATAGGATGACCTTATATATATAAAACTCTAAAAATCATGTAAAAATGGTATAAATAAACACAAGTCTTGCATGTTTGCTCCAAATATGAAGAGATAAATATGAAATGATAAGGAAAAATGAAAAATATAAATGATATGCTTACAAGTAAACTATGATGAGGTGCAAAGAACAAGGATTAACCTAAACACCATAGGTTTTTATTTCAAAACCTTGATTAAGAGTGTAACTAGAGTGTTTAACACTTGATTTTGGAAAAACTTTTGGTTTCCTTCCTCCTTGTGGGCTTGGCCGGTTCTAGAGAGCAAGAAAAGAGAGAAAGTGTTTTTGTTTTACACCTTGACTTATCTATTAGTATGTGTAAGTAAAACCAATATCTATAAAATATGTATGTGCACTTGAATGTCATAAAGATTTCAACAATCTCATCCAAAGGGGGGGGGGGGTTCGGCTGATTTTGGGGGAAAAGAGGGGGAGGGTGAGATGTAATTAATATTCTTGTCTCTTGGTTGGAAAGTATTTAAAGTGTACATGTATATATTTGTATAATAGTATAGGTATTATTAATTGGGTATTGAGTTAACTTATAAATAAATTTTAGTGGAATAAAATAAAGTGTAATGAAGTCATAAAAATTATAAAAATGTATTTCTCACAAGTATTTAGTGAATAAATATTTATCGTGTAGTTTTTACGAAAACTGTCGTAATAATATAAATTTAACGATTTATATAAAAAAAGTAAATTTAGAACACTAGGTAAACTCAAAATATTATTTTTATAAACTAAATATAAGTATAAAAATATATCGGGATCATTTTTGGAAGTATCGGATTAAATGTTCAAAATAATAACTTACGCGATAACGTTTATTTAATATAAAATTCACGCGTTAAATGTGAAATGTAAAATCATGAATGAACTGATATGATGAAAATGATGCTAATGAAATGTAGACTAAACTTAGTCCATATGAAATGTTCGTGATGATATGATCATGAATTCGCCGCTAAACCCTTAAGGTTACGCGAATTTGGAACACGCAAACCTAGTTTACGATAAATGTTGAAATAGTGAAACTTGAGAAATGACCTGAAATTGCGAGTTGTCACATTCGCCCATCCAAAAAGGAATTCAGTCCCTGAATTCAGTTCGTGTTGGTCTATCGAATTTTTGAGTTTGTGATGAATAACGAGGAGAAAAGACATGGAGAAGTGTCGTTACGGTTATCGATGATTGAGAGCGTATAAAACATAATATTGGATGAACCTCCCATGAGTAATACTTTGAATTGGAACATGTGAATATTTTGCTTGCACTAAGATTTATAAATAACTGCTCCCAACATAACATGATCCCTCCAGAATTAGACATAGTTAGCTAGGCTATGTATAATTAAGGAACGATGATGTGACGTTCGGTTTAGTTGTTATAACTCTCGATGTTTACAAAGATTTAAATCGTGTCGTTAAAATGGTAGTTAAAGTAAAAGGGAGTAAAATTCTCGTAAGTAAAAACAAATCGGAAAAACAATAAGTACGATAGATGAGAATATTTTACAACGAGTGGTTTAGTAAAAGTAGTACATCTTAAGTCATAAGATTAGGATACGATGAAAGACATAAACTTAGTACGACATAGTACATAAAGAAAAAATAAGACTGTTAGTTTCCGAACTTCTTCAGTCTTCCGCGTCGTTGATACCTTGACGAGCTTCTCCTCCTCCTAACATGTATGCATTCCCATGAGCACCTTCAACTTGTTGACCTTGGTTTTGAGGACATTGATTCCGATAGTGTCCTTGCTCCCCGCATCTGTAACATGTAACCATGGCCTTGCCTCTACAATTCCTGGCAAGGTGTCCCAGTTGTTGACACTTGTAGCACTTAGCAGGACAAAGACCCGTGTGATGATACTTACATCGATTACATAGTGGGTAGGTTCCAGCATAACCTCTGCCTTCTATTGGTGCAGCAACATATACCATTGCAGTTTCTTGCCCTCTATTCTGTTGTTGATGATGGTTAGTGTTACGGTTTTGGTCGTTGTTATTATAACCTCCTTGGTCATTTTCCCATTTTCTTTTGTTGTTGTTGATTTGGTTATCGTCGTTGTAGTTGTTGTTTTGGTTATTGTGGTAGTTGGTGCGGTTGTTGGTATTGTTGTTACGGTTGGTGTTGGTGGTGTTGCCCCTCTTTACTACTTGTGCCATAAGCTTTTGAGACAATCGAATAGATTCCTCAATCGTTTGCGGATCAAAGGAAGTCACGTCACCTTGAATAATTTCGGGAAGTCCTTCAATGAAAGCCTCCAGTAGCTTCTCATTATCCGAAACCATAGATGGGCATAACACGGCCAATTCTTGAAACCTTCGAATGTAAGTATCAATGTCATACCCAATAGTTACCAACTCATAGAATTCGGTCTCCAACTTCTTCACTTCCGTACGTGGACAAAACTTCTTTGTTACCAAACCTTTGAATTGCTCCCAAGTGAGCTTGAAAGCATTCTCCATTCCCATCGGCTGAGCATACGAGTTCCACCATGACAATGCTCCATCAAGTAATGTACTTGTAGCAAATTTGACCTTGCTATCATCCGGGCAATTACATAACAAAAACACGGACTCCAATTTCTCGAACCATCGAACCATGGCAGTGGCTCCTTCGGTACCTCTAAACTTAGTGGGATCTCCACTTTTGAAATCCTTATACGAACAGATTTTAACTCCGGACCCTCCTGTATTTCCTGCAGCAGCAGCAAGCCTAGCGGCTTCAGCAGCAGCCGCGGCCTCAGCAGCAGCAGCAGCCACCGTTTCCCTTTCAATCCTTAGAGCATCGGCTACGCTATCCCTTACCAACTTTTGAATAGCCGCTAGTGTCAATTCGGGTGCAGCTTTCTTCGGCGCCATATCTTCTTCAAAATAAAAGGAAAGGTGAGATGTAGCAAAGTCCGATGTCAATAATAAACGCTCCAAAGAGATGTGATAAGAAATGATAAGTTTGAGGTTATTTTTCAAAATGATCGACGGTTTCCGAAAAGATGGGTTATGAGGTGTTGTAAATGTTTCAAATGTGTGGTGGTTTAGTGACTTAATGTGTTAGTAACGTGTAACTCGACATGTTAGTGATGATATAAAGGAATGAGAGTGACTTTGCCGTACTTAAAGGTTTATCTCGGCATTCGACGTTATCGGTGATGAGTCAATTGATGTAAAAAAATTATGATAGGGAATGACAAGGAATTCTCCACGTTAGAGTATGAGAAAAAGATAATGGGATGGGTATTTAAGGGCATCCATGTGACAATCGATGTGAAATGAAAGTAAATAACTCGAAAAATGTACGTATAAACCGCATGTAAAGTGAACGTGCAATTATAATGAAATGATGAGATGCTATGATGATGTAGTTATAGTCTAGGGTCAATGATGCAACCTAGTTCTCTATAACCGAAGCTCTGATGCCAATCTGTCACACCCCCAATTTACCTGTTTTGCAGCGGAATGGAATTCCTGGGGATTGACTGTCATAGCATCACAGATACAGATATATTGAACGACCTAAAGTGTCGTTTGGAAAACACATCGTTTGATTTAATAAAACAATCAGAGTTTACAAAGTGTAGGTCCCAAATGAAAATCATCTTGTGCGGAAATAAGTTTGTTACAATTCAAACGATGTTTTAAAGTACGAAAAACCCAAGTGAGACGCGTCGTCACCGCGACTCCATGATGTGTCCACATGCATGCCATGAAGTGAATGCCTTAGATACCTGAGATAAAAACATGCTAAAAGTGTCAACACAAAGGTTGAGTGAGTTCATAGAGTTTTTGTTGAAATGTAAAGCCTTTCAAAATCGTTTATGCAGCAAAGGCATTATAAATCCACTCAGTTCCAAGTTCCGCCCATACAAAACTTGCAACCTGTGTATTCACAACCCATTGCCAAAATGTGATATACTTTATGCTCAAGCGCATGATGTCAAATGAATTCACAAAATAGTGCATAACTTAATGTATCCACAGTTACTTAATATAACACATAATTCGTACGGTTTCAAATTGTTCCATGACCATTAGTTCAGGATTGTACCAAGACCATTAGTTCAATGACTCTACCAAGACCATTAGTTCACTGGTTCTACCAAGACCATTAGTTCACTGATTCTACCAAGACCATTAGTTCACTGATTATACCAAGACCATTAGCTCAATGAATATAGCAAGACAATTCTAAGCATGGTAAAACTGTTACTTCGTATGACTAAACATTCAGTTCAGATAAACATGTAGTTTTCAAATAATCATGATTGTCATAGAAATAGTTGAGCATGTATCTCCCCCCAAAAGTAATTCAAAACAATTAAAAGAGTAGGAGCTATGACTCACTTGGTAAAATGGGGCGATGACAAAAGTGAGTACACCGAGATGGAGTGTGATACTTTAACCTTGACCTATTGTGAATGATATGATACGTAATGAGTTATGATGTAATGTTATGCATGCATTTCGTATGTTATTTATACCATTTGTGAGTTTTGAAAATAATACTTATCGTCGAAAAATACTCTTTTGACGTCTTGACCATTCTTAAATCACTTTACAAGTATTTACGTAAAAATGTCATCCTACAATAGTTTCGTAATGATTTATTGTGAAATTTTAACTTTTCGTCGTAAAATAACGTCGTTGGAAATTTCATGAAAGTGACAAAAATGGCTTCGAAAAACTAGTCGTAAAATGGTGTACGTCGAACGTTAGGAAACGAACTCGACGGTTTTGGAAAGCTTGTATCAAAATCTAGAAGTTTTAGTACATGAGTTTTCGTCATAGAGGTCTCGAACATAAAGATAATAAAGGTTAAAGATGGTGATTTTGTCCAATTGTTGTGTAAAAAGTGAGTTTCGGCAAAGTTTAAGCAACCGTAAATAATTTATTACAACTCCGCTATACAAACGGTTGGTCGTTTTGAAAAATATGCTTGGTGATCTTAATTTTATTAGAAGATACTTCGTTCCAAAAAGTTCTACATCATAGTTAAAAACAGCCTTCAACATGGTCGTTTTAGTTACCGTAACACTTGTCTCGTAAAAATAATATAGTTTTTCTAAAAATAATAGTTACGGCAATTTTATGAAAACATGTATATCTTTGTCGTTATAAATCCGTTTTCTACGTATAATACGTCCTTAGCTTCGTATCAAAGTATACTAATATATTTTTGACAAGTAGAAATAATTTGTAAAGCTTAAGGCTCGTTTTTGACTCGTACAAAACAAAAACACTTTGCTGAAAATTTCAGAAATTATATATTTCGTCGTCAAACTTGAAAAATTCATAACTTCTTCGTTATAACTCCGTTTTAATCCGTTCAAGCGGCCACGGATTTGTTTTAAAGTATATTTTCCAAATATCAAGGCCAAAAATTCGTGCCTACTGTCGGATTTTCCAGAAAAACAAAATAAGAACAGACCACTATATATACTTGTCGAAAATAGTTTTTCTCGTACTAAACCTATTCCAATCCCTTCAAATCAACTCCAAAGCTATTCTAATCCTACCATACACCTTCTTAGGGTGTCATGGGTTCCTAATCATCATCAAGACCAATATATACCAAGGGAATAATTATAGGATGACCTTATATATATAAAACTCTAAAAATCATGTAAAAATGGTATAAATAAACACAAGTCTTGCATGTTTGCTCCAAATATGAAGAGATAAATATGAAATGATAAGGAAAAATGAAAAATATAAGTGATATGCTTACAAGTAAACTATGATGAGGTGCAAAGAACAAGGATTAACCTAAACACCCTAGGTTTTTATTTCAAAACCTTGATTAAGAGTGTAACTAGAGTGTTTAACACTTGATTTTGGAAAAACTTTTGGTTTCCTTCCTCCTTGTGGGCTTGGCCGGTTCTAGAGAGCAAGAAAAGAGAGAAAGTGTTTTTGTTTTACACCTTGACTTATCTATTAGTATGTGTAAGTAAAACCAATATCTATAAAATATGTATGTGCACTTGAATGTCATAAAGATTTCAACAATCTCATCCAAAGGGGGGGGTTCGGCTGATTTTGGGGGAAAAGAGGGGGAGGGTGAGATGTAATTAATATTCTTGTCTCTTGGTTGGAAAGTATTTAAAGTGTACATGTATATATTTGTATAATAGTATAGGTATTATTAATTGGGTATTGAGTTAACTTATAAATAAATTTTAGTGGAATAAAATAAAGTGTAATGAAGTCATAAAAATTATAAAAATGTATTTCTCACAAGTATTTAGTGAATAAATATTTATCGTGTAGTTTTTACGAAAACTGTCGTAATAATATAAATTTAACGATTTATATAAAAAAAGTAAATTTAGAACACTAGGTAAACTCAAAATATTATTTTTATAAACTAAATATAAGTATAAAAATATATCGGGATCATTTTTGGAAGTATCGGATTAAATGTTCAAAATAATAACTTACGCGATAACGTTTATTTAATATAAAATTTACGCGTTAAATGTGAAATGTAAAATCATGAATGAACTGATATGATGAAAATGATGCTAATGAAATGTAGACTAAACTTAGTCCATATGAAATGTTCGTGATGATATGATCATGAATTCGCCGCTAAACCCTTAAGGTTACGCGAATTTGGAACACGCAAACCTAGTTTACGATAAATGTTGAAATAGTGAAACTTGAGAAATGACCTGAAATTGCGAGTTGTCACATGTTATACAATAAAGAAAACACACACACATACACACTCAAGCACACCCCTCAAATGACCATTTGAGGGGTATTTATACTTCCTTACTAAACGCCCCATGGGCTTGGGCTTGGGATTGGATTGGGTTGGATTGGATAATAGCTTACATAAGGCTAGCTTAACATAACTATTAGCCATTTAGCTTAGCCCAATCCACGAGCCCATTGACTATTCTAATACGATATCTAACACACGTTACAAAGTTCCTAAACGTGAATGACCATCACTTCTATTAATTATTATTAAGGCTAACACCCTGTTATATATTGGTTTTCACAAACACACAATTTAGTACAAATAAGGTTCGAATGGTATGAGTTCTAGCGAGAGAAAGATGGGATGTTCTAGAGAGATAAAATCAAAATGAAAGGTTAGATTACCAAATGAATATCCAACCCTCTCCCTTGTGAGGAGAGGGCTATTTATACAAATTTCTACGCCCTCCTTCGGGCTGTGGATCAGGCATACAGTGGAAAAAGACCCGTCCTTCTTCCACAATGTTAATTATACTACTAGTAAACTAACTAATATAACGTTATGTCTATGAGCTGTAATATGCTAAACTATTGTTGGGGTGACTGACACTTCTACATGGATTTTATAAATCCTAACAATCTCCCCCTAAGGGAGGTTACCCCATGAATTACATTGAAAATCCTAGCATTTTATCGATAATCTTTATGCTCGATCTCATAGACTTCGAAGATTCTTAAACTTTAAATTTGCATAATAGTAGTGATTCTTTGGCTTTGAGTGTTTCTTTGATAAGTGATCAGGAGTTTTCATTGAGATCATCTGCAACATATAATCTCCAGATCATCCGTTGTTGTATTGCCACCATGTGATGTTGTGACTTTAGGACCGACATGCTCACATTTTGGATCATGATATCTTCTCATTAGAGTAGTGAAAGCTTTTGTTGATTCATGATATTTGCAGCAGCGTAGCAGAAGCATGGATTGAAAATATCAGAGTCAGTTGATGAAGATATGTTTATCATGATTTCTTTAGAAGTGAGTGTGTTGTGTGAGCATGCGGTTATGGATTGACTCCACAATTCTGATCAGCTGCAACCGTCGGGTGTCCCTGCAAACAACAATTAGCAATAAAGCGCACGAAAGTGTCTTTGATCACTTTTGTTGAATTGGGTTGCAAGAACCACGGTTCCCCGTTGATTAGTACAAGTACTACCTATGATCAAGTAGAGTTCCGAAGAACCTCCTTGACAGGCTTTCGCAGCTAATCAAGCTGTTCTCAAACCGGAACGTCTCAAAGAAGACAGCACGGAGAGAATGAACCAACGAATTGAGATTCACTGATTGATGAAAAATGATTTGAAAAACAATAGTGTATTGCTTAATATAAAGGGTTTTGCAATACAACGAAGGTTTTAAGGAAAATCAATTATCAATCATAAATAACCCTTTTATTTTTGAAAACTTAATACACAGTCGATGTGCTAGAGAAAAGAGTTGTTGAGCACAACGATCGGTTTTTCAAAGGTATCTGTCAATCCATTTCCTTGACCAAGGTTGATTCAAGAGTGAATTGCCCCATCGTTTCTATCAAGTTGTCATAAGTTTGATCTTTCGAGAAGATCTCACATGTCACCCACCAAGAGCTTGTTTGATGTTGGCTGATGTGTTATTTCATCCTGCTTTTAATATTTTATAAAACTTAGATAACTTAGGATAGACACATACTAACGGGCAGAGAACCCGATCAGATGTAGTAAAGCCTTAGGTAAATCCGAGTATCGTCCCAAGAGAGATGTGACCTTGAAAGAACTAAGATGATTAGATAAAATATTGATAATATATGGGTAGACAAAGTTGATATAATCCATAGATATGCTATTATTCTATTTACACAGACACCAGAAATTTAGGGAAAAGAGATAGATAAACGAAGTTTAAAAAAGACTACAAATATGAATTGATTCCTGATACCAAGATTCAATATAGTGGTTAATTATCACCAGACTCCTTTGGTCGATTCGTCATGGCCTATGATTCTTAGATTCCTCACCAAGATGAGCAGGTCACCCGGGATCATTCGGCAACCTAATAGCAGTCATTAAGCACCAAATCTACTATATCTAGACGGTGGGAACCCGGCCGTTAGGAACTTAGATTCCCCCTAACCTCTTAAATACCTCCACTTGATAAGTGATCATTTGGTCAATTCGCACACGAAGAGTGGTCGTACTATTGCCAATTCCTTTCATACTTCGCTATCTATCAGACTGGGTTCAGTTGGTCATATCTCCCAGCCTTTTAGATACTACCAAGCTTATAATACTACCAAGGCTAGAGATCTATGAAAAGACTAGCAAATCTCTATAAAGAATTATAGAGAATAACAATAACATAAATGCAAACTTTAATTAATGACATGAATTCATAATATAAGATCTAGAAAAATATAAAAAGAATCCAAACTCGAATACAAAGGAAATCGTAGACGAGGACTTCGTTATTCATACTCCTAAACCATGCTTCTTCTTCTGTGTTTTGATCTCCCCAAACCCTAGAAGGTTTGGGAAAGGAGAGATATCTAATACTAATGAAACCATCGACTATTTATAGGCTTCAAAATAGTTACGGCGTAACCTTATTAGGTAGTTACACCGTAACTTCCTTCAATCTTCAGTGCTTATCCATTGGCTACGGCGTAACTTTGTTTGGTGTTACGCCGTAGCTGCTATAATCCAGTGCAAATCTTTGTTACGGAGTAACCTTAGTATTTGTTATCAGTAGTTACGGCGTAACCTGAGCTGAGGGTTACGCCGTAGCCTACGTGATCTTTAGTTGCGACGTAACTTCATCACTGGTTACGTCGTAAATAAGAGACAGTTGAATCAATAGGTCTTGAAAACCTCCAATTGCAGCTTCCTTACTTCGAATGCGTCCTGAAATGAAATAATAAGGAATAAGGATGTTTTCACTAATAATTTACTCAAAATGTGATGATAAAGGGGGAAATTAACGCTTAGAAACTCAGAACTATTTGATGTTATCAAATATCCCCCCACTTAAACTCTACTTGCCCTCAAGTAGACCAATTTAGACTGCAAAAGATACATCCTAGAAGAATGCGCAGTTTTAATTTCCATGCTAGAATATTAATAACAGCCGAACACCTCACGAAATGGGAACGAAAACACTCTCACTCATCCTATTCTAAGTGTTAATTTCGGGGTGATCACTCAATTGCACGGACATAGTAAGTATTCTATCATAAGCTTGGCAATTACACACATCTCCACCACTAGAGCTAAGGTTAAGACAAATTTTAGAAAGCAATGTTGGGTTGAGTTTCAAAGGCTTAAGGGGTAGTGTCATTACTAACGTGTCACGGCGAAGTGGAAAAAATCAATGATACATGACCAAATCAATGACCAAGACATCAAGGATTGTTCGCTGCATCACCCAGACACGCTTCACGACAAAAAAGGTAAGGATAGGCATGGGATATATAATGGGTGAAAAGGAAAAGAGAAAACAAATAGTTTTAGCTTAAATCCGAGTTGCCATCGTCCAACCAATAATTCAAGGTTCGCCTTCATATGGTCAGTACATGCCTCCGGAATCCACCATAATTATTCTTGAACTTATTCTTCAAACCTTTGTATGTGATCGAGAAGACTATTCTCAACGCCAATTTCTTCATGCAGTGCTTATACTTGCTCGCACTATAAACAATCATACTTCAATATATATATATATATATATATATATATATATATATATATATATATATATATATATATATATATATATATATATATATATATATATATATATTTTAACATATGCAACAACATGCTTAAGATGCAAGGATAAATTTCCCCCCACTTGAACTGAGCATAAGGTGATTACTTGGGGTCTTTGACGATCTTTAGCGAGATGTAGATGATGATATACGCTGCTTTATTTGAACCTCAAACTAGGGTGAACAATGGCTTCTAGGTAAAAAGGTAAAACTACACGGTAGGCTAAGGTGTAAGGTTGTAACGAAAATAAGGGTTAGAAATTGAAAGGATATGCTCAAAAAGGGTGTAACTAGGGGTATCTTGCACTAAAGGAGAGTGCAACAAAAAGGGTTAACACGGAGGTCAAAAGGCCAATGCGACTAATCGATAAACGCACACAAGTGAACACATATGGGCTATTTGGGTTTAATCCTAAAACATTTACTTTTTTCAAATCGCCTTTTCCAAATGCACCAAGCTAACTTGATACACTACTCGTTTATGGTCTCGAAGTGATGTAAAAGCCAAGTTCTAAAGTTTACAAAACTATCGGCACACTCAATTTATGGTAGATTTGGGTAAAATGGGGGAAACGGAAAGGCTAAATTTCACCATTGGCTATAAGGGTAATAGTGTGCTCGGCTTTATGTGATTCTAGATTGGTTAAAAATATGACAAATTTTTTTCAAATAAGCTTAAAATTTTGAAACCAACTAGAAAATTAGGGCAAGTAAGCTAAGTAATCATACACTTCATTTCTATTCCTATCCCCCCACTTGAAGTGTACAAAGTCCCATTTGTACGAAGAAAAAGGAAAAGTAAAATAGAAATGAAAAATAATCAAGAAAGAAATAAACTCCCCTCTCGAATGATTGCTTAAGATTTCTCACTAAAGGTTGAAGGTGGGTCATGGGGTGGCTAATGTGTGTCGTATCCGTGAATGGGGCTTAACTATTTGAGTTGCTTCCAAAATGTAGGATCTTGGTTTATACCAAACACATATTAGGCGGCGTTAGGTTAAGGGTTTAGAGAGAGAAAGTGGGAGAGAATGGGAACCCTAGAGAGACAAAGAAAAATGTATTATGAAAGCTCCAACCCTTTGCCTTGGAGGGCAAAGGGTATTTATAGGGTACAACATGAGACGCCTCTATAAGGCTGTGGATCAGGCATACAGTGGGTAAAGACACGTCCGTCCTCCACTGTGTTACAAAGTAAACTAAATACTATCACAGACTTACTATGACTACGAGCTTTCTAACGAGCATACATAGTTGAGGTGACCGATACTTTAAGTACTGGATTTACTAAATCCTAACAATCTCCCCCTAAGGGAGGTCACCTCAACTTACAATGATTACAAACTGATATACTGTTTTGTTGTTCTTGGTTTCTTCAATTAAACACTTTTGTTCTTTAGCTCGTAGTCTTTGATTCATCATGTTCTGCATGTTTTGTTAATTCAAGAGGAGGTCTTTAACTGATCCACGTGATGTTTGAGTTTTTGAACCAGCATTGAGATTTTCAGCAACTGTAAATCTCTGACTTTTCCATTGTGGTGTTGGTAGTATGTGATGTTGTGACTTTTGGATCGACATCCTCACATTCTGGATCATGATAACTTCTTATCAGAGTAGCGGAAGCTTTAGCTGATTCATGATATTTGCAGCAGCGTAGCAGAAGCATGGAGTGAAAATATCAGAGTCATTGATGCACTAATCATGATTTCTTTTGAGATGAATGTGTTTAAGTGAGCATGCGGCTATGGATTGACCGCTTCATTCTGATCAGCTGCAAACGTAGGATGTACCTGCATACAATAGTTAGCAATAAATCGCACGAAAGTGTCTTTGATCACTTTCGTTGAATTGAGGTACACGGCCCACGGTTCCCCGTTGATCAGTACATGTACTGCCTGTGATCAGGTATAACTCCGAAGAATTTCCTTGACAGGGTTTCCCAGCTGCTCTAGCTGTTCTCAAACCGGAACGTCTCAAGGAAGACAACACGGAGTGAGTGAACCAGCGAATAGAGGTTCACTGATTGATGAAAAGTGATTTGAGAACAATCGTGTATTGCTTTATAGAAAGTGTTTTGCAATACCACGAAGGTTTTATAGAAAATCAATTATCAATCATAAATACCCTTTAATTTTGAAACATTAATACACAGTCGATGTGTTATGGAAAAGAACTTTTAAGCACAACGACTAGTTTTTCAAAGGTATCCGTCAATCCATAACCTGAACCAGGATTGATTCAAAAGATTGAATCGCCCCATTGTTTCTGTTCAGTTGTCACATGGTTGATCTATAGAATAGATCTCACATGCGACCTACCAGGAGCTTGTTTGATGTTGGCTCCAGAAGGCTTTCCATCTTCATTGTGAATATGTATGCATATCACTCAGATGTTCTGGCAATACCACAAGGATAATGCGTAGGACTCAAGATATAATCTCTCTTTCCACATTGTGTGAAACAAAGAGTCTTCATTGAAAGTGTCCTAAGGAGATTTATTGATGATCTCGTGGCTCTAGACTCAATTTGTGCATATTTTGATCCTGTATCATAGACTAGGGAGAGGGTCTCCTTCTTCAATATCAACAATCTCTAAGAGAAGGTCGATAGATAATGTCGGTTCCCCATGAGAATGAAACAAGTCCTTTTAAGAGGAACTTGAGTAGCTTTTAGTGCAGTGCGTCACTGGGTCCATGACGTCTTGTCTTCAATACCGATGTTACCTTGGTAACCACCAATAACATATTAATTGAACCCGGTATCTGCCCTAAGGTTGAATAATTGGAGGGCTGTTTGTTTTCACCCTTTTCTCATTCAATTCTTTTTCATTCTTCAACCCCTTCAGTGCTTACCGAGACTTCATAGCTAGAACCTTGTTGGGTTTATTCCAGCACTAGCTCTGTCTCAGTCCGCACTCTTCCCATATCTCATTTTTCTCCTTTTATCATCATACCTAAGGACTTCTACACTAACTAGTGGATTGTCCCTGGGTAGATCCCTCCGGTTCTGGCGGATCATGGGAACAAATACCTAATCTTATCATCCTTATATCACCATACATAAAGTAAAGTTGGTCGGTCTATTTGGTATTGTTCATCTGCCATTGGAACCAATTGAAAACCATTTGAAAATCAATCCAGATACTTAAGATATATTATCAAAGCATTTTGTACCTGAATTGTTTTTGATATATTTTTAGAACAATAGCTCCCCCTCAACATGTGCATCAAGTATTTGAAATCGTTTTGCACACGGAGGCAAGAGAAAGAATTAACTTCTTTGATTACCAATTTCTAAAAGATATCAACATCATTTCCCTGATCAAAACAAGTAGATAAAGCATATAAGGGAAGAATGAGGTTTTCATAAACTTGCTCCCCCTCAATATGTGCCTCGAAGTTTGAAAGAGTTTTGCACATATTAGAGGGAACCTGCACTTAGAGACAATTCAATCACGTTTCAATAATTTAGGTTTAAAGTAGATGCTCCCCCTCAACATGTGCATGGAAAATTTGAAATCGTTTGTCACATGCGGGGAGGAAAACTTGCTAAACACTTATGAACCCATTTCTCGAATTATCAGTTTAAATCCAATTTAAATCACAAATTCTCCCCCGATCACAATTATCAAATCATTTGATATTTTTGATCTCTGTAGATTTAAATTGATTTTGAAAAACATTTAAGGAGAATTGTGACTTGATTATGAAAACTTTTTAACAGATAAGGGTCGGATTTTGAGACTTTAAACTCCATTGATTAAACATGCATGATTATCTTTTGAAAACAATTGTATGACAAATAACCTTTTGATTTAATTGAAACCATTCTCCCCCTCAATCAACGACATATGTTGTTGATTGAGAGATAGATATTTTGACAAACTTTTAGGTCCAGATGATTTTCAAACTTGAGTCCGAGTTATTTTACAAAGCAATTAGTTTTCATTAGATAGCAGATAAATGTTTATAGAATCAGATCATGAGATTTGAAAAACATGATAAAGCATGGCTCTGTTCTTTCTTTGAAAAGCGGGTTACTGTCTGAAATGACAATAAACCATCATTTTTCTCCATCTCATTTTTTTTTTTTTTTTTTTTTTTTTTTTAATTCGAACTTCATCTAGAGACCCGTGCCATTCTTTGAGTGACAACTCAAAGTCCGTAGATGTTATCGAACCGACAAGAAAAAACATGATAAATAAACAATATTTTTGAAGATTTTCAAGATTTTCTGATTTTTATGGATTTTGAAAAGTTTTATATTTTCTATTTTTGTTTTGTTGGTTTTGTATTTTTGTATTTGGTTTTTGAAAAGATATATACAAAGAATAGATAGAGTCGAACACCTTTACTCCTCGACGTCTTCCTGAAAACGTTTGAGCGTTTCTGGTTGAAGGCTCTTTAAGCCTAGTCGTGGAAGAATAAACTTAAAGCGTTCTCGAGAAAGAGCTTTGGTGAAGATGTCTGCAAGTTGATATTCAGTCCTTACGAAGTATAGTTCAACCACACCATTTTCAACTTGTTCCCTGATGAAATGATGTCGAATGTCGATGTGCTTTGCTCTAGAGTGTTGAACATTGTTGCAGCAGAGAGCAATGGCACTTTTGTTATCACAATACATAGGAACTTTGTTGAATACAAAGCCATAGTCAGATAGTTGGGATCCAATTCATAAGATTTGAGCACAACACGATGACATGGCTATGTATTCAGCCTATGTAGAGGATATGGAAGTGCTCATTTGTTTCTTTGAAGACCAGCTTACAAGTTTATCACCTAAAAATTGAGCACCACCTGACGTGCTTCGACGTGTATCTTGACATCCTGCATGGTCAGCATCTGCATAGGCCGTTAGTGACATACCGGAGTCCTTCGGATACCAAAGTCCCATATTAATGGTTCCTTGGAGATACCAAAAGACCCTTTTAACCGCTTCAAGGTGCTTTTTGGTAGGCTTAGCCTGGTATCTAGCACACATGCATACAGCGAACAAGATGTCTGGTCTACTGGCTGTGAGGTACATCAGGGATCCAATCATACTATGATATTTCATTTGATCTACCATTATCCCTGAGTGGTCCTCATCCAGTTTTGTACGCTCCACCATAGGAGTGTCAACAGGGTCACTAGAGGTAAATCCAAATTTCTTTAAGATTTCATTAGCGTATTTAGATTGATTTATAAAAATGCCTCCGAAACTTTGTGAAATTTGTAATCCCAAGAAAAATGACATTTGTCCCATCATTGACATTTGAAATTTGGAGCCCATCTCCATAGAAAAACGATCACATTCATTATGGTCAGTCGAGGCAAAGATAATATCATCAACATAAATTTGAACGTGAATTAAATGTTTGCCTGACTTTCTGGTGAACAATGTTGGATCAACTGCTCCTTTGCTGAATCCGGTGGATAGAAGAAACTTTGATAGCGTATCATACCATGCCCTTGGAGCTTGCTTCAAACCGTAAAGGGCCTTTTTCAAGCGATAGACATGAGTAGGATGCTCTGGATTCACAAAACCTTCTGGTTGGCTGACGTATACGACTTCTTTAAGATCTCCGTTGAGAAAAGCCGTCTTTACATCCATCTGATAGACAATCATATTCTTACTTGCAGCATTAGACAGGAAGATTCTGATTGCTTCGATGCGTGCAACAGGAGCAAAAGATTCCTCAAAGTCGATACCTTCTTCTTGACGATAACCTTTAGCAACTAACTGTGCCTTATTTTTCAGAACATCACCGTTCTCATCAAGCTTCACTTTGAAGATCCACTTGAGAGCAATGATCATTGCACAATCTGGAACTGGTACTAATTCCCATACATCTAGACGATCGAACTCATGAATTTCTTCTTGCATTGCATTAAACCAGCTGTCCTCAGACATTGCAGTTTTAACATCTTTTGGTTCGATCTTGGAGAGTACTGAGTTGAAGAAGCACCATAAGGCATCAGTAGCTAATTGTTTTCGAGTTGATACGGAACGAGAAGGATTCCCAATGATGTTATCCAATGGATGGTCATGTGTCCATTTTCTAAGGTGTTCGTGTGGTTGTTGTTGAAGGACTGATGTAGTAGAATTTATATCCCCTGATGAAGATGGTTCAGATGTTGGTTCAGGGGCAAAGATGTTTTCAAATGGAGCATCTTCGGGAGTAGCAAAGGGATTAACTTCATCATTGGTGCCAGAAACAATTCCATAATGTACATTCGATGATTGATGATTTGCAAATGAGACAGAGTGATCAGCAGCAGGCGCTTCTTGGCTCAATGACATTGATACTGAAGGGTTGTCTTCACTGACGGGGATAGGAGCAGCCTCTGTTGTTGGAATTGATAGATCATTGGCACTTGGTTCATACTGTTCATCAAACATTGGATCAAATAATTTCTTCAAATCATCTTCAGATTGAGGTACATATGGAGTTGTTGGAGAGGGAATTGGTACAAGGGATGAACCAATTGGACTGTTTTGAAGTGCGGGTCCAGAACCGGATTGTCCTGGAGCCATTTGACCGGTCAACTCATCGAACGTAACGTGAATTGTTTCCATGATATTTCGGGTTCTTTTGTTGTAGATTCTGTAACCCTTCTTGTTTGGTGCATAACCAACAAAAACTCCAATATATGCCTTTGCTCTTAATTTTCCTAAGTCTTGACCGTCATTCGTTGGATAGCACAGGGCACCAAACACACGAAGGTAGGAAAGATCAGGTTTTCGTTTATGAACTAGTTCATATGGAGTTTTTCCATGAGAGGTGTGAATAAGGGAACGATTTTGGGTGTAGCAAGCAGTGGCAATGGCTTCAGCCCATAGAAACATTAGAACCTTTGAATAAATTAGCATTGTTCTTGCAGCTTCCATAAGAGTTCGATTTCGTCTTTCAACAACACCGTTCTGTTGAGGAGTTCGTGGAACACTTCTTTGATGACTGATTTCAACACTTTCATAAAACTGAATTAAGTCTTTGTTAACAAACTCTGTGCCATTGTCAGTTAGAACAATCCTGACAGTATTGTTGAGTGGAACCTGAAGCTGTTTGATGAGTTTGATGATGACAACTGGAGTTTCATCCTTTGTCCTCAAAAACTTAACCCAAGTAAATCGAGAGTAGTCATCAACAACTACTAGAATATATTTCTTCCCATTTATCGTTTTCACTCTCATTGGTCCGCACAGATCCATATGAAGGGTATGAAGGACTTCCATTACAGAGTTTGTGGGTTTTGGTTTGTGGGCATATTTCGTGCTTTTTCCCAATTGGCAGGCTGAACAAAGATGATCTTTTTCATACTTTAATCTAGGTAAGCCTCTGACAAGATCCTTTCTGGCAAGGTTATTAATGGTTCCGAAGTTCAAGTGATTGAGACGACGATGCCATAACCATGACTTTGTTTTCGAAGCCTTTGATAACAAGCAGATTGGAGAGGACTTCATCATGTCTTCGATAGAGATGGTGTATAGGTTTGAACCACGAGTTCCTCTTAATAATTCCACACCATCAAGTTCTCTAACGAAACAAGTATGTTTTCTAAAAGTCACTTCAAGATCGGAATCACAGAATTGACCAACAGAGAATAAGTTATGACCAAGACCTTCCACATAGTATACCCGAGAAATTACACTGTCTCCAACCACATAATCTCCATAACCCATAATAGCTCCAAAATGGTCGTTTCCGAATCTAACTGTCCCGATGAATTTGCTCACGAAGTTCATGAGCCGCGACCGGTCTCCAGTCATATGCTTGGAACAACCTGAGTCCAGGTACCACAGAACGATTTGAACGATCTGCAGTTGAACACAGACAAGAATGGATAACTGAATAATTGGGATCCCCATGCAAGAATGGGTTCCATTTGGTTAGTAACAGTGATTGGGACACCCACATCAGACATATGAGCAATGGAATCATTAGGAATAGATGCAGTGCTGGTGTCTGTATTTGACCTATTCAAAGTATGTTCACTTCTTAAGGGAATAGTTCTACCAGTAGGCATCCATTTTCTAGTGGGCATTGTCTGATTAACCTTATGGCCAACATGTATCCATTGATAACCTATCTTACTAAAAGTTCTTCCTGTGGGCTTCCACTGTTTTCTAACTTTCTTTAGCCTTTGCCTTTTTGCCTTCTTAGCATGATATTTTGCTTTAACAATGTTAACTGAAGATTTGACAGTTTTAGACAAAACATTCACACCACATTCAAGATTTGTAACAGAATTCAAGCAGACATCATTACACGATTTGCAAATAGTATCAGAATTCGAATTAATTACAGTACGCCTATGGCAAATACTAGAATCAACACGATTCGTTTTATTCGGCTCAAACTTAAAGTTCCTAGGTTGGTCTTCTACTCTCTTCCAATGCATATTCTTAGCTTGCGAGGTCCTATCATTCCTTGTATTGTCTTGATACTTTGACCTGCTCGCTTTAATATCACAGATTACTCCTGTAGAGGGAATGGGAACATCAGTTGGTTTTGCTACTTTTTGCATTTCCTGTTTAGATGTGCTGGGTTCTGAACTACTTGAAAGCATACTAAGGTTCACTTTCTTAACACTAGAAGTGCTGGGATTTGTACTCCTAGGAGGCACACACGAGTTCGCTTTCTTAGCTTTCTTAGCTTTAATATCGGGCATCGAATGAATATCATGCTTGGCACTAGGCATAGAACACGGAATCAAAGGATTAACTCTCTCACCTAAGGACTTAGGGCATATTGTGATTAAGCATTCTAGAATTTCTTGAGATCGTTTGGCATATAAGCATGCATGCCCAATTGCATTGTCAAGTGGTTTCTCTAACTTATCCTCTTCTACAATCTCACGGAGACATTCTAGGCTGTCTTTAAGGTATGAGAAATATGTTTGAATAGTAAGTTTGTTATTCCTAAGATGAGGAGGAACATATTTCACAGTCAAATCATATTTATTACAGACATGCACCTTTGACGCACCATTCTCCCCATTTGTCATTGGCATTTTCCCTTTTACCTGACTCTTTAGATTCTTAATTTCCTTTTGCAACGAGGTTATTTTTTCATTATTTTTGTTACGAGTGACTTTTATTGACTCAAATAACTCATTGAAATGACGTTTAACCTTTTCATTTTCTTCTAGAAAACTCTCATTTTCCTTTTATATAGCATTAACCAAGTTTTGAAGATGAAAATTTTGAGAGTTCCGAGAATCTAAAGGAGGAGGCATTCGTGAGCCAGTCACATTGTTCATTTCACCCTTTAATTGAGAGATTTGGGCTTTCAACTTTCTGATCGTGTTACAATGAGCTTGAATCTGTTCATCACGTTTGTTAATTTGAAAAACTGCATCAAACTCTGGAGCATCTGAGGATGTCTTGATATTTGAAGTTTTGACATTTTCTTTAAGATGTTGATATTTTAGTTGTAAATTAAAATGCTCAACCTCTAGTTTAGAAAAATGTTTAACCAAATTGTCGTGATCGTCCAGTTCAATTTTCTCATTTCGTTTAGAATTAGTTTTTTCAAGCTCAATGACACGATCATGGGAGACTTTCAGAGCAACAGATAATTCATGAAATTGAGAAGCATTAATGGAACAATTTGTAGCAGTGTAAAACACATCTTGAGCAATACATTTAGAAATAAGATTCTCATTCAAGGTATGCAAGTTCTTCCTCTTAATTTCATTATATTTTAGTTCTCGCTCATAGTCACTAACCTCAACAATCATCGCATCAAATTCCTTTTCCATTTCTTTAATATCAGAATTAATTCCAATTTTAAGACTCTCAAATTGACCTTTTAATTGTTTGAAGAAAGGCATGACCTCGGTTAAATAACATTCTTTGGTTTGCTCAAAGCCCCTTTCCCCCTCAGTTATCTCTGTAGGTGTGATTCTCTTCTTACACGTTTTCTCAAAATCAACAAACAGCTGATAAACAACATATAGGCTGATTAAGGTCCTGCTATTAGTGGCAATAGATCTAGGAACTAGGTTCATTGGTGTATTAGGAGGATACACCATTGCTTTTGGCAATTTCCTAAGGGGAGGGTTAGAAACAACAAGATTCTCTGCTTTTTGCTTATCTAAATCCATTTTCCAGAACACTTGTTCAGGAGTTAGAAGTGTCTGAGTCTTAAACTTGTTTAAGGAGATCCAGTTTTCCTTAGTGTAATCATGAGGTTTGATCGTTATGTTTTTCTTTTTACACTTAGGATTTTCAAGCTTGTTGTTCATTTTCTCCCTAGTGACTTCATCTGATTTCTTATCTTCCTCAGTGCACTCAATGCAACTAGGTTTCAGCCTAGGCTTAAGGATTTCATTACCATCATAAAGTACCTTATGAGCAGCTCTAGCCTTTTTAATAACCTCTGGACTTGGTTCCTTAACAAGGGGAACGCTATGCTTATCGCTTAAGACTCTATGCTTAGTGATCATGTAAGCAGTCTGAATGGTATTCCCTTGTACGTACAACTTATTCTCAAGTTTGTTTTTCAAAGTTTTTAGATTGGAAAAATCATTCAAAAGTTTTGATTCCTTAGCATTGAATTCTTGCTTAAGCATTTTTACATTGTTCTTGTTTTTGCTTAGCAGTTTTACAAAGCTTTTCTTATAAGGAGTTTAACTCTTGTTTTAATACTTCTTCTCTAAAATTACTTTTTCTAATAGTTGTACGCATTTGGTCATCCATATCCTGCTCACGGGTAGTTAACTCAAACTTAGCACGCTGTTCATAAATAGCAACTTGTTCCTTATAGGTATTGAGCACAGTGGTCAAGGAATCATCAGGCACAAATGCAGTGTATTCATCAGGCATGCATTCATTGTTAATTGCAGAAGGTTCATCACTAGGTACAACAAGACTGTCATCTTGTTTCACATATTGTTCATATGGGATAACATTGTTATTTCCCATATTTTCAATATCTGACTCAATGACTTCAGTAGATTGTACTTCATGGTGAATCTTTTGCTCATCAACCACATCATATAGTTTGAGTACCTCTTTAATGATGGATTCCTTGGATGGACTTGCTTGTTGAGATGAAGAGGTCATTGGAGAGATATTAGCCATGAAGATAGTTTGTGCACATGGTTCATCATCAACGTCCGAGTCAAATGCATCACAGTCTGCAACTTGAAAGGCGTTGGGATTGTTTTGAGCAGCATGCACTGGTTGTTCTTCCATATCTCCATCATATGTTCTAGCATTCCCATCAGACAAGAAAAACAGCTCCTCTTCATTCAACATTACACCATTATCTTGTGCTTGAACCAACAACATCTTGTCCCTGAAGTATTCTGCGTTTTGAGGGCGTTTTGGTTGAGTACAGTTCCTAGCAATGTGCCCTTCTCCACCACAGTTGTAGCACTTGATTGGCTTTGCTTGACCCTGGTTTCTATTCCTTCCCCAATTCTGATTTGCAGCATAGCCTCTACCAGCTCCACCTCTTCCTTGTTCGTACTGCCTTTCTTGAACTGGTTGTACAGTAACCTTTCTATCTTTGACCAAAGCATGGTTGTGTAGATTGGATGCAGTCCTGATTTCATTGTTAGTGTGAAGTCTGTTGGTATGTGGAGAGAAAGTTAAGTTTTGTTTAACCATAAAAGCCAATTTATTGATAAAGTGCTCCATGACTTCATCAGAATTAGGTTGCTTATATCCCGAATCAGGAACGGGCTTGTGATTATCATTTCCAGTGGGTGTGACATGTGATGCTTTGGTGAAGAATGCAGTTGTATCATTTGATGAGCTTGTTTCTCCTGGTTGAGATTTGAATTGTTCAAGAATCCTTTTTTCAAACATAGCATGTTTCTCATTCTGAAGAAGGAAGGCATACAATTGCTCATAGTTGGTGTTCTTTAGTCCTTTGGTAAGCTTCATTGAAGTGACAAACTTGTGCCATTCGGGATTCATGTTGTTTATGAATTTTGAGTTCAGTTGAATGTTTGGCATAGTCATCTTGATATTCCTCATATCATTCACCAGCTTGTGGAATCTCACGTAATATTCATAAACACTCTCTTCAGGTTTCATCTTAAAGTGTTCAAATTCATCATACAGCTGTGATTCTCTGTCTTCGATAGTCAATTCAGAACCCGAGAGAAGCATCTTGATATTATCCCAAACTGCCTTAGCTTCTATGTTGTGATTGATCAGCTTGTAGATATCTTTAGGAAGACCCTGAAGTATGATGTTAGAGGCCCTGATATCAGCATCAAATCGCTTTTTCTCCTTATCACTCATCTCATCATATGTCTTTGGTCTGTCTAATCCAAAGATCAGTGTACCATCTGCTGCAGTATCAATTAAGTCTCTTGTGGTCTCAACCCGATAAGGTCCATCATCAATTGACTTAAGGATGTTAATTCCATTCTCCTTTCCCAAGAAGTACAACCTGATTCTTTGTGACCAAGACTCATAGTCAGTTCTATCAAGCATGGGAGGACGAGTATCAGATCCTGCAGCTTGTACATCATCAGCAATGGAAGACATGTTTAAATTCTACGGGATTTTACAAATCTTTGACTTAACCGGGAAATAGATTCTTTCACGGGATTTTACAAAATCAAGATATACCGCAAAACTTATACACTTATGAGTAGAAAACAAACTTTAAGCGTGACAACTTAGGCGTAAACACCAGCTTATGCGTAGATGAAGGCTTACGCGTAGACAACAAACTTACGCGTAACTTACAAACTTACGAGTAGACACAAGCTTACGCGTAGACAGAGGTTACGCGTAGACTAGAGCTTACGCGTAGAGTTTTAGGGTAAAAGGCTTAAGTTTATGCGTAAACCAAAGCTTCGGCGTAAGAACCTTATGCGTAAACTTCCCTTAGGCGTAAGACGGGCTTATGCGTAAGAAAAAGCTTATGCGTAAGAATTTCTACGCGTAAGTTTTATGCTTATGCGTAAAATTAAGGTTTTACCCACAAAAATCTTTTACACTTCACAGTGCAAGAGATATCCAAAGTCGAAGTGTTTTTCAGGCTTATCCAAGCAAGAAGAACACTGAGTAACCACCAGAACTGAAGATCTTGTGAAAAATACCTTACGCTTAGGATTAAGGTTTTGATATGCATAGAAAGTACGAAATATGCCAAACATGATTTTTTCGAACAAAACCGTTTAGAAAACTAGATTAAGATGATGAAACAATCTTAACAACACCAAAACACCAAGACTTGAAGATCAAAACCACGATTCTCTCTTATGCGTAGATCCGTACACACATATCCAAACACTCTTAAAAACCAAGAAAAACTTGTAAAGTTTGAAACTTTTTGCAAGAAACTAAAATTTAAGCACTCAATAAACCTTAACCCACAAGAATCTTGGAATAAAAAGTGTAAATTTTATAGCTTTAAGGATACAAAAAAAAACGTATACGAGACTACTCATAAAAACCCTTTTACGCGTAAAACAAAAACTAAACCTTAACCCAACAATCACTATCAAACCAAGAACATGAGAGATGGATGATCAAACCATGGCTCTTGATACCATTTGTAGGATCTTGGTTTATACCAAACACATATTAGGCGGTGTTAGGTTAAGGGTTTAGAGAGAGAAAGTGGGAGAGAATGGGAACCCTAGAGAGACAAAGAAAAATGTATTATGAAAGCTCCAACCCTTTGCCTTGGAGGGCAAAGGGTATTTATAGGGTACAACATGAGACGCCTCTATAAGGCTGTGGATCAGGCATACAGTGGATAAAGACCCGTCCGTCCTCCAATGTGTTACAAAGTAAACTAAACACTATCACAGACTTACTATGACTACGAGCATTCTAACGAGCATACATAGTTGAGGTGACCGACACTTTAAGTACTGGATTTACTAAATCCTAACACAAAAATTGCCTACTGCAGCAGGGATTACGGCGTAACTAATCCTAAGGTTACGCCGTAACTGCATCACAGAACCAAAACCTGCACAGCATATCAGGAAAATTTTGTACCCGGCGGGTACAATAAACGATAGAACAAGCAAATATCCACATAGTTAAGTTATTACAGACATGAGTTTCAAATAAACACCCCAAGCTGGAAAAACAATGACTCCGAGTCATCATCAACATCAGAAAGGAACTCCACACTAGCAAGGAATTCACGGACGTACTCCGGAATGACCGGCTCCGTGATCCTGAATAACCTCAACCATGCACTACACGTGAACTCCCCAGCAGTACACGTGAACTTGATCTTGCAAAACTTCCTTAATCTCCTACTAGCTTTACCGTTTGCCAAAGTACCAAATGTATCAAAATCAAGAGCCTCGGGTTGACTGATATTCTTTCCCCTTAATTTCTCGTATTCTTCCACGCACAATTGCCTAATAACAGCATTAGGGTGTGCCAAAAACCTAGGCCAATTTGCGGGATTGTTTGCACCTGAAAATAAGACAAGAAACAGTAAGTGCAGACCTTACTGATGTCAAGTTACGGCGTACCCAAAACAAGAGTTACGTCGTAATTAGGAAATTTTAAAAGGTTACGGCGTAGTTATGACAAACTGCTATGCCGTAATTGCAGATATAATGGTTACGGCGTAACTAAACCCCCAGTTACGCCGTAACTTCCCCAGAAATTCAGCATCTCACATGTTTCAATTAAGCAATAGATTACGCCGGAACCATCAATTTTTTACAAGGGGTAAAAGGTTTTGATAAATTTTTAACCTAATAGTGCTGAAGGACCGCGCCTAACCCACTAAGTTTGCGTTTGACCCAAAATCCATTTAAATAAAGCCAAAACACTCAAATCGAACCATAGTGATAGGACACGAATCAAAATAACATGGGGAAATCATCAAAATTATCCATTAATCAAACCAATATCAATAATCAATTCAAATAGGCAAGATCCCTAAAATATTAAAATATAACCCTAATTGAAATAATAAAAAAAAACAAATAAAAAAGAGTAAAGATAGGTCTTACCAGCCATGAAGATTGATAATGATGAAGAGAGCTCGAAAAATTTTTGGAGAGAAAATTTTACTGTTTGTGTGGGTGATAACGCTACACACGTCGTTCGGGGTCTACGGAACTTCCTTTTCGTCGAGCAAGTTTTTCAACACCCTAGGCAGTAAACCTAATCGCTGTAGTATAGTATTAGGGTAAGCCACGGGAATTGATATCATTCTCTAGGGGAATAGGAATGCTAGTGAGAAGTTACTATGCTAAGGTTGGGGTTGAGGAAGATTATTTTTTTTATCTTTATATGTTTTTAGGAAATGGAAAGGTACGAATCTCGGGGTATTGGATTTGGGGGTTGGTATTTCTACCGATTACTCTACTCGTCTAATTATCTAATCTAAGGTGTATGTAGTCTATGTCTAATTATTGTGTACTCGTATGATGATTTAAAGATGTGTTTACTTAGGTTTTATTACTCCTTAATTATCTGCTATTGATGGTTGAATTGTCACGTCCTTATTCTTAATCGCGTTGTGTGTCTAAGGTCGTAGGGTATGCGTTTATTCCTAACTCTTTGAAACTACCAAAGGTTATTGCCTACAAAATCTCTAGGATTTATAAACTTAACACTAAGGTACTCTTCGGATGGTTTAGCCTACAATGACTCTAGGTACTATAAGCTAAGGTTCACAAAGATTAATCAAGCATTAACTACACAACGGATGATCTATCGCAATACTAGATCATTAACAATTAAGATAAGATACAACCAATCAATATTCAATAATTAAGTTTCATATTTCCTAAGAAAACACACAAGTAAATTAGCCGGACATGGGAAACATGCAAGCATACACACAATTAATGGAAGACATAATTGAATTAATGAAATGAAACACTTATCTTGATGTAATATAGGGTATGGAACCCTAAAATACTGTTCAAGACAGCCTTGGTTCGGTTTAGGTTTTTACTCCAAAAGACTACACACTGAAAACTAAAAAATTCGGATTCTATATATAAGTTTACACATGCGATGGCGTCACCCTTTGATTTGTGACGCCGTCGGGTCGCCGTTATTAGGGTTTCGTCTTGGCCACGTTAGTCTTGCGACGGCGTCACCTTATGCTTGTGACGCCGTCCCTTTCAGTCTCTGACGTCGTCTGGATCAAATGTAGGCCGTCTGAGTTGCGACGCCCTACTCTTTTAAAACCTGAAGCCGTCACTTGTAAATGAGCAATTTGGCTACTGAGCCGTCACAAAAGTTGTCCGACGGCGTCACTAGTTGTGCCTGACGCCGTCCCCTTCAGTTCCAGCAGCCTGAGTGTCTCGATTCTTGATTTTGGCCATTTTTTTGTATATTCGCGCCTTTTCGTCCGAATAAGTGTCATTCCAGCATTTTGCCTTCAAGATACCTAAAAAGTGAAAAGAAACGATATTAAGTAATAACGGATACAAAAGTGATCAAATAAGGGCTTAAACGACCCCTCAAAAAGGTACATTTTAAAACCTTAACAGTGGGCGGTGAAAGTATGTGTAAAATCTAGTTTTTATTCCGTAAGGTTTTTATACCGCCACGATAGTTACGGCGTAATTCGATTACTTAGTTACGACGTAACTAATATTTTTAGAATATTAATAGGTTGTGAAAGGGTTACGTCGTAATCCAAATAAGGGTTACGCCGTAATTAATTTTAATCAAAGGTCATATTTTTTTTAAATCTGATTTTATAGTGGTTACGTCGTAACTCTAAAAGGAGGTTACGTCGTAACTAATTAGTCAAAACGATTTTATAATAATTTGAATAAATTTCAATACGGTTACGTCGTAACTCAAGAAAGCAGTTACGCCGTAACTAATAGCGTCAGAATAATAATCATGTTATATTGCAATAGGAGAGATTCAGAAACGTACCTTATGGAAGTGCTCACATCTCTTAATGAGGTGAAAATGAAATACCTTAGATCTTTCATTAACTGCTCCCCGGCAGCGGCGCTAAAAAGCTGATGTGCTATTTCATCCTGCTTTTAATATTTATAAAACTTAGATAACTTAGGATAGACACATACTAATGGGCAGAGAACCCGATCAGATGTAGTAAAGCCTTAGGTAAATCCGAGTATCGTCCCAAGAGAGCTGTGACCTTGAAAGAACTAAGATGATTAGATAAAATATTGATAATATATGGGTAGACAAAGTTGATATAATCCATAGATATGCTATTATTCTATTTACACAGACACCAGAAATTTAGGGAAAAGAGATAGATAAACGAAGCTTAATAAAGACTACAAATATGAATTGATTCCCGATACCAAGATTCAATATAGTGGTTAATTATCACCAGACTCCTTTGGTCGATTCATCATGGCCTATGATTCTTAGATTCCTCACCAAGATGAGCAGGTCACCCGGGATCATTCGGCAACCTAATAGCAGTCATTAAGCACCAAATCTACTGTATCTAGACGGTGGGAACCCGGCCGTTAGGAACTTAGATTCCCCCTAACCTCTTAAATACCTCCACTTGATAAGTGATCATTTGGTCAATTCGCACACGAAGAGTGGTCGTACTATTGCCAATTCCTCTCATACTTCGCTATCTATCAGACTGGGTTCAGTTGGTCATATCTCCCAGCCTTTTAGATACTACCAAGCTTATAATACTACCAAGGCTAGCGATCTATGAAAAGACTAGCAAATCTCTATAAAGAATTATAGAGAATAACAATAACATAAATGCAAACTTTAATTAATGACATGAATTCATAATATAAGATCTAGAAAAATATAAAAAGAATCCAAACTCGAATACAAAGGAAATCGTAGACGAGGACTTCGTTATTCATACTCCTAAACCATGCTTCTTCTTCTGTGTTTTGATCTCCCCAAACCCTAGAAGGTTTGGGAAAGGAGAGATATCTAATACTAATGAAACCATCGACTATTTATAGGCTTCAAAATAGTTACGGCGTAACCTTATTAGGTAGTTACACTGTAACTTCCTTCAATCTTCAGTGCTTATCCATTGGCTACGGCGTAACTTTTTTTGGTGTTACGCCGTAGCTGCTATAATCCAGTGCAAATCTTTGTTACGGAGTAACCTTAGCTGAGGGCTACGCCGTAGTATTTGTTATCAGTAGTTACGGCGTAACCTGAGCTGAGGGTTACGCCGTAGCCTACGTGATCTTTAGTTGCGACGTAACTTCATCACTGGTTACGTCGTAAATAAGAGACAGTTGAATCAATACGTCTTGAAAACCTCCAATTGCAGCTTCCTTACTTTGAATGCGTCCTGAAATGAAATAATAAGGAATAAGGATGTTTTCACTAATAATTTACTCAAAATGTGATGATAAAGGGGGAAATTAACGCTTAGAAACTCAGGAATATTTGATGTTATCATTGGCTCTAGAAGGACTTCCATCTTCATCGTGAATATTTTTACATATCACTCGGATGTTCTGGCGATACCACAAGGATAACGCGTAGGACTCTCAAAATATATTCTCACATTCCACATTGTGTGAAACTGTGAGTCTTCATTAATTGTGTCCTAATGAGATTTATTGATGGTCTTTTGGCTCTAGACTCAATAGTGCATATTTGGTCTCCTATGCCGGAGACTAGGGAGAGGGTCTCCTTCTTCAATATCAACAATCTCTAAGAGAAAGTCGATAGATTATGTAGGTTCCCCGTGAGAATGAAACAAGTCCTTTTAAGAGGAACTTGAGTAGCTTGGGAAGTTTTAGTGCAATGCGTCACTAGGTCCATGATGTCTTGTCTTCAATACCGGTGTTACCTTAGTAACAGCCAGTAGCATATGAATTGAACCTGGTTTTCGCCCTAAGGTTGAATTAATGGAGGGCTATTTCTTTTCATCCTTTTCACATTCAATTCTTTTTCATTCTTCAACCCCTTCAGTGCTTACCGAGACTTCATAACTAGAACGTTGTTGGGTTTATTCCAGTACTAGCTCTGTCTCAGTCCACACTCTTCCCATATTCTCATTTTTCTCCTTTTTTCATCATACCTAAGAACTTCTACACTATCTAGTGGATTATCCCTGGGTAGATCCCTCCGGCTCTGGCGGGATCATGGGAACGAATACCTAACCTAACCATCCTTATATCTCCATGCTTAAAAGAAATTGGTCGGTCTTTCGGTATTGTTTATTCCGCCTCGAAACCAATTGAAAACCATTTGAAAATCAATCAAGGTACTTGTGATATAAAATCAAAGCATTTATACCTTAATTGTTTTTGATATTTTTATAAACGCTCCCCCTCAACATGTTCTTCAAGTATTACAAATCATTTTAGCACATGGAGGCAAGAGGACTTTGAAATCATTTTACCTTGATTGTTTTTTATATTTTTAGAAACGCTCCCCCTCAACATGTGCTTCAAGTATTACAAATCATTTTAGCACATGGATGCAAGAGGACTTTGAAATCTTAGATTAAGAATGAAAGATCTAATCTTTGATTAATCATTTTCAAAAATGATCATCATCACTTCCCCGATCAAATCTTGTATTTTAAATACTTTGGATAAAATATTTTGGGAAAGGATGAGGTTTTCTTTTGGTTGCTTCCCCTTAATATGTGCAACGATATTCGAAAGAGTTTTGAAGATTGTTTAGTACATAAGGGAGGAGTGTTTTGAAGCAGTTTTCACGATCACAGTAGCCAAGGAAACCATTTAAAATTTCAATCAAGGTACTTCTGATAAAACAATGATGCTTAGTACCTTGATAGTTTTTAGGATGATTTTTGAAATACTCCCCCTCAATATGTGCTTCGATATACGAAAAAGTTTAGAACATATGGGGAGAGTTGCCTATTTATTGAGACTTGAAGATCACATTTTATCAGATTGCATATTTATATCACATTTTCTCCCCCGATCAAAAATTTCAAATCTTTTGAGATTTTGGATCTCAAGTGATTTAAAGATGTATAAAGCTTTTGGAGAAAAATGTGTCCTGTTTTATTTAATCTGAAAAGAAACACTACAATGCTCCCTCTTAAGACAGAGAGGGAAGCTACAAGCCATAATCCTATCACTACTATATACTTCATAGTTATTATTGTTCATATTACAATCACCACATCACAAAAACAAGAGTTCAAAAATAGTAACCACCATAAGAAGATATCATCATTCTGTTCTCTGTAGTAGCTTGTAATGTTCTTCACGAACTCTTCCTCCCACAAAACTTTCTAGGCTACGGAAGATCTTCCTAGTCTTGAGCCTTCTTCCGATAGCAGCAATGAACTCTTCACTCCTTTTGACATCATGCACTGCCCAAAATCTTGTATTATCCCTTGATCTCATCTTGAGCTTAAACTCCTTGACCCTGGAATCCAACTCTTCTTCAATTATCTTTAGAGTACCATCACTGAACTTGTATAGCTCACACAGCCTCATTAGCATCCTTGATCCATACTTGTCCGTGAAGACAATTGCTCTTGGAGTGTCAATTACTGAGTAGTCGTGTCTGTATTCATATCCTGTGGCTTCCCATTGAGGTTTGGTGAGATTGACTTGAGTCTGATAGCTTTCTATGCCGAGCTGAACGTCACCCACTATTTGTCGAATCACTAATCCTCTTATCCATAGATTGACTGCAGCAGCAAGAGACTTCTTTTCACGTGTGGGCAGATAATCGAGGTGGCCTTGGAGGTTCAATAGATATATATCTTCGAAATCATTTGGATATAGATGTTTAAAGTCGTTCTCCTCAATCACATGGTCTTTCTGATCAGCTCTTCTGAGGACAATCTTCTTCAGATAATCATATCCATACATTGGGAAGATTTCCACACTGACTACACTTAAAATACGCAGTTTAGAATGAGCCGCTCTGCGCCTCTATTCTGCATCATGTCTTTCAATGTAGAATCTTTTCTTTTTGAACCACCAATGTGAGATGCCGTATGAAGCAGCAACGTCGTACTCATATTCCTTTATTGTCCAAAACTGATCTGGGACCATCTGTTCAAGTCCTGGATCTGGATAGTTTACAGCTTTCATTTTTGAAATTGATAGAGGTGATCTGCTTCCCTGAGTTCCGGCACGTAGATAATCCAGATCTTTGTTGAAGAAGAACTCTGATTGGATAGTCATCTGTCCTGGTTCACCACCGAGAGGAAGTGGGTTGTTGACGTTGAATTGACTGATAGTGTCTTCTACTTTATCTGTCAACAGTTTATAGCCCTCCTCCATTTGGTATTGAAGATGAGCAGCATCTGGATGGAAGGCTTTGACAATCTCGTACGCTGGGCCTTATAGATCCTTTGGTGTAATCGATGAAATTTCCTGCTTCTCACAATACCACTTAATAAAGCTTCCCATGTATCCTGTAATGTGTAGCAGTGATTCTTCTGGAGGTGCTTCATGGTTGGCTACAATGGTGTTTGCCCAGTTGTTGTCAGGAACAATCAGATCAAACTCAGGAATGGTCCATGAAGGCTCTGGAGTTTCTGGCCTTTCCTCTGGCCACCAGCCTTGAGTCATTTCTTTTGTCGGTGTCGTCCAAGATGGCTTTGAATGTTTCCCCCTATATATGCATTCCACCAGTCTTCGTCATCAGACACCTTGGGAATGTGTTTGGTGGAAGCATCATCATCCTCAGAATCTGACTCTTGAGCAACGTATGATTCTACATTCATGACTTGATCTTCTTGAATGGAGGAGAAGGAAGTTGTAAACCTGGAGTCAACCATGGTCCATGCAGCATAGGATGAGGTTTTCGTAGTCTTTTGTGAACCTTGGCCTGCTGAGGAACCAGGTTGATTTGAAGGCTTAGGTGGAGGATTTGGTGGATTAGATTTAGGAGTATCTGTTGCACCTGATGATCCACCTGTACCAGATGAACCAGAACCACCAGTTGGAGGAGGAGGAGGAGGTGGTGGTTTAGGAGTTCCAGATTTTGATTCAAGCATCACGACTCTCATTTTCTTCTTTCCTTCTCTTTCACGAATGTCTATTAAGTACTGCATATGTTTATCACGATCTATCGAGTTCTGAAGAGCTTCATATAACTTCATGTGGACTTCGTGCTCTTTATGCTCATCAGTTTCAAACATTATATCGTGGAGAATTGATCTCATGTCTGAAGTAGGTAAGTCTTTGAACCTCTTGTGTAACGGAGCTTTCATAGCCCATTCAACTGCGTCCCTGATCTCTGCTTCAATTGCATTTATCACTTCAGTGTCAAAATTGAACCGCTCCAGCTTAGATAGACATCGATAAAGATGCTTGACTGATTTTGGCAGGTGGTGCTTCTCGAGAGCCTCGATTTGTTTTAAGGCCTCTTCAAGTAATTGTTCAGTAGTTTTGCTGGGAGGTGGTGATGGTGGTGGTGTAACTAGGTCATTATCAGTGACAACAGTTGGAGTGATGGTGGTTGTAGTTGCATCAAAAGTCACAGGTGGTGGAAGTGCGGTTAACAAGGATGATACAGGTGGTGGAAGTGTGGTTGCAGAAGATGTTGCTGATTAAGAGAGTGTTGGTGCAGACATAGGAGGAATGGTGGAGGTATCCTGTTGAATAGTAACCGAAAACATGGATTCGACTTCCTCCTTTTCGTCATTTTTTTATCCGAATCAGCATCAGAGGGTCTGTCCCTGAGGAATAGATCAACATAGGTAATGTCTGTATCAAGGTTCTTCAGAGAGGATAGGGATTCGGTTGAAACGTTCACTTCTTCAAGACGCACTAGTTCTTCAGATCTCGGCTTCAGAGTTTCTTGAAGATTTGGATGTGTTTCTTGTAACAGTTCATTTCCTCCTAACTCTGTGCCTTGAATTTCAGCATCAGTTAACTCAGTTTCAGGTTCAGGTACAGTACCCGTAACTGTCTCTGTCTGCACCTTTATCTGAAGTTCTTGTTCATTCATGTTAACATCTCCTCCATTAAATCCGTGACTCTCCGACTGGGTGTCACTGGAGTCAAGAGTGTCCTCCTGTGTAGCAGAGTGCTCCCTTTCTGCTCCAATTGGCTCTTGTGCACACGATGATTCAACATTTCGTTTCTTGAGCTCATATTGAGTCGTAGTCTTTGGAGTTGGAGTGGAAATAGTTAATAGCATCTGAGCAGCTTACTTCACTTCTTCACCTGCCTTCCCTTTTCCTTTACCTTTAACAACCGGAGGGGTGTGACGCGGCACTGATTCAGGTTCATGTATCGAAACACCCTTCCTTGGCTGTCTCTCAGACACCTCTAGACTCTGCAAGCTGGCTTCAATGCCCTGACGGAGTGTTGCATCATCTTCATCCATTAGTGTCATATCTGTCTCGGGTTCCTTGGACCCTTTTCCTTTCCCTTTCCCTATTTCACTCCTTCTCTTCTTCTGTTTTTGTGAGGGTGAATCTGCAGATTTTGATCTTTCTTGTATTTTCTTAGGAAGGTTGGCATAAGATGACTTAGAGGATGATTTAGTAGACTTAGATGGTGTGGGAGTGGGAGTGGATGTGTCATCAATTATAGTACATGAAGCCTTTTTAATGTATTTCTTGTAGTAATCGGCTTTCCTTATTTTATCAGTGATAAGAGTCTTAAGGATTGGCTTTCCAAAGACCTCTTTGTCTGTTCCTTTAGCTACAAACTTCAAATTGCCGATAATATTTTCATCGCCGGCTTCATGGAGGGCAGACTCGCTTCTTGGACTAAACTGATGTTTTTCCTGCAGATGCTTCATGATTAGCTTTGAGAATCTAATGCTGGGGATCACCCTTTTGTCTTTGGATTTCTTTCCCTTAACTTTCTTTAGTGCATTTTGTTTGTCGGTAATGAAGGTTTCCATTGCTAAAGTAAATTCTTCCCAGATGTGTTCCGCATAGTCAATGTTTGCACTGTTCACCACTCCCCACAGAATTTGCAGTATCGGGGCCCTTACTCTCTCAAACCCAGAAGTCTTACCCGTTAGGCAAAGGTTGAGAATTGTGATGATTGCCCTCCAGGGTTGAAACATCTCATTGGTGATGATTCCAGATATCTTAGTGATCTTCTCTGGATAGCCCAATTCTTCGACAAACTCCATTAACTCTTTAGCGGATGGTGGAGAGATGAATGGATTGTCGGGGTCTCTTGGAGTGATTTGAAGAGCATCCCTGAGAGTGTCTGCAGATATGTCATACCACTTGTCTTCAAGTTGACAAGTGTATACAACTGTGATCTTGTCCCATTCAACTGTGTTCCAGAACTGTTGTAGGTAGATAGACGGAATTGTGCATCGTAAAGTCTAGCACCAAAGAAATTGGTGTTCTTCAGAAGGTCAATTTCCATTCTATATATCGGATTTGGTTGGTTTCTATCCACGTCCACAAAGCAGTTGCTTCTAGCGATAGTAACACATTCCTCAAAAGGAAGAATTTGATCATCAGTAAGTGTAGTGGGTGGAACAACAGTAGCTTGGTTCTCAGGAGAAGTGATGTCTGCCATTGTATTTCTATAGTACACACATTCACAACAAAAATATTTGAAAATTTGTTATGTTAGATGAGGACTGCAGAATAACCACATAAGGTATTTGTAGAGAGAAGCTCATGCAACAGGATACTAAAACATGGTCAAGGCATGGCTTGCACTTAGTTGGAAACATGATATCTATGAGACAAAGACACATTAAACATTTAAATCTCATGTATACCACAAGGTAATGACAGTCAATGATGATCAAGTTAAGTGTACAAAGACATAGCAGATGTGAAAGCAACACACATGACATAAGATATATAATGATGAACAAGTCACATAACAATCAGCATATAAAGCATATGACAATCTCATAGAGACAAGACATATATGAAACAAGTCATACAAGCAAAAACTGCTCAAGACAAAACGCACTGGGTCAAACCGCATAAAATCAATCTTTACTTGGTCAAACCGCTTAGGATCAAACCGCATAGGGACAAACCGCATATATCCAAATGCTTGGGTCAAACTACATAGATCAAACCGCATAGAACAAGATGCATATGACAAACCGCATGATATCAAACCGCATAGGTCAAAACGCATAGGTCAAGTCGCATGGGTCAAACCGCATATATCAAACCGCATAGGTCAAAACGCTTAGGTCAAACCGCATAAATCAAATCGCATAGAATCAAGACGCATATGACAAACCGCATGATATCAAACCGCATAAGTCAAAACGCATAGGTCAAGTCGCATGGGCAAACCGCATATATCAAACCGCATAGGTCAAACCGCTTAGGTCAAACCGCATAGGTTTTCATGACACAGACAAACCGCTTTCAGGCATATGAGACAAACCGCTTACAAGAATATTAGATATGACAAATCGCTTTCAAGAATTTTCCCTATTATCAAATCGCATACAAGAAAATATTGACCAAAACGCACTCAGGCACAGCCATGGACAAAATGAATCCAAGAATTACAACAAATCGCTCATTAGAGCCATCTACAATACCAAAAACGCTTCTAAGGGAGATCAATTCAGTTTTAATCAAAGATTACTACCAACATCAATAATCAATCTCACAGATCCATAACCATCAAAAAGTGTTCTAAGATCTCAATCACACACACAACATGAGGGGCAACAATACGAAAGGGAAAAAACCTATAAGTCTATACCTATGTATTCAAAACAACAAATCCAACTGCTACATCTCTAAACCCAGTACAAATCATAAGAGAGGAATACAAACCTAGATGAGGTTTTCGAATGAAACAAACAAGGAGAAAGCTGCACAAATAATGATGATCAGAGGTGTTATAAGTGAATGAATTTTTGATAAATAAAACAAATCATTATGATTTCTACATACCACGAGTGGAATAATTGATCAAACCGCTTCGAAGAATATTGAGAGAAGAGACTGAATGTTTGACTAAGATTTTTAGAAGGTTTGACCAATGGACAAATCGCATATTATTTATACCAAAACAAAACTTTCACTCTTTGACACATTTGGCCCTTGCGTTTTAACAAATCGCATGACGGGACATTGATTAGACAAACCGCATTCAAAACAATTATTTTAGATAAAACTCACACTTAAAACACATAACTTATCATTATTTGGCAGATTCGATTCCTTAATTATCATGCAACATCAATTATTACCATTTATATTCCTAACAGGATCAATCACATGAACAATACATACAAAAGCTTCACAAACCATTTCAAGCAACACATTTACTCAGGAAGCATGATGACATACATTGTACAAATATCTAGGAACCAATTAGTCACTCAAAAATATATATCCAACATATAGCACATACTTATCACAAGAAGCCATATAGAGCGCAGGAGATAATACCGAGATTAGATGCAATAATGCAGAGACAAATTGTCAGAAAGGTATAGCAATAGATAATTAATTCTCCACCTCAATCAATGACACAACATAGAATAACCATGAGTAGTCACTGATTGAATTTGAACCATTTATGCACCCAAAATTCTTAAAAGACTTAAGTGTAGAGGAACAATAGGCATGTTTTAAAACAAGCTTGAACTTCTGTTCGAACTTCATCTAAAGACCCGTGTCATTAATGAATGACATTTCTAGGACTGTAGATGTTATCGATACCAGAAGACATGCCTTTGAATCTATTTTTGAGATTTTCTGATTTTTAAATTTTTATGGGTTTTAGAAAAAATTTGAATTAAATTAAAAATAGATTATTTTGAGATAAATGAATGAACTAAATTAAATTAATTTTTTTTAATCATAAGAAAATATACAGTATAGAGTGTATTAAGATTGGATTTACTGTCAAGTGTTGAGGTACGAGTCTTGGGTTGAGGTGATCAGGAATCATAGTACATGCTTATCAATTCTGACATGCTGAAGCTCCTGAATGAGGAGGCTTCATTTCTGCTGGAAACCAGGTCATGATGTTCATGATTGAATTGAGCATTGTACCTATAAAGGAATTAGGAGTACATGCACTAATAACACATGTAGGTGTGCATTTAGGTGGGTTAATAGCAATAGTATCCAGACCTTTTGTTGTTCCCCGTTCACTATCGTTTAAAACAGTTCAAGTTTATAAAACAAGTTAAAAGTGAACAATGACTGAAATTAACATAAAGAAAACACACTAAGTAATTTTCAACATCATATTCTTATTAGAAATAATTCAACAAAGAATACGTTACCCAAGTACTTGCGGAATAGTACTTGGGATTGAAATGACAAAGTTTGGTGATTCCTCTCTAAGCTCAGGCTATGTTTGAGCACAACTCTTAGAGCTCACTGAGCTATCTCAGGAACTAAGTTGTATTTGGAGGAGTGAAAAGATGGCTTGCGTGTATGTGTTTTTACAATTCACAAGCTTAACCTTTTCACTCCATCTCTTATGCTATTTATACATGTATGGTATTTGACTCTTTCCTAAGTGACAAACTGACATCACACAGAAGACAAAATACTGATGTATTTTGTCTCTGTTTACAAAGACTATTCTAGGTAAGAGACAAGACTACTTTCCTAAGTTCAGTGATGACACTGAGCCTGATGTTTTGCTATTCAGGGAAAGTTGACTTTGGATGATAAGGACCTCGTCTTATCTGATTCAACCTTTCCCGCTTTGTCCCGCTCTTTCTTCAGTCTTTACATTCTTCAGTCTTCTACTTCAGTTTGTCTTCAGTGTAAGAAGTTGGATAGGAATCTTAGGGATTCAGTGAGTTATTGTCATCACTCACTGAATCCATCATCTTCTTCTTGACTCAGTCTTCACCCTTTAAGTTCCGCCTTACTGAGTGGAGAGACTTCTTCTTAGCCTCTTACTGAGTATCCTGAAGACGACTCACTGAGAGACTATGCACTCAGTGACCTGTTTGTGTTAACGGATTAAATACTTGGGCTATTTTCTATTCAAATCCTAGATTAAGGAGTTTGGGTATTTACTGAACCCAACAGTCTCCCCCTATTTGGATATACAAATAGCCTAAGTGGTTGATCTGTGTAAGTGAGCAAGAGGCTTCTTCTTACACTGAATGTACTAATGAATACAATAGGGAACACTGAGTAAATGAATAAAACATACATCGTTTATTGATCAGATTACAAAGTTCCTATCACTAGTACAAAAGATAAAACAAAATGATGTCATTCCAGATGGATACCCAGTGCTTCAAGCTTCACTTTCTTGGTGATGAGTGTTTCCCTGTCAGGATGGTCTCTGATCTTGGCATTCAGGTCTTGACAGAACCTGATGTTCGCTGGGGATTGGATCTGAGAGGCCACAGGAATATAGCTGATCATTGCAGCCACTCCAGCCTGATCAATGTCACTCCATCTTTGAAATGCAGGGTTCCCATAGACATCAATGTGAAATAGCCCTCTTTCAGGCTCTTCAATCACTAGACAGTTCACAAAATTAACACCTTCAGGTAGTTCTCTGTTGCAATCAAGGCCAGGCACTTTGATCTCAGGTTGGAAATCAACTCTTTTCCTTTTGCCAGTGGAAGCTTGTGGTTGAGATCCTTGAGGTGCAGTCAAGGCGGGCTGAATTCTTAGTTGGGTTGGTGCTTCCCTCAGCCTTTCATACCTTTTGCTAAGCATCTTCATCAGCTCCTTGACCACCTTATTTTGCTTCTTTCCAATGATCGGACCAAGTTCATCAAGTTCAGTGATCCCAAAGTCACTGAACTTTAAGGGATCATGAACCTCAAAGTGTCTTTTGTCATCTCCTCTGTAAACATTCATAGCCAATGGTTTGGTGTTGGGAATGATTTTGACATCAGTGATTTTTTCAGGAAGCCTTCGGCTGGTCATTGTCCAGTTATATTCTTTGATTCTGTTTTGCCTGAGAGCTTCAGTTTTCTTTCTCTTTTCTTCATACTGAGCTCTCATTGCAGCCATTTGAGCAGCCTGAGCTTCCATGAACTTCTGTCCTGCCTGACCCTTTTTAAGCTTGCTTGCATCTATTCCCACATTTTCAGCTTCTTCGACATTCACTTGGGTCAATGCCTCCTTAGTCTTCTTATCATCCTCAGCTTGTTTCAATTTTCTTTCTTCTTTGGCAAGGTGTTTGGTTAGCTGTTGAGGAGTGAAGAGGTATTCAGTGTCACCGATTTTGTAGGGGATCCTCTCAGGCTCAGTAGTTGTCAGTATGCCTTTGCCCTTGTCCTGTCCTGAGGAGGATGATGCAATGATGGGTGGTGGTGTTGTCATGATAGGTGTTGAGACTGTCAGTGTTGTTGTTGTTGCTGCTTGAGGTGGAAGTGATGAGATTGGTACTGCAGAGACTGGTGCTGATGATGATGATGTTTGAGCTGCTGAGACTGGTGGTGTTTGCTCCCCCTCAGTGTGAAGAGGAGTTTCTTCAGCAGTATTCTCCCCCTCAACTGTTGCCGTAGCGTCAGTGAGGGCAAGAGTTGGAGTAGGTGCTGAGGGGGACTGACCAGCTTGACCCTTGAAGGCCTGATAGATTTCAGTCATCATGGCCTTTATTTCTGAAGTATCTGCTTGAAGACCAGTGACCTTTGCATCCAAGTTTGCATGAGATAACTCCAAGGCAGTCATTCGTGGACCAAGATTCCAAGCCATTGAAGACGAGGCCTGAGTCAAGGTAGCTACCTGAGTGTTTAGTGAGTCCATGGTGGTCTGAAGAGTCTGAACTGAAGATTGAAGACCCTGAACATTCGCAGACTTGAGCATTTCTATAAGGTCAGTGAGCCTGGATGAATTCTTTGCATAAGCTTCAGTTGCCTCCAGCACTTTGGCATTGAGCGCTGGGTCCTCTTTGACAGCGTCCCTGATTTCATCAATCGTAACCCCAACTGTCTGAAGATGCTTGAGGAACTTAACCATGTGTTCATCCAGGTTGACAAGATGATGGTACATAAGATCTCTGTGCTCATGAACATTTTCGTTGAAGGTGAGCACATCAGATCTCAGGTCAGCGTAACTGGCAGCAGCCTCAGTGTGTTGATCCCAAAACTGTTCAGTAACCCCAGAAAACAATCTCCTTGAAGCCCTACTGATCCACTTAACCAGTTGTCTTTTAGTGAGTGGATGAACATTGTCAAATCTTTTGAATTCGTCAGAGAGCTGGAAGATGAGGCTGAGTCATTGTCTTCAGGCAGAAAAGGTGACTCAGTCTGTTCCTGTGGATCAGGCTGAGGCTCTTGTTCAGTTTGAACCTCAGCGTCCACTTCTTCCCCTGCTGATAAGATTTCTTCATCACTTTCAGCATAGTCATCATCAGATTCTAGCAGCTCAGTAACCTCAGCAATAGTTAACAAGGGAGTGGGAATGGGTTCCATATCAGCGGGGGGTATTGATCCCTCTGAGTCTTTGTCCCCCGTGGACCCCTCAGACACTGGTGGGAGTTTCCCAGCGTCTTCTCGGGAGTCAGGATTGGTTATGGGTTCCGTATCGGCGGGTTGTTTCTTTCCCTCCGAGTCTTTGTCCCCCAGTGACCCCTGAGACACTGGTGGGTATTTCCCAGTGCCTTTAGCAGAGTCAGTGAATGTTGTATCCCTATCAGTGGATTGTTTGTATTCCCCTGAGTCTTTGGGATCGATCAGTGTGCCCTCAGACAAAGGCTTGGATTTGCTAATGTCATCACTGGGCAAAGTGGAAGGCGCTCCCCTACCAGCGGGTTGTTTGTTTCCCTCTGGATCTTGGGGAGTAGTAGGTGTGACCAAGGGCACTGACTGTGATGTATCAGTGTCCTTCGTTGTCACGGGGGTGGTTGTTGCCTGGTCAGTGGGTGTCTGTTTGGTCTCAGGCCTTTTGTGCCTCTTCGGCGGTGCTCCTGAAGCCTCAGGGCCCTGAGACTTTGGTTTAGTCTTAGTCCCAGTCTGAGACTTCCCCTTTTTCTTTTTAAGAGCAGGGTTTGGAGACACTGATCCCTCCTGGTTGTTTACAGCAACCATATGGGCCGTCAATTCTATAGGTGTGACAAGGGATGGGTCCTTTTGAAAGTTTGAAGGACTCAGGATGCCAGGTAAATTTCCAAAATTTTCATCCTGAGTATAATTGGCACCCAGTAACGATTGTAAAGCACAAGAGACAAACCTAGGATACGAAATATACTTCGTCCTAGTTTTGCTCTGTAGCTTCGTTACAAGATCACTGTAAATGATCTCCCCTATGTCGACAGTGACCCCATTCATCAGGCAGTATGCCATCATCAACTGAATAGAGTTTACCTGTTCAGTGGATGAGTGGTTCCCGCCGAGGACCTGAATCACAAAAGTGAAAAGGATCCTCCAAGCCACGGGGAATGAACTTTTAGTGACTGGGGTCTTGTCCAAAAATGTGGGATCCAAAACGATTTGTTTTAACCCATCCTTCACTGTGGAAGGTTCAGGATGGGCGACATAAACACCTTTGTTGTAATCTAACCCTGTTGAAGTGCAAAAAGTTTTGTAATCCAGGGTATATTGTTGCCCCCCATTTAGACTGAACCTGATGAGATACTCCCTGAGTGGTCTAAGGTTATTCTCATCAGTCGAAGGAGTCGGGTCAAAGGCTTTAGCAGTTGCCCAAAACTCCCTGAGGTAGTTTGGGTACACCACTGAGGGACACTTTACAAAGGCCGTTTTTAGTGGGCAGTTGAATAAAAATTTTACAATGTCTTTATAGGTTGGGACATTTTCAGGGTATTCAAAATTACCTATGACATTGTTTGTTTTGAATTCAATGTTTGATAGATCCCCTACCCACTGAGAAGCAAACTGGAGAGATTGTGTTCTAGCCATATCTTTTAAAGAAGTTTTTAGGGTTTTAAAAAAACGTTTGGCAAGAACAGTTAAAAATGTTTAGATCTCTCTAGTTAGTGATGAAAAACTTTTGTAAATGTTTACAAGAAAGGTTTTCCAAAAGAGGTTTTGAAGGTTTTTGAGAACACACAAATATTTCTGGATTTGAGAAAAGATTTTGACAGAGTTTAATTGCAGAAATTGATTTGTGTGTGTTGTTTGTGTAGAAGAAGAGGGTATTTATAGAGTGATAAGAGGGGTGTTTTGTGCACAAATGGAAAAACTAAGAGTAGGTTTTTGAAAGACTTTTGAAATTCCCCATTTAATGCTACCACTCCATTACCCGCAGTAAAAATCCCGTTTTTCAAGGGAACAGTTGAGGTGTACAGTAAAAGTGCACCATTGCAGAGAAGAAATATCAATTTGATATTTCTTGTGAGAGGCAATAAATGCCAAGTGGGATGACAGTAAGACAAAGAGACATATATTCCTTTATTAAATTGGCATAGTTACCAACCTAGGACATTAAAGTAACTGATACTTGGACCATTTAGTTACTCATTCAATGCTCTTTGTCAAGTGTCAGGGACCCTGAATGAGTATTACTCATTCAGTGAGAGGTTTATTTTGGATTTTCAGGGAGGATGAACCATGTCAGAGAGCTTACTGAGATTGGTTTTCAAATACTTGACTTTCAATGTCAAGCATTCCCAACTCAGCTTTCAGTCTCCTGAAGGTGGGCTCATCCAAGGGTTTGGTGAAGATATCAGCCAGTTGATATTCAGTAGGGATGAAATGAAGTTCTATGTCTCCTTTCATTATGTGATCCCTGATGAAGTGATATCTGATATCAATGTGTTTGGTTCTTTGGTGGAGGACAGGGTTGTTGGAGATTGCAATTGCACTAGTGTTATCACAGAAGATAGGCACCATTTTGTAATGGATGTCATAGTCACTGAGTTGACTTTTCATCCATAATACATTGGCACAGCATCCTGCTGCAGCTACATATTCAGCTTTAGATGAGGACATAGCCACTGATTGTTGCTTCTTTGCACTCCAACACACCAGTTTTCCTCCAAGAAATTGACAGGACCCTGAGGTACTTTTTCTATCCATGTTGCAGCCAGCATAATCAGAATCAGAGTAACCCTTGAGATCAAACCCTGAGCATATTGGATAATATAGTCCAAGGTTTGGGGTTCCTTTCAGGTACCTGAGTATTCTTTTGGCTGCAGTGAGGTGGGATTCTTTTGGATTGGACTGATATCTTGCTATTAGACAGACTGAGAATTGTATGTCTGGTCTAGTAGCAGTTAGATACATCAGTGAGCCAACAATCCCTCTGAAATGAGTTTGATTGACTGATTTGCCAGTGAGATCAGGTCCAAGGTTGTTAGGTGGAACCATTGGTGTCTTCACTGAGGCATAGTCAAATATCTCATATTTCTTCAAGAGATTTCTGGTGTATTTCTCTTGACTGATGGATATACCTTTATCAGTTTGCCTGATTTGAAGTCCAAGAAAGTAAGTGAGTTCCCCCATCATGCTCATTTCAAACTTCTTTGTCATCAGTTTTTCAAACTGTTTGCAAAGTTTGTAGTTTGTTGAGCCAAAGATGATATCATCAATATACACTTGGACTAGTATCACATCCTGTTGGGTTCTATAGACAAACAGTGTGTTGTCTATCTTTCCTCTGACAAACTTGTTTTGTATCAGGAAGGCTGAGAGAGTTTCATACCATGCCCTGGGAGCTTGTTTAAGTCCATAAAGGGCTTTGTCAAGCTTGCAGACATAGTCAGGAAATTCACTACTCTCAAAGCCAGGAGGTTGCTGAACATACACATCTTCCTTGAGATCACCATTTAGGAATGCACTTTTAACATCCATTTGGTAGACCCTGAAGTTCATGTATGTTGCATATGCAAGGAAGATCCTGATGGCTTCCATTCTTGCAACAGGAGCAAATGTCTCATCATAGTCAATGCCTTCTTGTTGACTGTATCCTTTGGCTACAAGTCTGGCTTTGTTTTTAATGACAGTGCCGTTTTCATCAGTTTTATTTCTGAAAACCCACTTCATTCCTATGACTACTACATCCTGAGGACATTTGATCAAGGTCATGACCTTGTTTTTATCAAACTGTTGCAATTCATCTTGCATAGCCTGAACCCAGCTTGGGTGTTTTAGAGCTTCAGTGACACTTTTGGGTTCAATGTCTGATAGGTAATCAGCATATAGACATTCATTGGCTGAAGCTGCAGTTAGACTAGCAGCCATGCTTCTAGTGAGCATGCCCTCAGTGGGTTCACCAATGATGTTTACAAGCTCAATGTCCTGAGATCTAGTCCACTTACTTTGTGGTCTGGGATCTGAGCTTGAAGATGTCACTGGGAGTTCAGATGTGAGTTCAGGTGCAAGAGCCACAGGATAATTTAGAACATCTATTGAGATGTCAAGATCAGGTTGAGGATCATGAGTAACAGGCTCCTGATCATTTGGATCATTGTTACTTATCCCAGTAGGGACAGACTGATTATCAATGAATTCATTGATGGTTGGTTGGGGTAGGTTGTGGGGTAAGACATAATATGAGATGTCAGCATCAGCTTGATATGAGGAATTGAGTTCAGTGTTGTACTCATCAGGAGGATATCTTGATGAGTTATCAATTCCAATTTCCTCCACTGAGGTGTTGGTGAACCTGATGCTTTCAGTACTTTCATCAAAGGTGACATGAAAGGTTTCCTCAACTTGTTGTCTCCTTGTGTTAAAAACCCTGAAGGCTTTGGAGATCAGTGAGTAGCCTAAAAAGTATCCATCATCAGCTTTTGCATCGAACTTGCCTAGATGATCCTTGTGGTTGTGAATGAACACAGGACATCCAAACACATGAAAATAGCTGATGTCTGGAAGTCTACCTTTGAAGATCTCATATGGGGTTTTATTATGTCTTTTGACAATGATTGACCTGTTTTGAGTGTAACAGGCAGTTTTGACTGCTTCAGTCCAGAAATGTTTTGAGAGGGCTGAGCCATTTAACATAGTTCTAGCAGCCTCAATGAGAGTTCTGTTTTTCCTTTCAGCAACCCCATTTTGTTCAGGAGTATAAGGAGATGAGAAATTTTGAGAAATTCCTTTTTCATCACAGAAACTCTCAAGTTCTTGATTTCTGAACTCAGTGCCATTGTCAGTACGGATTTGTTTGACAGTAATGTCATTCTGGTTTTCAATCTTCCTGATGAATGACATTATTGCATCAGCTGCCTGACTCTTTTTCGAAAGAAAGTATACCCAAGTGTATCTTGAGAATTCATCAACAATGACAAGTGTATACTTCTCATGCTGGATTGATCTGGGACTGACAGGTCCAAAGAGATCCATGTGCAGGAGGTGAAGGCAGCTTTTGATGGAGAAGTTTTGTTTGGTTTTGAATGATGCTCTGTGGTGTTTACCCTTTTCACAGGCAGAGCATGGTTTGTCTTTTGCAAAGACCAGTGATGGTAAGCCAAGGACCTTGTTTTGTTTTGCCAAGTTGTTGAGGTTTTTGAAGTTCAAGTGTGAGAGTCTCTTATGCCACAGCCAGTTGATAGTTTCAGTGGCTTTAGCAAAGAGACAAGTTCCATCTTGGGAGAGAGTTGACATGTCAAGCACATAAACATCATCTCTCCTAGGAGCTATCAACACAACTTCCTTGTTGGCATTAAAAATGGTACCTTGTTTATCATTGAATTGTACAATGAATTTTGCATCACATAGTTGATTGACACTGATGAGATTGTATTTGAGACCATTGACATAGGCTATTCTAGAGAAAACTATTCCATTGCAGTTTACTGAACCATAACCTTCAGTGGGACATGATGAGTTATCACCAAATACTACCTTGGGCCCTGGTTCCTTTACATACTTGTGCAGATATTCCTTCACACCAGTCATGCTTCTTGAGCATCCACTGTCTAGATGCCAAATAGGCTCCCTGGCATGTCTCTGCACAAGTAGTAAACTGAATTAGTTTCTCTTCGTGACCCACTTACTAGTGGGCTTGGATCTCAAGGTCTCTTTGAAATTTGCAATCGACTCATGGTCAGTGGTTGTGTGCAAGGTGCTACCACAGGTTTTGCATTTAGAGGCTGAGGATGACTCAGTGACTCTGGGTTGTTTGGAATTTCTCCTTGCATGAATGATACTGTCATGTTGGGATGTCTCATGAGCTGGATTACCGCATATATCACAGCATGTATTCATGAGACAATCATCCTGATGATGATCATTGAACCCACAGTGAGGGCAGAGAGGAAAAGGTTTTGCTCTATTCTTTGGGGCAGTTTTGGAGGATGAAGCATACTGATGACCAACTTTGGTATAGTTTGCTTGACTGACATACTGTATATGATCTGCAGTCCTGTGATCATCCTTTTTGCATACCATGCAAAAAAGGATTCTATAGCAGTTGTCAGTGGTATGGGTGGTGTAATGACACAGCTCACACTTTTGTTTGTTTTTGGAGGTTGACTTAGACTTAGAGGAACTGGAGGAAGCTGACTTTGTTTCCTTGATTGGTTCAGGGACCTTTTCAATGGATTCCATTTTTTCAGTAAGCTTCCTCACGAGTTCAGTCAGTTGCTGGATTTGGTCAGCTTCAGTGGGGACAGAGGATGATGAAGTTTCAGCAGGAGTAGACTCTTGTTGGATTAGTTTTGCTTGTCTTTGAAGGATGGTTCTACCACGTCCAGACCTTTCTTTTGGTGAATGAGGATTGAATTGTAGTGGAGTAAGCTCAGAGCTTGGAGCAGCACCCTGAAGAGGTTTCAGTGGTGGAAGCGGTGCTTGAGATTCTGCTTCAGACTCAGAGATGTGTTCAGTACCACTGGGCACATCAGGGAGTCCAAGCATGCTCTTTAGAGCTTGACTTTCAGGCTCTAGAATCCTTCCAGAATCGAAGTTTGGAAGCTTACTCTCAGGATTAACTCGTTCAATCCATTCACTGGAATTTGAATTAGCCAACATACTTGTAATCATGCCACCAGACACAAATGGCTTAGGAGACTGGTCTTTGTTGAGAGAGTCAGGGAGATGATCTTCACCTATGACTCTCTTCTTGCTGCTACTGGGGGCTCCCACAGCATCAAAGACCCTGGGATTCTTAGCAGTCCAACTCTTAAGAATATCATTTGCCTTATTAAGTTCATCTTGAAGATTCTGATTTCTTTTAACTAGTTCAGTGTTTTGAATTTGCAAAGTGACAGCCTCAAGCTTAGCTTGTTTTAAAATAAGCAATTCATCCCTACACTTATTCAATTCAAAACTTAACTTGTTGTATTTAGAAAAAAGATTCAGTCTTTGCTCTTCTACAAACTTAAGGTCAACATTAAGATAATTCATATAAGACTGCCAATCAGAGTCATCATCCATAGAAAGTAAAGTGTTTACCTTCTTCATAGTGATGTTGACCCATTCCCCGTTCCTAGCATGATTCTTCCCAACAGCTAGCTTGTCTTCTTCTGAGAGAGCCATTAGAGCACTGACATGTACCATTTCATCATCCGATGAGATTGGCTCTTCATCCCAGTCAAACGTTTCAGCAACAAGGCCTTTGTTCTTACCCTGCACAGATTGAACAATTTTTGTTGTTTCTGAGGGACTGGCCTCAAGCAATGCAAGCTTAGCTTTTGCTTTCTTATACTTAGCTTCATAATCAATGGTTTTGTTAAGATCAGATTTGTTTTGAACATTTTGATGAGACTGGTAGATTTTAGGTTGAAATTTGCTAAAGCCTGAAGACTGATTAGATCCTGATGGTTTGTAAGAGGGTTCAGAAATTGTTTTTGAAAAACAGTCTTTTGCAAAATGGCCTCTTTTATGACACTTGTAGCATTCAGTGTCTTCAGTTGCTTTAGCAGTTGAAAAACCTTTGTTTCTTTTTATAAACCTTCGAGAGTTAGCGAGGAGTGCCCTTTCCTGAAATTCAGCATTCAGGTCACTTAGGTACTCCTCACTTGATCTCTCATCAGGCTCATCATCTGAGTTTTCTTGGAAATCTTGAACTACATTGTTAGAAAAGAAAGCAGTTGATATTGGTGATGAGGTAGTGGTCAGGGACTTCTTGACTTCCTGAGACTTCTTCAAGTCAGGGTATCGTCTGTTGATGAGGTTTTCCTCATAGACAAATTTCCCATAAATTTCAGGAAGCTCAAGATTTTGGATATGATTAGCATTCCTGAGTCCCTGAGAGAAATTCAACCATTTCTCAGGGAGACTGTTTACAAAACCAACATTAATTTCATGCTTAGACAAATTTACACCATCATTTGAAAGTTCATTTAAAAGAGTTTTGTATCTGGTGTAAGTTTGAGAGAGAGTTTCTGAGTCCTTAGCCCTGAAGGTGTTATACTCAAGTTTCAGGTCCATTATCCTGTTTTCCTTGGTATCAGATGGTCCTTCATGACTATGAACTAGGTCATCCCAGGTTTGCTTAGCAGTGCTACAGCTTATAACAGACTCCATAATATCGTCAGGGAGACAAGATATTATGATACTTTTGAGTCTTTGGTCCTGGTTGACCACTCTCCTTTCATCCTGGGTCCACTGAGCTTCAGGTTTGGGCAACCCTTCAGCAGTCTTTGGGACAAATGGACCTTCATTTATGCACTTGACATAATAAGGTTCCATCCCAATCAAATAGCAAAGCATTCGCTTTTTCCATTTGTTGAATTTGCCAACTTCAAGTCTAGGGGCAACAGCTGAATAAGCTCCACCCTTTTTATCGACTAGTTGGGGTACATCAATTTCAGCCATTTAGGATCCTAATTTAAAAACTTTTAGAGCGGCCTAAAAAACGAGTTTTATAATTAGCCTTGCTCTGATACCACTTGTTGTTCCCCGTTCACTATCGTTTAAAACAGTTCAAGTTTATAAAACAAGTTAAAAGTGAACAATGACTGAAATTAACATAAAGAAAACACACTAAGTAATTTTCAACATCATATTCTTATTAGAAATAATTCAACAAAGAATACGTTACCCAAGTACTTGCGGAATAGTACTTGGGATTGAAATGACAAAGTTTGGTGATTCCTCTCTAAGCTCAGGCTATGTCTGAGCACAACTCTTAGAGCTCACTGAGCTATCTCAGGAACTAAGTTGTATTTGGAGGAGTGAAAAGATGGCTTGCGTGTATGTGTTTTTACAATTCACAAGCTTAACCTTTTCACTCCATCTCTTATGCTATTTATACATGTATGGTATTTGACTCTTTCCTAAGTGACAAACTGACATCACACAGAAGACAAAATACTGATGTATTTTGTCTCTGTTTACAAAGACTATTCTAGGTAAGAGACAAGACTACTTTCCTAAGTTCAGTGATGACACTGAGCCTGATGTTTTGCTATTCAGGGAAAGTTGACTTTGGATGATAAGGACCTCGTCTTATCTGATTCAACCTTTCCCGCTTTGTCCCGCTCTTTCTTCAGTCTTTACATTCTTCAGTCTTCTACTTCAGTTTGTCTTCAGTGTAAGAAGTTGGATAGGAATCTTAGGGATTCAGTGAGTTATTGTCATCACTCACTGAATCCATCATCTTCTTCGTGACTCAGTCTTCACCCTTTAAGTTCCGCCTTACTGAGTGGAGAGACTTCTTCTTAGCCTCTTACTGAGTATCCTGAAGACGACTCACTGAGAGACTATGCACTCAGTGACCTGTTTGTGTTAACGGATTAAATACTTGGGCTATTTTCTATTCAAATCCTAGATTAAGGAGTTTGGGTATTTACTGAACCCAACACCTTTGTATGATTCACAGTCAGCCTTTGTGTTGCCATTGGTGGCCAACATTTTGATGGGAATCCATTTGAATCCAACATTCTTAAAAATTCTGCCAGTGGGCATCCACTTAAGGCAAGAGCTAGGAGTGTTAGATTCCTCAGTCATAGTAGAAGATGTAATCTTTTTCCTATTCCAAATTTTGGAATCTTTGTTGTTAAATTGTTTCTTAGGAGAGGGGTTAACATTTTGAGACTTCTTTAGTGCACTAGATGATCTTCTTACATCCCTTGTCTTACGAGTTTGAGCTTTAACATGAGCATTATCTTTCATTTTATCGGAATGAGGTAGTGAAGTGACTGGTTTTGACAAAACTTTGTTCTCATCAACTTGGGAGGCAAGCCTTGATTTTGAAGGCTTAGATCTTTCTGATATAAATATAGTAGTCTGCCTAACAACAGACCGCTCTCTAGAGAGATGAGAAACTGGCTTCCGCAAGGTTGATGGTTTTGCAAACTTAGTGTTTACACTTTTCCCAATGGTTTTTCTAAGCTCATTTTTTAAGGCAACGATCGCAAAACACCTATCCTGAAGTTGTGCTTTGACATCGTCAATTTTTGCTAACAAAGAGTTTGTATGTTCTATTGACTTAGTTCTATCTTCTTTGGCAGGGACACATTGATCTATGTGAAGCTTTCTCAGAGACTTATTTTCCTTTAATAATTTGGCCACACACAATGCTAATTCATCATTCCTAGTTTTAATGGCATCAATGACCTCTAAATCAAGATTATTCGTAACCAAATTACTTTCCTTATGCATATCAGAAATATGTTTCTTCAAATTGCAGATGGTTGAGTCTTTGTCCTGAAGCTGAGCTTTTAAATCGTTGATTCCAAAAAATTCACGAAATTTAGGGAATTCTGGATTTTTGCATGGTTTTGTAGTTTGAAAACTTTCTTCTTTTCTTTGTATTGCAATTTCAAGCGAAATGCAATGTTTTTCAAGTATTGAGTATTTGTTTGAAAGTTCATCAAAAATTTTCTTATCAACCACATTATTAGTCATGATATGCTTTATCTTTGACTCAGCCTCAGTTACAGAACATTTATCAAGATTATGTTCTGTAATGTAATCAGTTTGCACAGAAGTAATTGCAGATGTATCATTATGACAGTTACCAATAATTCAACACCCAATGTTTTTTCATTCACCATTCTGCATTCAGCATCCACCTTTTTTGGGACAAGAGTTTCTGAGCATCTTGTTGCATCAATCTTTGATATTTCTGACATTCTGACTTCAGCAATACCCGATGATTCGACTGATACAGTACCCAACTCCTCATCACAACTCTCTATCGACTGCACCCGACATTCATTCACGTTTTCATTTTTCTGTGTACCTTCCTCAATGTACTTCTTCACATTATCCATAAGATGGATAAGTTTCTCAATGAACACGTTAATTTCCATTCCAGTGTGTCTTTTGAAAGACATTTCAGTCATGTGATGATCATAATCTGATGTGAATTCCCTACTAATGAATGACTGAAATTGTTTGTGGATCACCTGAAGTGCAGCACTAGAACTATCTTCTTGGACATTTTCTTTGTCAAGTTGTTGTTCCAATTGTTCTAAGTTCAATAGTAATGTTCCCGTTAATGTGGATAATACTTAACGGAAAGAGCATTACATGTTCGTTCCATTCTTTTAGGTAGAAGTAACATGAGGTGTGAGTGAAGTTGTTGGTAAGGTTCAATGCTACTTTCCTTTTGCATGGCATTCTGTAACCTAAACTGGCGCAATTCTCTCTCTTCAGACTCTGAGCATGAAGATCTCAAATCATCATTAATTGATTCAATCATGTTTAGCCGTTCAGTGTTGCCAACACTTTCATTGTTGTCCACAACATCATACAATTTAAGTACATTTGAAATCACTAGATCAGGAGTGTAAGACATGATATTTTATGTTAAAAGGATTGTTGGTATGATTGGATTTGGTAGTTGACGTTGATTTATGATTTGATTGTGTTAAAATCAGGTGACAAGTCTCAATTTTCCGCAGGAATAGCAAACAACTAAACACAAACCGCTTCTGTCAAACCTCTTCAGACAAACCGCTTTTAACAACCCTTTTCTGACAAACCGCTTCTGACAAGTCGCTTATCATAAACCGCTTCTTTCAAACCTCTTTTGTCAAATCGCTTAAGTGACAAACCAATTAAGTAACAAATCACTTAAGTGATACATCGCTTAAAGGTCAAACCGCTTAAGTGACAAATCACTTAAGTGACAAACCGCAGGGAAACACAAGTACGTCCACTACTTTGTCCTTTCTTGTCTCTTTGTCCCAACACACAAACCACTTAGGTGACAAACCGCTTCAACAAAACAGGACAAACCGCTTAAAAGTCAGATCAAACCGCTTCCAAGAAATGTACTACGAGAGACAAACCGCTTCCTAGCCAAACTTGAAAAACAAAACTTTTTCAATCCAAAACACTAAAACCAAGATGATTGAGACCTTCCAATCCAAAACCTAAACACTTATGATGATTCTAAACAAAAAAAGTACTATCAAAATTCAAACTTTAACACCAAAAATGATCCAAATGATGAAAACTACTCAAAACTCATTAAAACCCAAAAACCTATGAAAACCACTAGAAATCCAAGAACATGTAAGATAGATGATCAAACCTTGGCTCTTGATACTGTTGGGTTCAGTAAATACCCAAACCCCTTAAGTCTAGGATTTGAATAGAAAATACCCTAAGTGTTGTCCTTTAAACACTAATAAGTCACTGAGCGCATAGTCTCTCAGTGAGCTATCTTTAGGATACATAGTAAGAGACAAATAAGAAGTCTCTCCACTCAGTAAGGCGGAACTTAAGGGGTGAAGACTGAGTCAAGAAGAAGATGGTGGATTCAGTGAGTGATGACAATAACTCACTGAATCCCGAAACTCCTCACCAACTGCTTACACTGAAGACAAACTGAAGTTGAAGACTGAAGGCAATGAAGACTGAAGAATGAGCGGGAAAAGGCGGGATAAGTTTGAACAGATAAGACGAAGTCCTTATCAACCAAAGTCAACTTTCCCTGAATGGCTAACTATCAGGCTCAGTGTCATCACTGACTAGAAGAAAGCAACCTTGTCACTTACCCAATATAGTATTTGTAAACAGAGACAAAATACATCAGTATTTTGTCTTTTGTAACCTGTCAGTTTGTCACTTAGGATAGAGTTAAAATTCATACTTGTATAAATAGCATAAGAGATGGAGTGAAAGATTTAAGCTTGTGATAATTGTAAAACACACACACACAAAAGCAATCTTTCACTCCTCCAAATACAACTCTGTAACACCCCCAAAAATGACTCAGCGGAAGCATACGGGTATTGGGGTGCTACTAAATTGATACCACAACATAAGCATAGAACAACGGATTTTTATAAATAACTTTTATTCATTTCTTAAAAACAATGTTTACATTTTGATTCGATGCGGAAAATGGCCCATTATAAAAAGGTGGTCCCAATACATGTCTATGACCATGCCATGCCTTGCCTTGCGCCTCCAAAGATAAGCTATCACCTCAAAACCTGAAGATACATGCTAAAATGGGTCAGCTTACGCTGGTGAGTTCATAGATTTATTTAAAAGGGATTTCAGTACACAGTTTCAAATTTGGTTTTTGATGATCATTACGTCTTGCATAATGTCATAAAGTTTATGGTTTCAATTCATAATAGGATTTCATAAAAGAGATTTCATTAGTGGACCATAAGTAGGGTATATGTACATTACAACGAATATAATGTCATATATTGAATCTATTACGCTAGCACTAAGTTCATGCAACCGAAGCTACGACAGTTTATGTATGCACAAGGAAGTCATACAAATAAGGAGCCCATGGCGAGTGTTTATCCCAATACACTCGGTCCCGACATGCTATATGTTACGCCTTGACCCAAGCGGGGTCAACCGAACAGGGGAGTCACCCCCAATAGATCTATTTATAACATTCGCGCTTCCCAGCAGGAATTGACGGTTCATGAAGAGGGCAATTTGGGATCTAAGGACTTAGGCTAAGCTGCGTAATATTCTAAGTTAAACATTTTGGCATGGTCCATAAAACATCTATGTATGATGTAACTTTAAACATATCAATCATAAAAGCATAGTATGCATAGAATGCACAATTTCAGTAATTAAATCATTTAAGTAAAATGAGCATGTATCTTCCCCCAAAACAGTTATAAAACAAGTAAAAGTAGGGGCTATGAAACTCACCTTGGCAATGTGCAATATGAAGTCTAGAGGGAATTTAAGTCAAGGAGTGATAGTGCACGGCTCCGACACGCAACCTAATTAATACGGCAATTTAGTCTTTATGTTTAAGACTCGATAAAGTTTAACTAACTTTATAAGTTTTTAAATGTTTGTCTTGTTGTTGTTGTTGTTGTTGCTCATGTGGTATCGTTTATCTTAAAACAATTTACGAGATTTGGATGGATTTCGGCTTATGAGGGTATGACATGGAAGGAAGTATCGAAGAAAGAATTACAACTTTGGTTTAATGATGACCAAATGATAATGCTTAGAAGGGTACACGCAGAAAGATATCAAGGATGAACAAGGCTTCGGTTCGATGATAACCGAATGACAATGCACGAAAAGTATGTACATTTATTAGGACAACAATGGACTTAGTGGACATCATGAAGAAAGTGTATATATTCATATCTATGTTTATGTTGCTACCAAAATATTTATGTTTAATATGATTTGTATACATTAGTAAATTTCCAAATACATTTCATGTGTCATTTATATAAATAAAAACACTTTAAAAGAATGGTTAATCAAAATGATCAAGCTTGTACTTACAAAATGAAGCAAGTGTTGATGGAATTATTAAAAATATATATATATTATATTTGTAGAAAATTGGGCGTGACCCGGATGTATAACCTTTTTATCCTAGGTGACAATCGTCAAAATTTTATAAAAGGTGTTTCTTACCGAGAGTAAATAATAGGAGTTTGAATTTGTAAGTATATATTTTACCAATTCTATGTTTTTATCAAGTTTTGAATATAAAGATTTCCATTTTAGTTATATACTTAGATTTCAATTTAAAATCGAGGCTTGTATATAATAGAAATAGTTACTCATATGCCTTTGTTATAGTAATGTAACAAATAGGTTTGTATATTTAATAAATTGATAAAAGTTGTATATTATATTTATTCAAAGAGATAATTATTGAAAGTTGTATGATATGTTTTATCAAGTTTATTGCCCGGTTTTAGTAATTAAACTTGTATGTTTATGTCTCGTATAATTTATAAGTCGAGATGAATGAGAGTCATTAAAATGTTTTTCCATGTTAATACTAATGACGTTACGAATTGAGTGACGGAAAAACGAGTCGGACAAGACGGAATTGAGTCAAAAAGTACTCAAGTTTACACACTACTACGCACCTTTGGTGACTGATTGAAGCCAAATGGGCCCTTCACAGTACTGGGCTTCGCAGCCCAGCTGCTAACCCAACACAAACAAACCTATTAGACCCTCAATGGAATATGGGCTTGAGGCCCAAGTACAATTCATAACAAACAGCCACAGGAAATTTTTGAGTGGTTTGGACATAGACTGTTACGAGGAGTATTCTCAATACACAAGCATAACTACAAAAGATTAACAACAAGGAACCAACACCTGATTCGTGTAAATCGGGTACTACCTGATTTGAGTAAATGACTCAACATCATCGCATACTTATGGGCAAAACAAGCATCCTCCAAGAGGGGTTTCTACCTCAGCCGAATAAGAACACAAATAGCAAAAGAAATCAGTTGAAACTAATGAGCCGAAGCAAATTAAGCAAATATAGAATGTTAAGGTGTGTAATCTTTTAGGATTACCACACAACAAAAAAACAAGAATCGAATATCAAATCTGATTTGTTGACCCATTCGACTGGAAATCAAAACAACGTCAATGCACACTTTGAGAAGCAACGTAAGAATAGTGATTAAGCTAAGCTTGGGTCTATCGGGTACAACCCGATTCGGACGAGACTCAACACCAACTTTACCCCATGGTTTTAGTGGTGGTTGTACGAGTCACACATGACAAGCAAACAAACCCCCTGGGTTTTATCTCAACCGAGACAACCCCAAATAAGCAAGAAGATCAACTGAATCAGACAATCGATTAGGCAAGGAAATGAGTCAAAAATTTAAAAAGACGATACGAATATTTCTAAGTGTTTTCTCAAGTCTTTACCACACAACAACAACAAAGCAACACTAGTTTTAACTTAACCAATTTACTACTAATATTACAAATCTCATTTCTACATCCAAAAATTTATAGAAATCGACACAAATAACAAATGTTATTTCGAATTACAATATTATGTGTTTACAACTCAGTGGATAACAAAAACAATAATAAGGAAGGTATTCTTACATTAAACCCATTAGTGGGTTGAGTAGCAAAGAACACCGAAACCTCAAGATTTCAATCGGAGGAGATTCGGGACAAATTAGAACAATTAACTCTTGGAATAGCTTCTTTATACATCCAATGACAAAACCCCTAAGCTAATTTTAGAAACCCCTTTGCTTTGAAGAACCCTAATTTTTTTAGTTGGATGGAAAAATGATCAAGAAGTTTGTTGAGCTTCAATTCTTTTATAGAGGATGAATTGGGATGGTGAAGTAACCCAATGGAAAACCCAAAACATGTTTCTTACTTCTTTGAGCTTTTCCTTCCTCGAATTCGGATTAAACGCACCAAGCGTGCCTCTAGAGTGTAGCCTAGACAAATTTGGAGTGAAGACATAAGAGTTTTTCTTGGTTTGAAATCAAAAGAAAAGATTTTTACCCATTTAAGGGAGATTGTGTTGGGTCGTGGTGTAGCAGAGAGAGAGAAGGAGGATAGGGACGTTTCATACCAGTAAAATGGATCCAATCTTTTATTTTGTTTTATTATATTAGACACAGTATAAATTGTACCCCGTGTTTTGTCGAGTTTATTTGTACACGTACCTTTCCGGTATCCGAAAAATATAAAAGTTACGTAGTATATTTTTAGGAGCGATTTTATGAGCGTAATAATATGACATTTTTATTATGTTGGAATTTGATTATAATAGTTTGCCGTTATTAATTTGGTGTCGGTATGCGTGCGCTGCCGTGGCTTCCTAAATTCACGAGATAACCTCTCGTTTTCTTTCGTAAATTATTAGTGATTGACGAAAAGTGTATTTTTCTCTTATCTCAGTATTTATTTTTAGTCTTGTTTGCAACTGCACTGCATTATGCGGAATAATAAATGGATTAGGCTTATGTATAGTTAAATTTTAACTGGGACAATAATAAATTTCCCATAGATACTCAGTGGATAAGTATCGTGTGTGCGGTGTCAGGTATTTAAGGAAACGAATGACTTCTCGTTTTTAGACTTGAATATCGATAATTGTCAGAAAATATCGATTTAAATTTTATGACGTAATAAATATTATTATAATAATCCAGAAATTTACGGGTTGTTATAAACTCTGTCCCTGAGATAGCTCAGTGGTTCCATTGTAGTTGTGCTCAGACTTAGCCTGAGCTTCGTGAGGAGTTACAACACATTGTCATTTCAATCCCAAGTACTGTTCCGCAAGTACTTGGGCAATGTATTCTTTTTGATTAATTTCTAATAAAGAATATTAAGTTGAAAATTTATCAGTGTGTTTTAATTGCGTTACTTTCATTCGTTACTCACAATCTGTTTACTTAATACTTTAAACTATTTTATACGATTGTGAAACGGGAACGACAAGTGGTATCAGAGCAGGCTGATTATAAAAGTTTTTTAAGCCGCAGAAAATGTTTTAAATCAGGATCCTAATGGCTGAAATTGATGTGCCCCAACTTTTCGACAAAAAGGGTGGAGCTTATTCAGCTATTGCCCCTCGACTCGAAGTTGGTAAATTTAACAAATGGAAAAAGCGAATGCTTTGCTATTTGACTGTGATGGAACCTTACTACATTAAGTGTATTAATGAAGGTCCATTTATCCCAAAGACTGCTGAAGGTTTGCCTAAACCTGAAGCTCAGTGGACTCAGGACGAGAGAAGAGTGGTCAACCAGGACCAAAGGCTCAAAAGTATCATCATATCTTGTCTTCCTGATGATACTTTGGAGTCTGTCATTGGCTGTAGTACAGCTAAACAAACTTGGGATGACCTGGTCCACAGTCATGAAGGTCCTTCTGATAGAAGGAGAACAGGATCATGGACCTGAAACTTGAGTATAACACCTTCAGGGCTAAGGACTCAGAAACTCTGTCTCAAACTTACACCCGATACAAAACTTTGTTAAATGAACTGTCAAATGATGGTGTTAAGTTGTCCAAACATGAAATCAATGTTGGTTTTATCAATAGTCTCCCTGAGAAGTGGTTGAATTTCTCTCAGGGACTTACGAATGCTAATCATATCCAGAATCTTGAACTTTCTGAAATTTATGGGAAATTTGTCTATGAGGAAAACCTCATCAACAGACGATACCATGACTTAAAGAAGTCTCAGGAAGTCAAGAAGTCCCTGACCACCACTTCAACACCAATATCTACTACTTTTTTCTCTAACAGTGTGGTTCAGGATTTTCAAGAACATTCAGATGATGAGCCTGATGAGAGATCAAGCGAGGAGTACCTAAATAACCTGAACATCGAATTTCAGGAAAGGGCACTCCTTGCTAACTCCAGAAGGTTTATAAAAAGAAACAAAGGTTTTACTAATGCCAAAGCTAATAAGGAAACTGAGTGCTTTAAGTGTCATAAAAGAGGTCATTTTGCCAAAGACTGTTTTTCAAAAACAATTTCTGAACCCTCTTACAAACCATCCGGGTCAAATCAGTCCTCAGGCTTTAGCAAATTTCAACCAAAAATCTATCAGTCTCATCAAAATTTTCAAAACAAATCTGATCAAAGTTAAACTATTGATTTTGAAGCTAAGTACAGGAAAGCCAAAGCTAAGCTAGCACTGCTTGAGGCCAATCCCTCAGAAACAACAAACAATGTTAAATCTGTGCAGGGTAAAAACAAAGGCCTAGTTGCTGAAGTCTTCGACTGGGATGAAGATCCAGTCTCCTCAGACAATGAAATGGTGCAAGTCAATGCACTGATGGCTCTCTCAGAAGAGGACAAGCTAGCTGTTGGGAAAAATCATGCCAGAAATGGAGAATGGGTCAACATCACAATGAAGAAGGTAAACATTTTACTTTCTATGGATGATGACTCTGATTGGCACTCTTTTATGAACTATACCAATGTAGACCTTAAGTTTGTATAAGAGCAATGATTAAATCTTTTTTCAAAGTACAACAAGTTAAGTTTTGAGTTGAATAAGTGTTGGGATGAGCTGCTTCTTTTAAAACAAGCTAAGCTTGAGGCTGTCACACTGCAAATTCAAAACACTGAACTAGTTAAAGGAAATCAGGCTCTTCAAGATGAACTTAAAAAGGAAAAAGATATCATTGAAAGTTGGACTGCTCAAAATCCTAGGGTCTTTGATGATGTGGGTGCCCCCAGTAGCAAAAAGAGAGTCATAGGTGAAGATCATCTCCCTGACTCTCACAACAAAGACCCTAGTCCAAAGCCCTTTGTGTCTGGCGCCATGATTACCAATGTGTTGACTACTCCCAAGCCTAGTGGTTGGATTGAACGGGTTAACCCTGAGAGTAAGCTTCTAAATTTCAATTCTAGAAGAATACTAGAGCCTGAAATTTCAATTCTAAATTTCATAGAAATTCATTTCATCCCTACTGAATATCAACTTGCTGATATCTTCACCGAACCCTTAGATGAACCTACCTTCAGGAGACTGAAAGCTGAATTGGGAATGCTTGACATTGAAAGTCAACAACCTGAAAATCAATCCCAATCTCAGTAAGTTCTCTAAAAAATGGTCCATGCTTCCTGAACAAAACCCTTAAACATCCTTCTCACTGAATGAGTAAGACTCATTCAGGGACCCTGACTTTGGATATTGAGCATTGAATGAGTAACTAAATGCACCATGTATCAGTTACTTAAATGTCCTAGGTTGGTAAACATAACAATTTACTATAGGAATATATGTCTCCTTATCCTGCTCTCATCTAAGTCAAGGGTCCCTCAAACCTTACCTCATCCCACTTGGCTTTAATTGCGTCCTCTCACATGAAATATCCTTAGGATATTTTATTACTGCAGAATGCACTTTTACTGTGCACTGCAACTGTTCCCTTGAAAACCGGGAAATTACTGCGGGTAGTGGAGTGGTGGCATTAAATGAGGTAAATGAAACGTTTTCAAAAAATGACTTTGCAAATCCCCATTTATGCAAAAACTACCCCTCTCACCACTCTATAAATACCCCTCTCAAAAATACTAAAAATACACACAAAGAATTTTTGCATCAAAACGCTGTCAAAATCTCTTCTCAAACCCAGAAATCTTTGTGTTCTTTAAATCCTCAAAACTGTTTTTCAGTCAAATCTTCTCTGTAAACAATTTACAAAAGGTTTTTCATCACAATACTTAAGAGATTCAAAACTCTTTGACTGTTCTTGTCAAGAAATATTTTTCAAAACCCTAAATCCTTCTATGGAAATGGCAAGAACACAACTCCTTCATTTTGCACCTCAGTGGGTAGAGGATCTTAGTAATGTTAAATTTAAAACAAACAATGTTATAGGCACTTTTGAATACCCCCTGATGTCTCAGCCTATAAGGGCATCATGAAGTTTTTGTTCAACTGCCCACTTAAAACAGCCTTTACTCAGTCCCCCTCTATTCTGTACCAAAATCTCCTCAGGGAGTTTTGGGCTACAGCTGTGGCCTATGAACCGACACCCTCTACTGATGAGACTGACCTTAGACCTCTCAGGGAGTATCTCATCAGATTCAGTCTTTGTAACGGGGAAAAGTCAGTCACCCTGGACTATAAAATTTTTTGTACATCAACAGGGTTAGACTATAATTCTGGAGTCTATGTTGCCCATCCTGAACCCTCCACAGTTAAGGATGGGTTAAAACAAATTGTTTTAGATCCAAAGTTTTTGGACAGAACCCCAGTCACCAAGAACTCATTTCCTGCGGCTTGGAAGATCCTGTTCACATTTGTGATTCAGGTTCTCTGCGGGAACCACTCATCCACTGAACAAGTTAACTCTATTCAGTTGATGGTGGCATATTGCTTGATGAACGGGGTCACTGTCGACATTGGGGAGATCATTTACAGTGATCTCGTAACCAAGCTACTGAGCAAAACTAGGACGAAATACGTTTCGTATCCTAGGTTTGTCTCATGTGCTTTACAAGTATTACTGGGTTGCAATTACCCTCAGGAATACAAATACACTGCTTTACCTGGTATCATGAGTCAATCAAATTTTCAAAAAGACCCATCCCAAGTCACTGAAATTGAATTGACGGCCCATATGGTTGCTGTCAACAACCAGAGGGACTCAGTGTCTCCTAACCCTGCTCCTAAAAAGAGAAAGGGGAAGTCTCAGACTAGGACTAAGGCCAAACCCAAGTCTCAGGGCCCTGAGGCTTCTGGAGCACAACCTAAAAGGCAAAGAAAGTCCCAGACTGATCTGCCACCCACTGGAGACCAAACAACATCCACCCCGGTGACAACGAAGGACACTGATACATCACAGTCAGTGCCCTTGGTCCCAACTACTACTCCCCCAAGATCCAGAGGGAAGCATACAACCCGCTGGTAGGGGAGCGCCTTCCACAATGCCCAAGGATGACACTCGCAAATCATAGCTTTTGTCTGAGGGCCAACTGAATGATCCCAAATACTCAGAGGGAAATGAACAACCCGCTGATAGGGATATCACTGCCACTGCTTCTAGGGATAACACTGGGAATCACCCACCAGTGCTTGAAGGAGCAACGGGGGACAAAGACTCAGAGGTACAAAGACCACCCGCTGATATGGAACCCATCACCACCACTGGTCTTTTAACAGTTGCTGAAGTTAACGAAATTCTATTTTCTGATGAAGAGCTGGCTGACAGTGAAGATGACATACATTCAGCAGGAGAAGAAATGGACGTTGATGTTCAAACACATGAACAAGAGCATCAGCCTGATCCACAAGAGCCTGAAGAGTCACCTTTCAAGCCTGAAGATAATGACTCTGACTCTTCTTCATCCTGTCCTGAAGAATTCAGAAAGTTTGACAACACTCTTCCACTGACAGAAAGACAACTAGTTATGTGGATCACTAAAGCTTCAAGGAAGCTATATTCTGGTGTTACTGAAACTTTATGGGATCAACACACTGAAGCAGCTGCCAGCTATGCAGATCTGAAAGCTGAGGTACAAACCTTTGATGCAAACACTGACGAACACAGGGATCTCATGTACCAACATCTTCACAGACTGGATGAAAACCTGGTTAAATTTCTAAAGCACCTTCAGGGTTGTGGCACAAAGATAGATGAAATCAGGGATTCTATCAAAGAAGACCCAACACTCAACTCCAAAGTGCTGGAAGCTACTGAGGCTTACTTAAAAAATTCCTCCGGCCTTACTGAACTAATCGACATGCTCAAATCTGCCAATGTTCAGGGTCTTCAGTCTTCAGTCCATTCTCTTCTGGCCACACTGGGTTCTTTGGATGCTCAAGTGACTACTTTGGCTAAGGCATCGTCTTCTATGGTCTGGAATCTTGGGCCTAGAATGACTGCTTTGGAATTATCTCAGGCTAATCTGGCAGAAAAGGTCACGGGTCTTCAAAAGGATACAACTGACATTAAGGCTATGGTCACGGAGATCTACCAAGCCTTCAAAGGTCAAGCACCTCCAACTCCCTCAGTGTCCGAGGCAACTCTTGCTCTCACTAATGTTGCAGCAACAATTGAGGGGGAGAAAGCCACTGAAGAGACTCCCTCTCACACTGAGGGGGAGCCAGCTCAACCAGTCTATGCAACACCCATATCATCAGTCCCACCACCACCACCAACAACAATAATGAAAATGACAGTAGCAACACCCATCATGACAGCAACACCACCTTTGGTAGCATCATCTTCTTCAGGCCACGATAAAGGAAAAGCCATAATACAAACACATGAGCCTGAGAAGATTCCCTATTTCATCGGCAACACTCAGTATCTGCTTACTCCACAACAGCTAAGTGGCTACCTTGCAAAGGAAGAAAGGAGAAAGAAACTAGCTGAGGAAGAAAGGAAGAGCAAAGAAGCATTGGTACAAGTTGTTTTTGAGGAAGCTGAGAATATTGGAATTGATCCCAAGAAGCTTCAAAAGGGTCAGGCTGGACAAAAATTCAAGGATGCTCAGGCTGCTCAAATGGCTGCAATGAGGAAAAATCTTCATGAAAAGAATAGGAAAGCTGCAGCCATCAAGAAAGAAAGAATTGACCACTACAATTGGTCAATGACAAGCAGAAGGCTGCCTGAGAAGATCACAGATGTAAAAATCATCCCCAAGTCTAAACCACTGGCAATGAATGTTTACAGGGGGGATGATAAAAGACATTTTGAGGTTCATGATCCCGTGAAATTTACTAACTTTGGGATCACTGAACTCGATGAACTTGGTCCAATCATTTCTAAGAAGCAGAATGCAGTGGTTAAGGAGCTGATGAAATCCCTGAGCAAAAGGTATGAAAGACTGAGAGAAGCACCAGCACAGCTTGGAATTCAGCCTGCTCTAACTGCACCACAAGGTTCTCAGTCTCAGCCAGCCCAAGGCAAAAGAAAAAGGGTTGAATCTGAGCCTGAAATCAAAGTCCCTGGCCTGGACTGCAACAAGGAGCTACCAGAGGGAGTAAAGTTTGTTAACTGTCTTTGCATTGAAGAGCCTGAAAGAGGACTCTTCTTTATAGATGTCTATGGAAACCCATCATTTCATAGATGGAGTGACATTGATCTTGCAGGAGTGTCTACAATGGCAAGTTATCTACCAGTGGCGTCTCAGATCCAAACCCCAGCAAATGTCAGGTTCTGCAATGACTTGAATGCCAAGATAAGAGAGCACCCTGATAAAGGAACACTCCTCAAGAAGAAACCAAAGCTTGAAGCACTGGGAATCCACATTGAGTGACACTTTTTTGTTTCATCTTTTGTAATAGTGATAGGAACTATGTAATTTGATCAATAAATGATGTATGGTTTGTTAAAATATTCAGTGTTCCTTATTATGTTCATTAGTACCTTCAGTGTAAGAAGAAGCCATTTGCTCACTTACACTGATCAAACACTTAGGCTATTTGTATATCCAAATATGGGGAGACTGTTGGGTTCAGTAAATACCCAAACCCCTTAAGTCTAGGATTTGAATAGAAAATACCCTAAGTGTTGTCCCTTAAACACTAATAAGTCACTGAGCGCATAGTCTCTCAGTGAGCTATCTTCAGTATACACAGTAAGAGACAAAGAAGAAGTCTCTCCACTCAGTAAGGAGGAACTTAAGGGGTGAAGACTGAGTCAAGAAGAAGATGGTGGATTCAGTGAGTGATGACAATAACTCACTGAATCCCGAAACTCCTCACCAACTGCTTACACTGAAGACAAACTGAAGTTGAAGACTGAAGGCAGTGAAGACTGAAGAATGAGTGGGATAAGGCGGGATAAGTTTGAACAGATAAGACGAAGTCCTTATCAACCAAAGTCAACTTTCCCTGAATGGCTAACTATCAGGCTCAGTGTCATCACTGACTAGAAGAAAGCAACCTTGTCACTTACCCAATATCGTCTTTGTAAACAGAGACAAAATACATTAGTATTTTGTCTTCTGTAACCTGTCAGTTTGTCACTTAGGATAGAGTTAAAACTCATACTTGTATAAATAGCATAAGAGATGGAGTGAAAGATTTAAGCTTGTGATAATTGCAAAACTTTAGTCTTCATAAAACGTCTTATGGATAGGAGTTATATGACTAGCACAAAAATCCTTACCACTTAAATTTCACCCAAAAAATGTGAGGTTTGCCTTTAGATATTTAGGATAAAAGAATTAACTTTTAATGCTTATGAGTGTACCGGTAGTATATAGATTCTAGAACTTGTTTTTGGATGCATTTCTAGATCGCTAGTGAGACTACGTTCGTGTAGTTAGGATTTATTAAATGATAAGAGGCATTAGGATAACCATTGTTTTAAACCTGTTTAAATAATTAAATTGGCCACATTGGTTGAGTAATTACCCCACACCCTTGCGATGTACTCATTTTTAGTACACGATACCCTTAGTTAACCCCTAAGATCCTATATTTTCGCGGTTCTCGTGATGTTCCGGTTTCCGGAATATCAATGAAAAATATTGTTTACAATTCACCCAAATGTTACACCCAAATCGCCTTATCGTTTCTTGTATGCGCTCATCTTAATTGCATTATTGTACTATGTTACACCCTTAGTTCAATTATCTAGTTGATTACATGGTTTATAAGTCGAGTCATATCTTGTGTAAATATAGTTTTGGGACGAGTGGGACGATTGGGACTCATGAGTTAAGTAGTATTTTATGGAGTAACGGGAAGGAATGTTAAATTTAATTTCCCTTATCTACGTAATTAATTACTCCAAGTGTTTTGATCCTGGCAATTCGAGTCATTAGTTTAGTTTAATAAAAACTCAAGTGTAGGGAGGTTGCTATAAATCCCTTTACTATGATGTTATGTTTTGCGGATGATAGAGTAAGAGTGTATGAAAATTAAAAAAAATAAAAAAAAAAAAAAGAAAAATATACGGGCTACCATCTCGCTTCTATCTTCTATCTTTTATTATTTATTTATGTTTAAGTCAAAGAAAGTGTCAAAAAAATACAAAAAATAGTTAGTTTAGTAAGTCGAGTCTTGGATTAGTAACGCCTCATTTTACATGTAATTAGCTTAGATTTTTTACTTACCACCAGTAAATTCCCCATATCCAATCAACACGTGTTTTTTCATACCCTTACACCTAACATTACAAACCTTTAAAAGCCCTCTTTGATAGTTTATCTTAGGTGCTTACGCCAAAGCGGTGAAAGTTTGATATAGTCTCAAGTCTATGGTAATCTATGTGCTATGATAGGTAGAAAGTGTTATTTTCCATTTTCATACATGTTATGTTCATTATACACCCGAGAGATGAAAGAATCCAAACACTATATGTGAGGTGCTAGTGTATAATTTCCGTGCTTGTTATGACTATTGTAGAGCTTGTATTTGTTGTAAACTATTTTAAACTAATGTTAAATGACCCCTAACTTGTAAATTGATTAGATAAAAGCACATTTGCTTGAGGACAAGCAAATCACAAGTGTATGGATATTTGATAAGGATTTAAAACGTACATTTTTAGGGGTCATTTAAGCCCTAAACTAATGTATTTATTATCAAATATTGCATAAAATCGTTCCTTTTCACTTTTTGGGTACTTTGAAAGTAAAAGATGGAAATCATGCATATTTGGACGAAAAGGGATGAAAATGTGAAGAAAACTACCAAGTCATGAAAAGTTTGGAAAAAGGAACCAGACGGCGTCACAACCTATAAGGTGATGATGTCCCTTGCAAATAAAAGTATCAAAACAGCCCAGATTTTACTAGAGATGGCTCAGTGGAAAAATGAAGAGATTACAAGTAACGCTGTCACTTATTAAAAGAGCTGGAATTCTCTGTGAAAATTATAAGGTGACGGCCTGGAAAAATCAAAGAGCGACAGTGTCAGAGTATCCAGGACGGCGTTTGAAGGCATAAATCGACCTTGTCACAAAGCTGACTTGGATGAGACGAAACCCTAATGGCGGCTACTTGACGGCGTCACAATTATAAAGCGATGCCGTCGCAAATGTAATCGTATATATAGTTTTATAATTTTCAGCATTTAGTGGGCACACTTGGAAAGAAAAGGTGGTGTACGAGTTTTTTAGGTTTTTTTTACAGTAAGTTAGGGTTTTAATACCCTCATTCAACAAAAGATAAGTCTCTTGATTACTTCTATCATTATGTTTAATTCAAGTTCAATTATGTTTACTTGTTTCATTATCGTTTTCATGTCTAGCTAATTTAATATAGTGTTTGCTCAGATCTAATGAAACCTAGTTGTTAACTATTGATTGTCGTCTCTTGTTTAAGTGGTTGTTATCAATTGCATTTATAGAAATAGGGCATTTGGCACCTCCCTACGATCTTAGGAATACAACGCGCCAATTAAATAAGGATGTGACAATTCAACTAATCAATAGGAGATAACTAGAGAGTAATGAAATTTAAGTAAACACGCTTTTACTTATCATTTGAATATATCATTTAATTTACTTGTCATCTAGTTTTAACTAGTTTAATTAATAGTTTTAAGTAGCTGATAATCAAACCCCCAATCAAACACCGAAATTTTAATGCCTTTTATAAAATGTAAAAAAAAAATAATCATCCCTCACCTTAGACCTATTCGTCATACATCTCGACCTTCCTAACACTATTCCCCTAGAGAACGGTCAATCCTCCGTGTCTTACCTATACTACACTACAACGGTTAGGTACATACACTGCCTAGGAGGATTGTAAAACTCGTTGTGAGGTCTTACAATATCCGCATCAGGGTTGATATATTAGTTGAGTTTTTTGAAATTGTTGTTGAGAAATTTGGGTTTGTTGGAATTATTGTTGAAGTTGTAATTGTTGGAATAGTTGAAGTTGCTCGGGTGTAAATTGGTTGGCAAATGGGTTAAAGTTGGGAAATTGGTTTCGGATTTTGTATGATGAGCCGAATGGTGAAATTTGGTAGGTGTTTGAGACTTTGAGGTAATAGAATTTGCGAATGATGGTGTGTTTGGATTAGATGAAGATGAGGAATTTGGTATTCGATTTTGCGGGTTGGAAAGCATTTGATTGATCCATTGATCAAGATTTAATTTTGTGAGTTTAGAGGTAGAAATAAAAGATGTATTGTTGAGTTTAAAGGTCGAAATGAAAGTAAAAGTGTGTGTAAAAATTAGAAGATTTAAGAGGTATTTATATGATTTTTAAAGGGTAAAAAAATAAAAAATGTGAGTATTAATTTATTTTTAATTTTTGTTAAAAAGAGAGGCTATAAATTCATATAATAGCCACCGTAACGTCCGCTTTTAAAAAAAAATGAAAAAATAAATAATAATAAAGTAAATAAATCCAAGCCATTGCAACATTTAAAAAAATAAAAATACGAATAACTTGGCTTTGGCCAAAACAGAGCCATGGCTTATAACACTGATCGGGGTGTCGACTCGTGCCATGGGTTCGTTCCATAGGACCATAACGCGCCCGATGACTTGAGACACCGGGTGCTCTCAATAACAAGAGCTTCAAATGAAATAAACTCAGGTCAACAACATATCTTCGCTCCTTAAAAGAGTCAAACGTAAGAGCTTGATCGGGTAAGGTTCCATGGCGGTCTCTTTAACACCATCTACACTTTCATGGCTTCATCTTCCAAACCTTAACAATAGTAATCACACTCCCTTCTTCCACCGTCCATTAATCTCTACACCACCACCATCTTCAACACTCAAATGTTCTTCATCTCTCAGTAAGTCATTTTTATAATTCTAACATCATACTCATACTTACTCTTCTCATTATGCTAGTACATGGGTATTTGGGATTTCATATAAGCAGTTGGTAGTGTGTAGATAAGCAATTTTTAAGGGGTGTTTGGATATTCTTGTTTTTCGGCTTATGGGCTTTTTTGAATGTTGAAAAGCTCATAACCCACTTTTTTGGCTTATCAATTTGAGCTTATGGAATTAAATAAGTCATAAGTTTATAAGGAAAAGCGAGTTGCGAGTTTTTCAACATTCAAACAAGCCGATAAAAGTTAGCTAATCCACATGCCCTGGGTAGCCATGGTTACCGACCTTTTGGCCGACTAATCCACGGGGTTTGTGCCCACCACCACACAGACACAAACCTGGTAAAGCCCTCCCCTTTCGGGAAGGTTGGTGTTGGCGCGGCCACAGGACGGTTGTTTGCGCCAAGTGATGATTGAACTTGAGACGTCTTACATAATAGTATTAATTAGCACAAGCCTTTTACCACTAGGCCACCCGAGAGTTGTTCCGCTGCAGGTTTCAAATTATTTGAGATGATGTTTTTAATTAGCACAACCCTTTACCTAGTTATATATAACCGATAAACCATAAAAGTTGTTTTGTTTATTGTCTATCAAGACATTTTATTAGTTGCATCATAGGTTAATGAAAACACTCCTAGATTGCCTAGAATTATAATCTGCTTATTTGCTTCTGCTTTCATAAGCCCAAGCAGAAAAATAAGGAATGCCAAAAAAGATCCTTAAACCAGTGATTAATCTGAGGTTTTAATTGTGTTATGATAATAGAATCGTCAAATTCTACTGAGGAAAAGAGGGAATTGCTTAAACAATATGGTTTGGATCCTGATGAATACTTATCTGAACCTACTCCAAAGAAGGTAGTTAAATATTTTTTTGTTTTGTTTTATAAAATGTGAACGGTAATATAATTATTATGACTTAGTTGCTGAACTGAGTGAAGGTTTTTTGTTTAGGGGAGAAGAAAGAGAGAACAACAAAAAGATGGAAGACAGAAGCCGGCCGAAATCGAAACAACACGAGAGCAAACCAAGCCCAGAGAGACTCATAAGTTGCTTCAGGTGTGCATTTAATCTGTTGTTACTTTTGCTGTAGTGTATAACTATATGCCGCCAGTTATTTAGCTATGGACTTTAAACATTACTATATATAGGTCTACATAATATTCCTGAAATATTTATAACTATTAAGGATCATAGTTTTGTATAAAAGTATTGATTGATAGGTCTAACAGTATTTGTTTTATAATCAATTGTATCTCTATAGTTAAGGATATCAGTTGTAACAATTTGTCTATGTAAGAAGTAAGAACTCGCCCGATAGCATAACATGTTATTTGTGTATAACAATATGTACAGTAATTCATTAAGAAACTAAAATGTAGGACAACTGGATATAATGTATAGAACCTACAGGACTAATAGGAGTTCTGTTCTATACAGATATAAATAATGTGAGATATTGACCAAGGACTTCAAATATAGAAACTTCTACAAATAGAAATAATTGTTGGTTATGTTACACTTACAGTACTGAATCTGGTTTTAGCATATCATGAGATACTCTTCATGTTTCAGAAAAGAGCCACTCAGTTGATTTCTTTGCGGGTTCAGTAATTTTTGTTTGGGTTTCTGGGAAAAAAACTGAGATCGTGTGATTTTTTAGTATTTTAACCAGTTTGGTATAGGGATGAGCATGGGTCCAGAACCGGAACCGGAACTGGTAGATCCGAGAACCAAATTTTGTGAAAAGTAGGAACCAAGAACCGAACCGAATATAGTTTTTGGTTCCGGTTCCAGTTCCGGTTCTTTGGGTCTACCCGGATAGGAACCACTTTTCTGAAGAAAAAAAAATAACCTCATGCACTAATGAATTAAGCCATTAAAAAAAAAAAAAAAAATGAATTTTTTAAGTACTTGCAACCATTTACGTTTAGGCCAATAACAATTAACAACTAAATATAAACTCAAATAACAATTATTCTATAATTTCACTTGTTCATATTTTTAACAATAATGCATAACAATTCGGAAAACAAAATAAAATAACTTAAAACTTTGTCCAACAAAATAACTAAGACCGTTTATAGTTCTATAGTTTGTTTCTTTTTGTCTCGTTCGGTTAGTTTCTTTAATTGTTCTTCTCTATTCTTGACAATCTCATCGTCTTTAATAAGATCTTCAACATCATCCCAATTAATTTGTGTTCTCGAATTTCTCACTCAATCTTGGGTATAAAGCGATGAGACTCATCTACGTTTGAGGTTGTTTCTTTCACTAAAAAACTGCACAAGCATGATCTCGGTATAGAACCACAAAAGATAATTTAGGAAATATACAGTGACTTAGTTAGATGGCTAAATCCTCAAACGAGAAATCCTAAGATAATGATGAACATGTTATAAGCTAGTACATCGAATGCAAATAAAAATAAAATATAAAACTTACTTACTTTGTTTTTTTAATGATGATAGTTGTTTATATGATTTTTGAATGTTGAATGATCTTGGAATGTTATTAGGTTTAGATTAATTATTGATTTGTGGATGTTTCAATAAATTAAAGATTATGATTTATAGTGTTTAGCTTGATTTTTTTAAAGTAGGCTCATAGGGTTTTTTGTTGGCATTGGTACGTATGATTTGAGACTTTGAGTATGAAAAGTAAAAAAAATACATGTTTTTATATATTATTGGGTAATCGGTTCCGGAACCGAGAACCGGTGGAACCGAACCGAACCGACCCAAGAACCGAAAAATATCAAACTCAAGAACCGGAACTGGAACCTTTGGTTCTGGTTCCAGTTCGGTTCTTCTTGGTTCCGGTCCGGTTCTTTGGTTCTTTTGCTCATCCCTAGTTTGGTATGTATGTTCCTGAATGATGTTTGGAGGAAACATTTCATGAGTTTTGGGGAAGAGGTCCTTTGTTTGGAAAGATCTCAGAAGAGCGGTTTAGCATCCTTATTCCTGTATCTGGTTTGGGTGACCTAAGCACGTGGCTTAAAAACATTTCTCGGAAAACTAGATGTTTGCTTACACCTTTGGTAATTTGTACTGTATGGAACTGTACTAGACAGTTCACATAAGTTACATAACAGTAGTTGCAACATACAGTTACCTGGTCTTTTGGGACTTGGTAAAGAAAAGAGTTGACTTACTTCAATATGTGGTGCAATGGTTAGAGCATAAGATACACATACACCTCACGCCTCCTATCAGTTGGTCATATTAAGCTGAGCTCGAAACTGAGAAGAATGCATCTCCTATAAAGAGAACACTGATGACTGCAATATCTGTCGGAGCTCTAAAATTTCTCATTGGAACCACTTAAGTGATAACCTAGGCAATAAACATCCCACACCAATACAACGACCATAGCATCTGATAATTAAATAATTGCTTCAAACTTGTGCTTATTAATTGACTTCTCTCAACTTGGAGGGAATTTTATTGATCCTTTAATTGGAGGAAGTAACTATACATTTGTAGAAATGATATTATCTCGAAGTTTTAATTCTTATAGGATAATATAATCGCATAATTATTTTTAGTATCCTGGCATAAACCACTTATAGTTCTGCTGTTGCTTTATCGATTGAAACATGTGACCATGCTTAGAAATCCACTTAATTATTGCATGGGTGATTAAGCACTAGGTCACTTAACACCCTATCTTGGCTTGACGCTTTACAAAGTACTGCATATTGACATTATAAATGTTAGGTTCTTGGAGGGACAGCACGGAGGAAGAAATTACTCTCACCAAAGAGCATGGATGTCCGCCCAATGATGGAGGTAGTCAAAGGTGCAGCCTTCGGAATTTTGCAGGTAATAGTTTCTGTTTTGTATTTGAACTCTACACAGGATCAAAGGGTGATACAACATAGCTTCTTCTAATGTACCTAAATTATAAAAGAAAAAAATGGCTGGCTTCTATAATTTTTGTATTGAGATAAAAATTCTGTTTAGGCTGCTGGTGGCTGTCCTACATCTTTGAGGCCTGGTCGATGGTTAGATTTATACAGCGGTACAGGATCTGTTGGCATAGAGGCTATCAGTAGAGGATGCTCTGAGGTACTTTCTCTTCTTTTATCATGTATCTTTTTATAAGTTTCTATATTTGGTTAATGTGGCATAGAGCTAACTACTTTCTTGCAAACTTGAAGGTGCATTTTGTGGAGATGGATCCTTGGGTTATTTCTGATGTTCTACGTCCTAATTTAGAATGGACTGGCTTTCTTGATAATTCGGTTATACACACAGTCCGCGTGGAAACTTATCTGGACCGTACAAAAGACAAGCCATTTGATTACATAAGTGTCACACCTCCATATATGCTAGTGGACTATGAGATCCTAATGAAACAAATTTCAGAATCATCGGTCATTGGAGATGATTCTTTTATAGTATGTTCTTTTCTAATTCTTTTTACCTATCTATATCTATTACAGTATGTTTTTCCACACGTCCAAATTGCTTCAAATATCTTATCTTTAAATATGATCATATAGGTTGTAGAGTATCCATTCCGAACCAACATGCTGGAAACATGTGGGTGCCTCGTAAAGGTACTTTCTTGCTATTTAATTTGTGTTTTATGGTATGACTCCTTTATAGCAGATGTAATGTGCATTCAATAGTGAACTTATGATATTATTATTGGATGCAAATACCAGATGTACTTTCTAGCTATTAAATTTGTGTATAGTACGATTTTTCCATACCAGAAGTAATGTGCATCAAATAGTGAACTTATGGTTTTATTATGCAAATATCAGATTGCTGATCGGCGGTTTGGAAGGACACACCTAGCAATATATGGGCCCAAGTGGGCCCAAAAGAAAGAAAGGTCATAATGGTGGGGAATGGGGATGCAGCATAACTTTGTTACAAGACTAGGACATATTGCAAACTCAATTCAGTTGGTGTCCATATTTATCATCATCAACTACAAATCTAAATTACCCTCATCATATATGCATGGTAAGCAACCAATCTGTCTGAACAATCACATTTGCCAAATGGAAATATCTTTATCGTTTACATGCAGCATGTGAAAGAAATACTTCTATTGCAGATTTATAGCAAAACTCCAAAGTTGCCGCGTGAAAAAGAGAAACGGATATATACGTCGCAGAACTACATTAGGATTTTCCTATAGCATAGATAAGGATTCAGAAATCATGATTGTAAGCTTGTGACATGAGTTACAAACATTAATAGTACCTTACCTTTCCATGGTGTATAATATCCCGTTTGTATTTTAATAACTAGATAGTTGTCTTAGTTTTAAGGACCTTTCCTGACTATAAAGGAGAAGACCCATTGAATATTAATGAAATTATTTGTGTCTGTGTTCGTCTGCACCTTGTAATGAATTGTGGAACCATGGGTGGGGGGAAGAGGTGCATGCAGTGGGGCTGCAACCATTCAAAACAAAAAGCTAAGTCAAGTTGAATCTTTAGAACTTAGATGTAGGCTCAGCGACATGATGTATATTCCTAGTAAAAGTAGGAAGCAAGTTTGTTTGAACGGGAAGCAGTGGACCACCAGATACTTTGAGTTTTAGGAAGGCAACCTCTTTTGTCTCTCTACCTATGAGACAAAAATAAAGCTATATGTCTAGAACTCTAGATACCATAAAGCGCTAGCCATACTTCAAGATTTGGACACTTTTATTCGATACATTGCTTTCATAAGCAGCGGCGACTAAGAATCAGGAATTTAACTTAGACTCAGGATCTTATTGTGGGTTTAACCAGTAGTGAAAAATATCAATTGGGGCCGTTAAATGGAGAGGTACACGTTTCTTTCCACCGATAAATACAAATCTTGCATTGGAATCGTCCTTTCTTAACAAGACTTGCTCTTTTCGCTCTTACTGTTTAGAACTGACTGCAATTTTTAACAGAAGTGCTGAATTCCTAAAGTGTACTTTTAACTGGATTTGCACATAATCCAATGTATTCTTAAGCATCTACTAGTATATGTTAAGATTTGGGAGATGAGTGAGATCATTTTGTTACAAGTGCATGGAAATGCACATGTCAAAGCATTGGTAAGTTTTTTTGTGGACCCAATCACAATGTAAAGCAAAGAATGCTTGTCAAAAGTTCATCTATTTTTTTACCTTTTATCTCATAACATCTCTCTGAGAAAGAAAAAGTGCAACAGAATTGCTTGAAGTATTCCATCTTTAAAGAAAAGTGGTCACTCTTACCCTCCAAGTTAAAAAAATTACTTCTCCTACTTTATATTCTGTGTGACAAACTTCTATATCAAAGGGTGGGTGATGCATTATCCTGATGCCATAACTACCATGACTGTTATAAGTTTATCATCATCCATATCTCTTGACTACCAAAAAGTTTATTTTGGAGAAAACGTCTAGAACGGATTTTTGATAAATTCAGGTGGCAAGAGTCATGGCGAGGTATAGCAGGGTGGTTTTCAGGGCAATGTTATGGGTGGGGTTTTGCTGTTTTTTTTTAGTTGGTGTTTCCACAAGCACACGGGTTCCAATTTCAACCACTGCAAGTGTTGGTGTTTCCATGTCAAAAGAAGGAGCAACAAGGACGCATGATGGGTCAGTTCTCAACTACGTGAGCAAAAGAAGAGTACCAAATGGGCCTGATCCTATTCACAACAGGTATGCGAACACATGCATTTCTATTGCTGTTTATATCATATCTAGTTCTTTAATGTTGTAAAAATACAATGGACAGTAATAATGCTAAGTCTAGTTTTACTGTCAAAATCATTCCTTATTCCATCAAATTTTATACCACTCGTGGGCCCGTTGATCTTCTATGTAATTTGTGTCGACTACCATACAAAATGAAAAGTTGCTCATGCAGTTACTACTAAATGTTAAATCTTTTGAATATAGGAGTTAGTTTTACATTAGGATTTAAATCCACAAAGTTGGGAATTCTCCTGCCTTTCAAAAGGGGTGGGTTTATGAATTGATCCACGTCCCTGTTCCACCTTGACATCAAACTCTTAGTGATTACGCACTTCAAACTGAATGCCATATTAAAGTTTAAGTGTTTATATTGCATGCATTGGCATGTCTAATACTTGTACTTTATCGTACTATTTTGCTTGTTGTTCAGGAGAATTAAGAACACCAGACGATCGCCTGAACGCGCCTAAAATTGGCTTAGAAGACTTGGTTGTACATGGAAATATGTTCGGAAACCAAGGTAGATCTACATGAAGTCTGTGGATTTTCTTACGTTCTTGAAATCAATCATAGTCTTACATTCTTGAGATAGTGATCATGATGCTTGATCTATGACAAATTCTTTTTGCGGTTTTATTATGTCAGGAAAAAAAGCATGAAGCTTTTTTAAAGGGTACTTATGGGTGTCTTTGCAGTAGTTGTTCAAAGTTTGATTTGAAAGATTCATGGATTTGGGATGATTAGTTTTAGATGAAAAGGAATGAAATCTAATACAGTTTGTATGTGTGATATGTAAAAAGAGATGCATTTCGTTAAAGGGTTAGTCTTTGCTTTCACTTTGAGCTTTAAAGGGTTGGCTTTATTCCTGTTCTTATGTGGGGTTGTGTTCCCTAAATAAAGCACTTTGCCTCTCTTATGGCTTCTCTTCTTTCAACAAGATCTTTTTCTTGCATGCTCAAATGAGAGCTTACAAATAAGCTCAACAAGCATCAGTTTTAAATGGATGGATTCACGAGTTGGGTAACATGCAAAATCGGATAGTTTTTACTATTGTTCAAGTACATTAACAAGTCGCAATTTTATTTTTAAGAGTTGGTTCAAGTACATTTAGCTTTATTGTTTCAGGAGTTGATAACTTTAACTTAAAATCAACCTCTTTGCAGTGAAACTGTAAACATATTATCTATACTAGCTTCTTCTCGACATTGAAGTCTAACAAACAGTGTAAACCATTTTAACAAGTAGACTCGTGTTGGAAACACTGTTTTCAATATAAGTTAACTCAGTATCGGCATTGTATTTTTTATTTATTTATTTATTTTTATTTTTTTAATCTTTGTCGACACACATGGATGCTTGTAAATTTCGGTGGGCTAGTGCCATAAGTTTGAGCAAGAAAAAACGGATAGATGGTTCATTACTTTTCTTTGAAATCAAGGTTGCGTATACTGATGAACACCCTCTAATTTAGCATGCTCTGCACCTATTAGATCTGCATTCAACTCGACCATTAAGTTTATGAGCCTCTTGAGTACCATTGGGCTGCATGCCCCTTGGCATAGATAGCTCATTAATATTGCTAAAATCATTACAAGTATCTAAAAACATGATAATGGCAAGCTCATTAACTTTGTGCTACATGCTTACACCCCTTCAGGACTTCACAAAAAAGATAGTTTTAATTGGGCATTAGTCTAAAGTGAAGCTAACTTTTGTTGGAGTCATCGTAATTGTGAAGGTCTATAGGAAAATGGAAAATAAGGCTCACTTGTCTACACTTCTCACGTGTTCTGGTATAAGCATGAATGTATGCGACTTGTGCGTGTAAATCGAACTTGAAGCTACCATACATTTGTTGGTTAAATTAGCAAAGTCGATATTCCATGTAAATACTAGGATTATTGAATGCCCGGGAAACAAATATCACCAAGGAATTTGCTCTTACACATTTATTTGTTGATCGTGATTAACTTAATCGTCTTTTTTTTAGAAAGGCAAAGATTCACGCACCGGCCAAGTGCAACTAATATCTCACATATGATGGACCACTTTGTTAGGCCAAAATTCTAGGTGCCTAAAAATAGCTTTCTTACACTCGTGCATTCTCTAGCAAACTATTAGACCGGAGTTAATGGTCTATCAAACTCATTAACTTCACATTAACATCACATTCAGCACATTATCAAATTCATCATTAAACATATGTAATGGTCACCATCAACCTCATTTTTTTAACAAATTTAACTAAAAATTATATTAAACTTTCATTCATAATTGAAAACAATACATTAAAAGTTAAAATCGTTTTGGAAAATGAGGAATGAGAAAGATTTAGTTTGAATTGTGTAGATATTAGAAAGATGATGTTTGAAGTTGTGAATAAAAATGATGAGGTATGAAGGTATATATACGTAAATAGAATGATAAAATTTAAAATATATATGCGTTGCGAGGGAGGTTTTTTAAAAGTTTAGGCAGAAAATGGGTGCGCTCGTTTAGGTGGTGGTGACCACCAAACCCTCGCCAAAAACAACCGACCACGCGCGGTTAGTGACCTGGTGTAATGCCCGGCGGTGGTGACAATACTAGCACGTACTCCATTTGTCTCAAAATAATTGTTCTCTCGAAAATAAACACGCAGTTTAAGAAAAATATAATTATTATTTTTTTTTTCTCTTACTTTTTGTCGAATGACAGTTTTACCCTTAACTAATTAATTAATCTCGTATTTAAATTTCAACCAAAGGTAATATAGTAAAATCGATCAAATTTTCTTATTTTTTCTTTTAGCAGTGGAGAATAAAATTAGAAAATCTAAAAATGAAACATGAAATATTAATTAGACAGATGGGAGTAAGAGTTACCAGCAGTCTAGCTTGCCTCTCGATGCATACTACTAGTATACAAGGACGGATCTAGGGTTTTCGGGAGGGTGTTGCACAATTTTTTTTCCTTATCATAAGTACAAAACTACAAAGAAAACAACGTTAATATCGGGCGTTACAATACCAAAAAACGACATTTTTTGAAGAAAATTACATTTAGTGACCTAAAATCGAGTGTGGCCCATCCAGGTAGGTCCATCCATGCTAGTATATGCTAAGAGTATTAGACTACTAGCAATCAAAATCATATGAAAGAATAAGCAACAATGATTTTACCTGTTTGGACAATGAATAAAGTTGATAACACTCTAGCTCTTTGGCTCTGTAGTTGTCTTCTCCTTTTTCTATCTTTAGCTTTACTTTGCATCTTGTGTTTTCTTTTACGGATTTTGATTTTGAAAGTTTCAAGAATTTTGGGTCCAGATTCAAATTTAAAAGCACCTTTTGTTTCTTTTGGGTTGTTGCATTGCATGCATGACCGTCTGATTGCCACTCCTCAATCTCCTTTGTAACTTTTGGTAATTTAGGTGTAATTTCAAATCATTCATATGGAAAAAATATCATATCAAATCGTATCTTGTGACAAGTAGTCAGTCAAGTAAACTACAAAAGAAGATGAGCTAGCTAAACATAAAACATATCACACGTTATTATTATTTTTTTTTTCTTTTTTATTTATTTATTTTTTTTCAAAAAGTGAAGATATATTATTAATCACAATAAACATTACATCAATGAGATAAGAAAAATAGACATGCCTATTCTCTTAAACAATATAAAAACTAAATCCAATTCTAAAACACATGAAGCTATCTCGGATTATACTAAGACTATCTCTGACAGCACACAAGAGCTAAAATAGCCAAAACTTCACACAGAAGCCTGCAGGCAAACCATCTCCAGTTTGCAGTCTTATTGCGGCTTCAAATTCACCTTTAATGCACCAATCTAACTACATTTCCATAACACCTTCCCACCAAGACCATTCAACCACCATCCACAATGATCAAGGTAGGAAAGGTGAATGACATCGTTAGGAACCCATACCCCTCCAAGTCAAAGGCTATACCAGTTGTGCTACATTTCCATTTCTAAAAAATGGCTTCACACAGCTGGGAACACTCGCCTTGAGGGAGGACCAACTAAACCTCTTGTAGTGGCATATAGACTTGATCAAGTAGGGTCATCTTGTACCCCTCACTATTACAGCCTGCATATACCACCCACAAATCTCACTTTTCCTTCTCAGTTGGAGACCTACCTTATGGAAACTACCATGTTTATTATCTAATACATCATCCTATTAGCCAAACAACACCTAACAAAGGTAAACTGTTTTAACCAAAAGGAGTGTATAGAAACAAACATAGCAACTCCAAGATACAAGGCCATCATACTAAAGTGAGATCAATTATAGCAGTCCAAATTGAACTACTACTATTACCCAATCCAGAAGACAGCTAAGAGAATGGATAAACCATATCATTTTTGCAGACCAAACTTGAACCTCAATGTCTGTTAAGCACTATTTTACATGTCAGAAGTGGATAGTGCTAATATTGAGCCTGTTATATGTTCACAAACCCTAGCCCATTTTGTTCAAACATGCTATTATATCAGCAGAAAAATACATTATGGGAACTTAACTTGCTCAAATCCATTGCACCAACCATATGGAACAAAATTTGCTGCTCACAGCCCTACAAATATGTCCATGTAGATTGTCAAGGGATATGATAAGAAAGACTTAAGGTATTAGCCATCTGCTACTTCAAAACTGCCTTATGCCAAACACCCCTTTATTCACAGAACATACTATTTTTATATCAGATGTTGCTCAGTTCTGCACACAGTCATGTCTATCATCCAGTTCTTTGCTACTTTTTCCACCTTTGCTAACTTTTTAACCTTTAGACCCAGTAGTTGCAGTCTAATATTATTGATGTGTCGTTTAGTATAGGTAATTTATTGTTATCAAGTTTTAAATTTATATTCAGCCGACTTAACCTATAACAAACACTAGTGTACCCGATCAATGTAGCCTAGTTGGTAAGTAGAGTGTCGATCACTAAGAGTGGAACGTTAACACTTAAATATCTATCAGTATTTTAATTTTAAAGTTAGTCTAATTAAACCTAATCTAACGCAATGGTGGGTTTTCAGCCTGAGAGACTTGCACAATGTTTAGATTAAGTAAAGCTGTAAATAAAAGTAATTAGGCAAATGACACACACATACACAGATAAGAATACAGATAGCAGATAAGAGGTCAAGCCGATAATAAGGAAGATGTACTGGCTAATTTTTTAGTTATATATGATAAGTACTATATCTATTCTCTCTCTTTGGTTGCTCACGTGAGTGCGTATCTCATTCCAATGTTTAGACTAAGCTAAACGTCTAGATTTCGGCTTTTAAGTTTTCTCAAAAGACTAATCATGTCACGACTAATCAGAAATCCGCATAAAGTCTACCTTAATGATTATCAATTTATTAATTAATCACTTAGGGCTTACATTAATCATGCAAATGATATTAATTAAGTAATAATGTAATCAGAACACACGCATGAGCATCCAATAAAACATCATATAATCTTTAAAAGAATGTAAATATTTAAGTATGATCAAATAGTGAAAAGTACGCTAACCAAACAATTACAGAGTACTAATACAAATTAAGCCAATCTTCCTATGGAGGTACGCACTAGCAGGACCTTCTTATTGCTCTGATTTCATCCTTCTGGTTGTGTCTTTTTGTGGTCGGTCGTCTGGTCTTTTGTGTGAATGCCTTTAAAATTTGGCAGTCGATCTTCTATTTATACATTCTGGAAACAGAGTCGATACGGCGTATCAGTTTATCTGGTACGCCTTATCTAGGTAACTTCTTGTGGGGTCCAAGCTTCTTATATTCTGGAATATTCGTACACCGCCATATGATACGACGCATCTTCATTCTTCATGCGGCGTATGCTATCTTCAATATCTTGGATTTTCTGGTGAAGTCTTGAGATTGATACGTCACATCTCTGGGATGTCATGCGGCGTATCTGGAGTAGAATTAGTCAGATATTCTTCGTTGACCAAGGTTTCATATACGGCGCATGGGATAAATCCATACAACGTATGCTTCAAAGTCAGGCTATCGTCTTCATATTCGTCTAAGTCTTGGTGTACGACGTATCTGTCTAGAATGATACGGCGTATCTGTCGTCAGTTCAGTAGACTTTTCCAACTTTATTTGTTTAGCTCCAATTTACGTCCAAAATAGCCAACTTTCACCAAATGCTTGTTTATAACTGAGATGTAAAAAAGTAAGCGATTAAGTATCAATTCTCATATAAAATAATACAAAACAAACAATATAAATAGGATAAATGATGCTAATAATATGTTGTTATTTGATATCATTCGTTATCCATAATGATCTTCAATACAACCTCGGTATTTAGTATTTCCTCTGTGAATTAGTCTTGAATTCCTTTCCTTCCATATCTAATAAATTGTGGTTGCAAGTACAATTCTTTTTCAGCACACTTCCAATGGAGTTCTTACAAGGCCCATTTACATAGTAATCAATCACATCTTCCCATACATAAGGCATTTTATTATCCTCCATTTTCCTTTTCATCTCATCCCAGATATTTTTAGAGAAGTCACACTAAAAAAAACAAGTGTCTATGAGAGTCATTCACTTTGTTGCATATGGATCATTTCATATCCTTGGTACTATTCCAAGCCATAATTCTATCTTGTGTCTGCAATCTGCCTTTCATAGCCATCCATAGAACAAAAGAAAATCTTGGATTACCTTGGGAAAACCAAACAACCTTATGCCATACCACTATATCATTTTTCTGACTTAATTTCTCCCAGGCTCGTTAGTTGAGAAATCAACAAGATTGCTACTGTAATCTTTCCATTTAGTCTTATCTTAAGTATTATTATCCAAATTGGGAACAGGAATACTATTAAGCATAGGAAACAATTCTAACCATTCCTCTGGCCAATTCCACCTATCATCAGTTACCATATCACTCACATTCATATTATCTTGGAGTCTAGCATCATATACATCTCTTCTTGTCACTATGTTGTTCAAAGTTCCAACATTACACCATTGGTCATGCATATGTTAGTGCTTTTACCATAACCTAATACTTTCCAAACACCACTTTTCACTTTATCTCTTAGATCCAACAGTGATTTCCACATCCAACTATCATTGCTGTCTTTTTTTAACATCCCAGATACTTCTTCCCTTTAGCTTGAACATATTGGCCCATTTCACCCATAAAGATTTGATTCGCTCCTAGACGGTCAAGTTTTATCACTCAAGCCGGCCACTTGTGAATGGCCAACCGTAAGAAACTTAAAACAGTCTGGAAACAAATGCAATGAAGATCAGGAGAGTATAGTGTTTCCCCAGGTCGTTAAGTCCCAACGAGCTGTGCGAGAATAGTCAAACGTGTAGTGATCGAGAAGATTTGAACGGATAAGGAGATATGATTGATTATACTAAAAGAGAAAGTATATAAACTACAGGGGCTTAAATGCAAATTAAAGGAAATTAAAAAGATAAACTATATTAAATAAACGCTATCACTATTTTTAAACTGATGTTTTTGATTTTTCTTTTATAAAACTTAAATTAGAAACTACGTGACGTACAAAACAAAATGCAAAACTGGAACAATATTAATCCTAAAAATATGAAAATGATATTTTTACAAACCTAATGATAAAAGAAAATTTATAGAAAAAGAAAATTATTTTTAAAACTATTTATCTAATTATTATTAATTAAAAACTATTTTTACTTATTTAATAATAACCTAAAATACAAGAAAATATGAAATAAAGCTAGAAAAATAAAATTTTGACTTGGAAAAATCTAAAATAACAAAAGAGAATTTTCAAAACTATTTTTGTATTTTTATGATTATTTTTGTATTTTCTATGAATTAAAAACTATTTAAAACTACTTAAATTGCTAAAAAATACAAATTTAACTAAGAAAAATCTAGAAAAATATTTTTTTGACTTTTTATATTTATCTTAACTTAAGAAAAATGAAAAGTTATTTTTTTGAAACTTTTCTGAATTAATTGGATTAAAAGCTATTTAAAAAGTGCTAAAAATTGATTAAAATGCAGAAAAATAGCAAACTGACTAGGAAAAATCTGAAAAATTCAAGATAAGCTTAAAATAATATTAGGAATCTAAGAAAAATATAAAAACAGGGGGTTATGTGAAGGAATATGAAACTGCTATGCAAAGTGCTTATGAATAAGCACTTTGAATAAGCAAATGAAAAGCAAAGACCACCAAACTGTAACAGAAGCTATAATATGCTATAAGTACCCAAATTCAACTTAAAACAACAAGCCTTAACCTCTATATTGCAAGCTTAACAGATTTGAGGTTTTGAGCTAAATACTAAAAACAGATTTTAGGGGTCTACTTGCACCCCAAGAATAAGCCACCAAATAAGCTAGAACTCAAAAACTAGAAATGGGAACCTACACTAGACCTGGCCAAGAGCTTGTAAACCAAAAAGCAGACTTAGATAAGCTCTTATGAGCTCTGTGCAAGGGCTGCACAAACCCTGTGCACACTCAGTTAATACTGAGTGTGTACAGGGCACTTAAGCCCATTTTGACAAGCATTTTTTAAGCTTATAAAAAATTGATAAAATTCTACAAAAATGATAATAAGCAAGTAGACCAACTGAAGTTTTAAAACCCACAATTTCACTGGATTTGGCCCAGAGATGAACTCATGAAAATTCACCTTAGTTAGGCTCAAAACTGATATTTCAACTTTTGACTTTTGAAACACTTTGGAAATTTTGACTTTTTTGAGATTTGATTCAACTTTGTGGACTGATTATGTTGTTAAGTGATGAAATGAAGCTACTGCAATCTATTTCTAAGAGTTTTGAACATAAAACAAGTGTTTGCTTTTTTACAAATCCAACAGATTAGCAAATAAGACAGTTGAGATGAGATTTGACTTTTAGTGGTTGCAGGCACAATTTTATGACAGATAAGAGTATATTAGAGCTAAACAAGCTTAAACCAACAGGTCCTAACACCTGAACAATCCTTTAATGCAGCTAGACCAACAGATCCAAACACACCTTAAATACACTGATTTTAACTTTAAATGACACCAACTACTTAACTAGCTATGCAGACAATCAAACTGAGTCTAAGTGTCCTAAATACAACTTAAATAACAGATTTAAACTACTTATAACTACAGATACAGATTATGCAACAAATTGAAAACTGCATTAAAAATGGAAATTAGATAAAAAGCTCACAAGTGTTCAGCTTGTTTTGCAGGCTAAAACCAGAACCAATACTACACTATATGAAACTATTCCAACCCAAATCAACCTCTGCATCAACCATAAACCATTTCCATGCCTGCTTGACCCAAATTTGCTGCACAGTTGACTTTTGTTGACCTTATTGAGAAATGCTTGAAACTGAATTCCAAGCTTATCAAAAGCTATGATAAGCTTAAGTAAGCTTGTTTGCACTTATAAATAAGCTATTGGAAGCTTGGATGTAACAGTTTGAAATGGAATTTTGAAACAGTAAACCATGAAACTTGAAACTTTAAATGAAACTTGAATTGAGGCTCAAAAACAGATTATAATGATCAAAATACTTAAATTCAATACAAGAAAGCTTGAAATTACAAATTTGAAAGCTAATTAAGATACTTTAAGAAAAAACGACATACATCAATTTAAAAAAACTAATTACTGCTTCTTCTCTTGCCTCTCTTCTCTTTTTTATATCCAAAAAGCTTCCCACTAGTCTTCTGAATGATTCCCACTTGATACCTTGTCCACTGGATCACTTGAGTGCATAATGGCCATTGGATGAGTTTTGGCGGGAAAAGTATTTTGACCTCTGTGTTTCAGAATTTGCAACTAGGGGGGGGTGGAGTGTAGATATGATGATTATGGAGGTGAGGGGATAAGGGATAAGGTGAGAGGTGGATGGGAGAGGTGCCTGAGTTTGCAGGCAAGTGGGGAAGAACAGGGATAAGCCAGTGGCGGGTTTTGACTTTATTTGACCAAGGGTTCAAAATGAGGTAATGACAGGGGCCAAATGTGTATAGTGGCAGGGGTCCAAAATAGGGAAAGGGTCAAAAGGTCTAAATGGCAGGGGTCCAATGTATAATGGCAGGGGTCATGGCTAGGTTTAATATTAAAAGGACTTGTTTTGCAATTCTCCAATTCTTGAAGGACCATTCTGCCATTTTCTGATTTTCCAGGGGCCAATCATGCACATTCTGAATTTATAACCCACGGGCCAAACTTGACAATCTTTGAAAGTTTAGGGACCTAACTTGTCATTTTTGAAAGTTAAGGGAGCTAAATTGTAATTTTGTAAATTTAAATCTCAAGGACCAATTTTGACAACTTAGGAATCCCTAGGGACTTGAAATGATATTTTTCTTTATTTGGTTTTACTAGGGACTGTTTTTGACAACTTTTGAAACTAGGGGGACTAAAACTGCCAATTATGCAAACTTGATACGTTTTTCACTAGATTTTGATATTTTTGCATTTAAAACACATAAAACACTTATTTGTGATATTTTTATCATTTTGATGCATTTCTGAGTGTTTTCAGATGTTTTTGCAGTTTAAATGGTACAAAAATGATGAGTATTTAGACACTCATCAATCCCCCACACTAAGATATTGCTAGTCCCTAGCAATGTTTTGAGAAAAATTAATGGATTTCATCTCTTTACCAAAAGCCATTACTTCTGGAGTAGCCAAATGTTTCAGTTCAAGTAAGAACCTTGGTACACCGATAACCAAATGATTTTGAGCAAATCACCAGCTTTCAACGGATTTGATTTGTCTTTACCAGAAGCCGTTTGCTTCTGGACTAGCCAACTCTTAGATAAATTATCAATATTATCTTTGGTGAGCTGATTACCAATTATGGTTTTTCCACTGCCTTTACCACAAGCCATAAACTTGCGGGCTAGCCAACTCTTCACTTTTAAGGATATGGTGAGCTGAATACCATACAATTTTGGGCAAATTGCAAGCCGTCAACGGATTTGAGATATCTTTACCAAGAGCCGTTTGCTCCTGGATTAGCCAATCCTTTTGTTTATTAGACAAGGCGGACTAATAACCATAAGATGAGTAAGTGAAAAACACTTACTCCAAAAAAAAATTTTGGCCAAAAATGGGGGAATTGGGCGGTATAATTACATGATAAAATTCGTAAGAATTCCCCCCCACACTAGAATTGAATATTGCCCTCAATATTCAAAGTACCGGCGGTTATGCCGAAACATAGAACGTAAAAGGGAAATACTACGGCCATTATTTAGCAAGATTTTTTTTTTTGAAATTTCTTATATACAACAGCGGGGGGCAACTCCCCCACACTAGGGTGGAACACACGGGTGAAAACCCATGTTTAGCTACTGTTTTTGATTACCAAGTCGCTAGCTTGACTCGACCCCGAATTCATTTGTTCATGGGGAAAGTAACGTGGAAAACCAATCTCAATCGGACTTTCGTTCACAGTGTTAACAAACATATGAACATCAGAAAGTTCCACCCCGACGAGATACAACCGCGGTATTGTTAATAGTAAAAACTATAAAGAATGATACCGGGGTCAAAGATGGTGTCCTCATTCCCGAAAGAGAAAAGGGAAAGAGCAACCACACCATCTGTGAAGAATGGAACAAAGATATGCATGAGAATGCAAGTCCATTCCTCATCAGAAAGAAGCAAATCACCATTTTTGACACTTTTAAGCTTAAACTTGAAGCTTATATGGTGATTGTCAATAAGATGTCCGGGAGGGAGGGTGGGAAACGGTTCTTCAATCAACAGATTTTCTAGAAAAAGGATGTCCCCCTCCGAATCAAAGTAAGTATTATCAATTCCTGTTGGAATTGACTCATCACTAAGAAAGGCATCGACTTCATTCCAAAAGTTGTCATCTTCCTCATCAGGAGTGAGAGAAGGGATGGAAGAGTCGGGAATAATAAGACTAGGAGATGATGGATCATTTTTGAGCAATTCTTCAATGGGAAGAATGTCTCCCATTGGATCACAAGCATCATCATCCAATTCAGATGAAACTGAAGAGAGTTTGGTTTCATCCACAGAGTTAACAAACTCGATACGATAAACTGATTCCGGAGGTGGGACAAGTGGTGTGCTCTTAGAGCTAGCAATTTCCACCACTTCCGATGAAGTCTCCGATTCAAGATCATCATCATCAAGAATACTCTTGACTTCCCTGGTACAACTTTCAAACCATTTGTTTGAACCAGGGTTGATTTTCAAAGCTTTTAACTCAGCACGTTTTTGAAAACTCCTCTTAACCGTGAAATTTGAGAGTGTTGCATTGAATCTTTCAGATTTTTGATCAATTGTAGCAACACTCTGTTTGGATAGAGGTTTGGAGTTTTGGTTGATATTCAACGTGAGTTCTTCGTTGTCAACCCGTATGGTCAACTCTTCAGCAAACACATCAATCAGAGCACGACTCGTTCTCAAGAAAGCTCTCCCTAAGATGAGGGGAACTCTAGGATCTGCATCAAAGTCTACTACAACAAAGTCAGTAGGAAAGTGAAACTTTCCCACTTTCACCACGACATCCTCGGCTATCCCAAGTGGACGCGTTATGGAACGGTCCGCTAGCTCGAGTGTCATATAAGTGGATGAAAGTTTAGGAAGAGACAGTTTCTTCCATACTGAGAGTGGCATGAGGTTAATGCTAGCGCCAAGATCGGCCAAGGCGGAGCATTGAACCATTCCCAAGAAATCACACGGGATTAAAAATCTGCCAGGGTCTTCAAGCTTTTTGGGAAGCTTCTTGAGAAGGACCGCTGAGCATTGCTCATTTAGAGGGGTTTTAGCCATCTCAGATAGCTTATCTTTGTTGCTCAGTAAGCCTTTAAGCGTGGATGCAAATTTAGGCATTAGAACGAGAGCATCAACGAAGCTTATATCAAAGTGTAGCTCATTGAAGATTTGGAAAAAATTTTCCATTTGCTCTTTGTTTTTGTCTTTGAGCTTCTCATCATTCATTCTTGATGGGTAAGGAAGCTGACTAGACTTTTGAGCCGTGACGGAAGTCATTTCGGGCTCAGAATTTGTCTTCGGAACTTCGGGTTCCGGACTTAAAGCTTGGACTACCGAAGGTGGGACGTGTGCGGTACTTCGTGGGCTTGAGAATTGCACCTTGTCCGTTGTATCCTTGGTAACTTGACTCATTGCTCCTGGTGGAGGAGGCATTGGAGTCGAAGGTCCATTGTGCGTCTTACCACTACGAGTGGTGACGGCTTTCAACTCGGCATTGGGATTAGGAATTGTATTGCTTGGGAGTCCTCCAGAAGATGATGAAGCTTGGTTCATATTCATGTTCATGAAACTGCTCATCATATTCTTCAACTCATTTGTCTGCCGAGACATTGTGGTATCAATTTCCATTTTTAGCTCAACCCTCATGTTATTGATTTGAGTTTGCATTGAACGTATGCTTGACTCAGTAATTTTCATGAAGTCATTTGGTGGGGGAGCATGAGAAGGTTGTTGATAACTTTGCTGATTTGGAGCTTGATATGGTTGGTTGAAATTGTTCCGGTTTTGATTGAAATTTTGAGAGTTATTGAAGTTTTGTCCTTGATTCGGAACAAAGAGATTTTGATTGCCATGGTTTTGCACAGGAGGAAAACCAGGTGGTGTCATACCGCTAGGTGCACGGTAGTGAGGATCAGCTTGTGGTCGGTATTGATTGTGGTTTACAGAAGCTACGGGAGCTTGGTAAAAGGAAGCATCGGTTGCTTGACAATCATAATACGCATGTGGACCACTACAAGTTTCACACACCTTGTTTACGGCTTTGATTGGTTCCGGCTTATGAATTTCGCTTTTGATTTCCTTTACATCTTTCATCATACAACGGATGACATCCGTTAGAGCGGCTATCGGAGCGGCTAACTCAGAAGAGTTACTGGATGAAGAAGCAGGAGTGTTTGGAGTATTGACTTTGTTGCGAGAAATAGGAACTTTTGATTTTTGCTCGCAAATCTCAATCACATCTTTAGGCTTACGATTCAAGATATTGCCACCTGCGGCTGCATTCAAAGAATCTTGATCGTTACCGTTCAACCCATTATAAAAGATATTAACTTGTTGAAGCTCCGTGAATTCATGATGGGGGCATTTCCTGAGGAGATCTTTGAATCTCTCCCATGCCTTTCCAAATTTTTCATCGAAATTTTGACGAAATCCAGAAATTTCATTTTTAAGATTAGTCGTCTTTGATGGAGGAAAGAAATAATTGACAAACTTTTGAACAAGATCCTCCCAAGTTTCGATGGATCGAGGGGGTTCTTTTTCCAGCCAAATCCGGGCTGTCCCCTCAAGTGAGATTGGAAATAGCATCAACTTGATGACTTTTTGTGGCACATCCTTGAAATTGATAGTTGAAGTCAACTTGTTAAACCAACGGATGTGTGCATACGGGTCTTCTCGGTCAAACCCGTGGAATTGATTTGTAGACACAAGTTGGATCAAATGTGTCTTCAATTCAAAGTGATCAGAATTGATTACTGGTAAAATGATGGCATCTCCATAACCCTCGGTGGGTGCTTGGAGCATTTCCGCCATAGTTCGTTCGTCTGCCATATTGTTGTTTGAAATAGTACGAATCTCGGGTTCGACTATTTGGGCAGCACGTCTACGAGAACGTCGTCTAGGAATTTCTGCTAGATCACGAAAAGGACTCAATGATCTAGAAGAACGAGTGCGCATGCACTAGAGTTAACTCTAAGGAATCTCAGAGTTAAGGAAAGGAATTATGAAATTGGTGAAAATGGGGTAAGAAGAATCTTTTTGGGTTTTCTGGTTCTGACAAGTAGATATAATAACAAATCCAATTAAAACAATATCGAGGCAAAACAACAGTGAACTTAAACGATTAATCACAAGATGAATGGCTTCTTTGAAAAAGGTACACCACTCACGAGGACACAAAGGCTAGTTTTAAATCTTTGGTTCGGGAACTTATTATGGTCGTACCCCCAGTTAGGTAGTACACTGCCTTGGTTTGCGGTGGTAATCTTTTATGTTGTTATTATTAAACTCAGAAAACAACAAATCTTTTTGTATTTTTATCTTTGATACATATATAGAAACAAAAGCAAAATATTTTTGTGTTTTATACGTTTTTTGGCTGTTTTTGGGTTTTTGGATTTTTTATAAGAAAATATATAGATATAGATAGATGGTATGAACAAGGAGTGATTATTCAAATCACTAATCTGCTAAACGTAAGACAATTAGCACAGCTCCCCGGCAGCGGCGCCAAAATTTGATTCGCTCCCAGACGGTCAAGTTTTATCTCTCAAGCCGGCCACTTGTGAATGGCCAACCGTAAGAAACTTAAAAAAGTCTGGAAACAAATGCAATGAAGATCAGGAGAGTATAGTGTTTCCCCAGGTCGTTAAGTCCCAACGAGCTGTGCGAGAATAGTCAAACGTGTAGTGATCGAGAAGATTTGAACGGATAAGGAGATATGATTGATTATACTAAAAGAGAAAGTATATAAATTACAGGGGCTTAAATGCAAATTAAAGGAAATTAAAAAGATAAACTATATTAAATAAACGCTATCACTATTTTTAAACTGATGTTTTTGATTTTTCTTTTATAAAACTTAAATTAGAAACTACGTGACGTACAAAACAAAATGCAAAACTGGAACAATATTAATCCTAAAAATATGAAAATGATATTTTTACAAACCTAATGATAAAAGAAAATTTATAGAAAAAGAAAATTATTTTTAAAACTATTTATCTAATTATTATTAATTAAAAACTATTTTTACTTATTTAATAATAGCCTAAAATACAAGAAAATATGAAATAAAGCTAGAAAAATAAAATTTTGACTTGGAAAAATCTAAAATAACAAAAGAGAATTTTCAAAACTATTTTTGTATTTTTCTGATTATTTTTGTATTTTCTATGAATTAAAAACTATTTAAAACTACTTAAATTGCTAAAAAATACAAATTTAACTAAGAAAAATCTAGAAAAATATTTTTTTGACTTTTTATATTTATCTTAACTTAAGAAAAATGAAAACTTATTTTTTTGAAACTTTTCTGAATTAATTGGATTAAAAGCTATTTAAAAAGTGCTAAAAATTGATTAAAATGCAGAAAAATAGCAAACTGACTAGGAAAAATCTGAAAAATTCAAGATAAGCTTAAAATAATATTAGGAATCTAAGAAAAATATAAAAACAGGGGGTTATGTGAAGGAATATGAAACTGCTATGCAAAGTGCTTATGAATAAGCACTTTGAATAAGCAAATGAAAAGCAAAGACCACCAAACTGTAACAGAAGCTATAATATGCTATAAGTACCCAAATGCAACTTAAAACAACAAGCCTTAACCTCTATATTGCAAGCTTAACAGATTTGAGGTTTTGAGCTAAATACTAAAAACAGATTTTAGGGGTCTACTCGCACCCCAAGAATAAGCCACCAAATAAGCTAGAACTCAAAAACTAGAAATGGGAACCTACACTAGACCTGGCCAAGAGCTTGTAAACCAAAAAGCAGACTTAGATAAGCTCTTATGAGCTCTGTGCAAGGGCTGCACAAACCCTGTGCACACTCAGTTAATACTGAGTGTGTACAGGGCACTTAAGCCCATTTTGACAAGCATTTTTTAAGCTTATAAAAAATTGATAAAATTCTACAGAAAAGATAATAAGCAAGTAGACCAACTGAAGTTTTAAAACCCACAATTTCACTGGATTTGGCCCAGAGATGAACTCATGAAAATTCACCTTAGTTAGGCTCAAAACTGATATTTCAACTTTTGACTTTTGAAACACTTTGGAAATTTTGACTTTTTTGAGATTTGATTCAACTTTGTGGACTGATTATGTTGTTAAGTGATGAAATGAAGCTACTGCAATCTATTTCTAAGAGTTTTGAACATAAAACAAGTGTTTGCTTTTTTACAAATCCAACAGATTAGCAAATAAGACAGTTGAGATGAGATTTGACTTTTAGTGGTTGCAGGCACAATTTTATGACAGATAAGAGTATATTAGAGCTAAACAAGCTTAAACCAACAGGTCCTAACACCTGAACAATCCTTTAATGCAGCTAGACCAACAGATCCAAACACACCTTAAATACACTGATTTTAACTTTAAATGACACCAACTACTTAACTAGCTATGCAGACAATCAAACTGAGTCTAAGTGTCCTAAATACAACTTAAATAACAGATTTAAACTACTTATAACTACAGATACAGATTATGCAACAAATTGAAAACTACATTAAAAATGGAAATTAGATAAAAAGCTCACAAGTGTTCAGCTTGTTTTGCAGGCTAAAACCAGAACCAATACTACACTATATGAAACTATTCCAACCCAAATCAACCTCTGCATCAACCATAAACCATTTCCATGCCTGCTTGACCCAAATTTGCTGCACAGTTGACTTTTGTTGACCTTATTGAGAAATGCTTGAAACTGAATTCCAAGCTTATCAAAAGCTATGATAAGCTTAAGTAAGCTTGTTTGCACTTATAAATAAGCTATTGGAAGCTTGGATGTAACAGTTTGAAATGGAATTTTGAAACAGTAAACCATGAAACTTGAAACTTTAAATGAAACTTGAATTGAGGCTCAAAAACAGATTATAATGATCAAAATACTTAAATTCAATACAAGAAAGCTTGAAATTACAAATTTGAAAGCTAATTAAGATACTTTAAGAAAAAACGACATACATCAATTTAAAAAAACTAATTACTGCTTCTTCTCTTGCCTCTCTTCTCTTTTTTATATCCAAAAAGCTTCCCACTAGTCTTCTGAATGATTCCCACTTGATACCTTGTCCACTGGATCACTTGAGTGCATAATGGCCATTGGATGAGTTTTGGCGGGAAAAGCATTTTGACCTCTGTGTTTCAGAATTTGCAACTAGGGGGGGGTGGAGTGTAGATATGATGATTATGGAGGTGAGGGGATAAGGGATAAGGTGAGAGGTGGATGGGAGAGGTGCCTGAGTTTGCAGGCAAGTGGGGAAGAACAGGGATAAGCCAGTGGCGGGTTTTGACTTTATTTGACCAAGGGTTCAAAATGAGGTAATGACAGGGGCCAAATGTGTATAGTGGCAGGGGTCCAAAATAGGGAAAGGGTCAAAAGGTCTAAATGGCAGGGGTCCAATGTATAATGGCAGGGGTCATGGCTAGGTTTAATATTAAAAGGACTTGTTTTGCAATTCTCCAATTCTTGAAGGACCATTCTGCCATTTTCTGATTTTCCAGGGGCCAATCATGCACATTCTGAATTTATAACCCACGGGCCAAACTTGACAATCTTTGAAAGTTTAGGGACCTAACTTGTCATTTTTGAAAGTTAAGGGAGCTAAATTGTAATTTTGTAAATTTAAATCTCAAGGACCAATTTTGACAACTTAGGAATCCCTAGGGACTTGAAATGATATTTTTCTTTATTTGGTTTTACCAGGGACTATTTTTGACAACTTTTGAAACTAGGGGGACTAAAACTGCCAATTATGCAAACTTGATACGTTTTTCACCAGATTTTGATATTTTTGCATTTAAAACACATAAAACACTTATTTGTGATATTTTTATCATTTTGATGCATTTCTGAGTGTTTTCAGATGTTTTTGCAGTTTAAATGGTACAAAAATGATGAGTATTTAGACACTCATCAAGATTCTTTACCAGCAGCAATGCACCATAGGTTTTTAATCAACAATGCCTCATTCCAAGTATCCCGTTTCCTCAATACCAATCCACCTTTTTTTTAGAGTGCACACAGCTTTCCATGCCACTTTGGCTTGCCCTCTTTTCAACTTCTTTTTACACCAAAGAAATCCTTTCAACACTTTGTCTATGTCATATATAACTTCCTTTGGGATGAGAAATACAACAGCCCAATAAACATGCATTGAAGTAAGAATTGAAGCAATCAATTGTGACCTCCCTGCATAAGACAAATACCTATTCTTCCAATCATTCACCTTGTTTTTCATTTTATCAATAAGTTGTTTGCATTCCTTAGCTCCTATTCTTCTAGTAATTAGAGGCACACCCAAGTATTTCACTAGCAGTTTGCCAACACTGAATGGCAGGATTTCAAGGATCTTATTCATTTCCTCACTTTTCACATTCCTAAAAAAAACTATGCTTTTGCTCATATTAGAGAGAAGACCAAATGCCTTACTGAATTCCATTAAAGTGTTTTTGACTACTTTGATTGAGACAACATCAGCATGAAAGAGCACTAGAAGATCATCAGCAAAACACAAATGATTTAGTTCCAGTTCTTTACATCCCATGTGATACTTAAAGCCTTCATGTTAAGCATTCCTTTTCATCATAAGTATAAACACTTCCATTGCAAGAGTAAAAAGGTTTGGCGAGAATGGGTCTCCCTGCCTTAATCCTATACCACTTTTAAAATATCATTTTCTTTCCCCATTCACACATATAGTAAACTTAGGAGTTGTAACACATACCATAATCTACTGAATCATCTTACTGTGAAAGCCAAACTGGACAAGTACTTCTTGGAGAAAATTCCATTCCACAATATCATATGCCTTTGTAATGTCAATCTTTAGGCAACATCTTTTTGGACCACTCTTTCTATCATAGCCTTTAAGGAGTTCTTGGGTGATTAGGATGTTATCTTGGATCAATCTTCCTTGTATAAATGCACTTTGATTTAAATCAACCACTTTCTTCAAACCATCCTTAATTCTATTTGTGAGAATTTTACTTATACATTTATACACCACATTGCAACATGTAATTGGTCAAAACTCAGCCAATTTGCTTGGATGAGGCACTTTAGGAACCAAAGAGACCAAGGTGGCATTCATTTCACCCAACAACTTTCCAGTTTGAAAAAATTCCTTGACTGCCAAACACACATCAATACCCACAATAGACTAGGCCTTTTTATAAAATGTTGAAGTGTAGCCATCAGGACTAGGAGCCTTGTTTTCACCAATGTCAAACATAGCATTCTTGATTTTTGCATCAATTACATCCTTCACCATATCATTAGCTTCTTCAAAATTGAGTGTAGTACCAAACACCCCTTCCATATTCCATTCAGTATTACCATTAGAATTGCCAAGGAATTGTTTAAAGTGATTCACAAACTGATTATCCATTAATTCTCCTTCTAATATCACACCCTCATCATTAGTAATCCTCAAAATCTTGTTTACTTGATTTATACTTTTGATGATTTTGTGGAAATACTTATTATTTCTATCCCCTTTGCACATCCATTCTACTTTGGCCTTTTGAAATAAGAACTTTTCCTCATCATCCACAACTTCATTATAAATCTTTAGAGCTATACTTTCTCGCAACTTCAACTTAGAACAGTGTGGATTAGCATCTACAAATTTTGGACAGTCTTCAATTTTTCTCTACTATCTGCAACTCTTTCATGAAGGTTGCCATTCTTCGAATTCAACTTATTCAAATGCCCTTTTAAGTTCTTCATTTTTCTGCACCAAGTTGTACATTTAAAGCCTTAAACATTGCAATTCCACTCCCTTGCCACTGTAGGAATAAAGTCCTCTTTATCTGCAATATAGTTAGCAAATCTAAATGGATTTCTCTTTTTGCGACATTTGTTGGGAGTTTTACGACCACATGACTATGATCAGAAACCATATATGGCATAAAGACTGCACTAGCCATGGAAAACTGACTCATGAACTCCTCATTCACCATTGCTTTGTCCAACTTATTAAGAATGCTAGTTTGTGGGTTAGATGGTGATTTAATCCATGTGTAGAACACTCCAGTATTGCTTAGGTCTTCTACCTTAATACTATTTACACAGTCAATGAGGTCTTGCATATCACTTGTGACAATAGAACCACAAGCAGAGTGCTCTATTGTCTTTAGAGTAACATTGAAATCACCTATTAGTAGCCATGGAAGACCACTAGCCATTCTCTGATCTCTATTGAGATCTCTCCATAATTCTTTACTTTCTCTACCTGTATTTTCAGCATAGATACAACTACAAAAGAATTTAGTTTTGTTAGACATAATTTCAATCATACAAAATATTGCCTGTTTGGAAGAGTGAATCATCACCAAGTCTACCATGTTCCTGTCCCAACTCACTAGAATTCTGCATTCATTTTGACTATGGCTAACATTAGAAAGCCAATTCCAGTCCCCAAAAGCACTCTCACAAGCTTTTGGGAGTTTATATGGCTTAATATGTGCCCCCAAAATTGCACAAACCTAAATTCTTTCCTCTGTAATAAACTTCCTAACATCTTTTGTTTTTTCCCTTTATTCATACTCCTAATGTTCCATGTGGCAAGCTTAAAATCCATTTGAAGCTATTTATAAAGAACATCAGGCAAACCCATGCATCCTTAATTCAAAATGTTACTACTCAAACTAATGACATTTTCACTTGCCATTGTTTGAGCCATCTCATTCACACCCTCCATCACTTCCTCCTTATTCTCTTCACTATTTTACTGTTCTTTTAGTCTGTCAATTTCCCATTGCCTTTTGAAGTAAGCCTCCATATCCTTTGTCCAATTCTTAAGTTCAGTACAAGTAGGCTGCAATTTCTTATTCAAGAATACATCCACCACATTCTATCTTTCAATATTCTCAACTCCCTACTTTCCTCACCTGTTTCACTATTCAATACCTCATATCTATTCACATTAGTACCACCATTTCTTGCCTGATCTGCACTTTTTACAGAGTTCTTTGCCTTATTATTATTGCTAACAGACCCCTCAGTCATCTTTTCTTTACCGTTTTCATTACCAGTTTCCCTCTTCCTATACTCTTGTCTTTGAAACTGTGGTCCTTAATTCCTGTTATGTCAGTTTTACTTTTGTTGCAACATATTTCTTTTCCTATTCTGCACAACTTCAAATTCTTCAGTTTATACATAATTTTTTTCTTTCAATGCCTTTTCCTCAGCAACAGCTTTTTATTTGATTCCCATTTCAGTCCTAGGCCTAATATTGCAATTCTTAAAACCATGTCCAAACACTTTACAATAACTGCATCTCTCAGGTTTCCAGTTACACTCTACATGAACCTCCTTTGATCCTCTGACACTTTTATTCTTATCAATGTACTCAATTTTTAATGTGGACTTCAACTCTTTCATTGCATCAACTTCTACTAATACCATTGCATAGTTAGTTTTTCCCACACCCAACTGACACAAACTAGCTGTAACTTGATCCATAACCTTTGGTTTTCCTAAGCTACTAGCTATAACACTTATACCCTCCACACTCCATGCTTCCATTGGTACTTTTAGCAGTCTCACCCAAATTGCCAACTTCACTGGTTTTATTTTCAGCATATCAATATCAGGGTCCTATTGTTGAACAAATAATGGTCTACTATTCACCATCCATGGTCCTTGACTCAATACCTGATTCATGCCTATCTCATCTTTAAACTTGAATAGGTTCATACTATTTCCATCTCAATTACTTCCTTAAGTCCAAACCTACTCCACATTCTCGTGATATGATATCGTAATTCATGAATTCCCATGTTTTGTCCCACAAAATAACCACAAATTGTAAATTGCCATTTAATACTGCCTTTCTACACAATTTTTTCATCAAATACAACAGTTTCCTTACCATCCTTATTCACAATAGGGGCAATGTATACCAATTCCTTATTAATATTGGATACATCATTTTTGAGCATCTTAACATAAGAGTAATTCTCCCTATGATTTGGTTCATCATTCTTATTCTTAACACTACTATCAGCACCATTATCACAGTTAATCACATTATCACTAACAGATATAATAGTTTCAGTATGATTAGTATGTGTAGGATCACTTACAGCCTTAGTCAAATTAGGTGTATCAACTGAACCAGTATTTTTCACCGTTGTTTGCACTTTATTCACTGCATCTTCCACCTTATCCCCTACACCACCTCCATCAGTTGTAATTTCACCATTCTTATTCTTCTCACTGTCACCAATTATTTCACCTTCCTTATTCACAGTTTCACCTCAACGAATTCATTTTATCCCAAATTCAGAGCCTTATTTCCATCCTCTATTATCTCAGCACTATCTTCTTTGCGTTTTTGGCTTAAATACAGACAACTTATCACACGTTGATTAAACTATATTTATATACTTTAGAATCATTTTAGTAGATGATTTGGGTATAATTATTTAAGAGATCGTTCTCAAAATTTGACAACTCCATAGTCTATAAAATACAAACAACTTGTATTAACATTTACATCTTGGAAAAAAGAAAATTTGATTGGGGAAAAAACATCTCTATTGGTCATCTCACACAAATTATGACGCAAGTTTTTTTCCTTTTAAAAATGTCTTTAAACAAGGGGACCCACGGCTCAACCGGAGGCGATGTGACACACCCAAAATGGGTCGACCAACGGCTCTGACGATCTCAAAAGGATCTCAAAGGGTCATTTGGTTGGTGGTGGTTGGTGGCGGCTGATGGTGGCGATTGTGGCTGAAAGTGGTAGCCGACAATGGTGGCGGTTGATAGTGGTTGGGTTGTGGTTGTTATGGCGGTGGTGCTGTGGTGGGATGTGAAAGGTGTTTAACTAAACTTATTTGATGGTTTTATAAGCTTATTTATTTAGGCTTATAAACTTATAAAACCTATAAGCTCGAGTGTATAAGCTCACAACTGATATTATAAATTATTTACGTCAGATGTAGTTTAATTATCTTTGTTGGAAAAGTGATTAAATTAAAATGCGTTTGGTAAATTTGGTATTTAGCTTTTGGTATGTTTACTAATTTGATTCAAATTAGAATTCAGTAATTAGGTTATTGGTTTCTTATAAATAAGGATAAATATCATTAGTTTTCTTTGTACATTTGAATTAGAATTTTGTGTTTGGTGCTTTTAAATTAAAATTTGGTTATGGTTCGGCAATTTAGAATAAAGCTTCCGCTTCGTTTATCGATTTTGATATTTGTTTTGCTCTTTGATTACCAACAATCTCGTTTATTTACGAGAAACATGTATATGTGGTTGTCATGTATCTAAGCTTTAAGTATATAATTAGTTCGAAGCTATGTTATTTTGTTTTGGATATAAGAAAACTACGTGATGTTGAGCTCACATGAGTTTTGTCATGTTTGATTAATAAAACTGTGTTTAATTATTTGTTATGTAGTTTGCACTTTATTGACAACTTTTGCTACCGATATGAACTTGTTATATATTTTGTGTTCTATAAAATGTTAAAAGGATCATAAAATTACTAACGTTGATAAAAGTGTAGAATAGATCGATATACATTTTGTATGATTTTGTTTATGATGAATATGTGGTTTTGAGATGGTTTTACAACTAAGTTTAGGGGATAGCTTGCCTACAATTTTTGTAACTAATTTGCTACAATTTTTCATAAAAAATACATTAGTAATGAATTAGGGACTCACAGAAAAAAATCAGAACACACAAAAAGAATCAGTGACCCACATTTATAGAATAAAATTGTAGCAAATTGGCTATAATTAATTATAGCTCATATTTTCCCTTAAGTTTATGTACATGACATATACCTATTCTTTATCCCCTTTGATAGAATCAGTTTCAACTTTCAAATATGTTGTCTTTAAATTTGTAAAGAAAAAGATGTTCTACTTTAACACAACCTGACCGTCTCATTTCATAGAGTAGAGATTAGAGATTTATAAGTTACCGGTCCAAAACCGCATTTTTGCAACTAGTAGCTTCATAATAGACAACTTTCTGGTAGATATGATATTGAATTATTTTAAGTGAACCGAAAGGGCATTTGGACTAGTGGTAGCCGTGAATGATCGTATTTTCAATAGAAAGATTGTGAGTTCAAAAGTACCTCCAAGAACAAAAGTGAGAATGTAGTGGTTATGTAAAAATGTAAGTCGATTGGGCGTGTAGATTTGCTTTTAAAATTAAGTATTTTAATTAACAAGGGTGATATATAGAATGAAAATTACTCCCTCCGCTTTAAAAAAGTGTCATATTTTGACTTTAACTTTGTGAAGGTTTTTTTTCAGCTTTAACCTTAAATAATTTTATTTGTGTTATATAATACTTTATGAAAATTATACTAAAAATATATTTAAAACTCAATACATTCATATATTTTGCATCAAATAATATAAGACATTTTATTTTGCATACTCAAAAATTCTTACATACTAAGGGATAAATCCACACATTTCATCTAGTTTGATTTAATGGTGGATATTAACCTAAGATTTAATATGTCTAAACCTAAGCCCATATTTTTTTTCTGTTCTTTTTATCTTTCTTATTTATTTTCTCATTTTTTGTCTTTTTCTAATCTTTTTTTTTACGTTTTCGTCAGTTTTCATACGTTTTTGTCCGTTTTTTCCGCTTTTTATACGTTTTCGTCTTTTCATGCGTTTTCGTCCGTTTTCTTACGTTTTCGTCCATTTTCATACTTTTTCGTCCATTTTCTTACGTTTTCGTGTGTTTTCTTACGTTTTCGTCTGTTTTGTTACGTTTTCGTCCGTTTTCATACGTTTTCGTCAGTCTTATTACGTTTTCGTCCGTTTTCTTACGTTTCTGTCAGTTTTCATACGTTTTTGTCTGTTTTCTTAAGTTTTCATTCGTTTTCTTACGTTTTCGTCTGTTTTCTTACGTTTTCTTCTGTTTTTTTACGTTTTCGTCCGTTTTCATACGTTTTCGCTCGTTTTCATACGTTTTCGTCCGGTTTCATCAGTTTTCTTTTGTTTTCGTCCATTTTTCGTACGTTTTCATCCATTTTCAAATGTGTTTTTACGCTTTCATACGTTTTCGTCTGTTTTCATACGTATTCGTCAATTTTCTTACATTTTCGTCCGTTTTCTTACGTTTCTAACTATCACAAGTGATTTTATGTGATATTCAGAATATCACTTGTAATTTTCTGAATATCACTTTGTGATATTCAGAAATTACTTTGTGATATTCAGAATATCATTTTGTGATATTCTGAATAACACTTGTGATTTTCTGAATATCATTTTGTGATATTCTGAATATCACTTTGTCATATTATGAATATCACTTGTGATTTTCTGGATATCACTTTGTGGTATTCTGAATATCACTTGTGATTTTTATTTTACAAAACATTAGTTGAAAATCACTTGTAATATTCAGAAAATCACTTGTGATATTGAATATCACAAGTGATTTTCTGAATATCACAGAATATCACTTGTGATCATCTAAATATAACAGAATATCATTTGTGATACTCTATAAATATCACTTGTGATATTCTGAATATCACAGAATGTCACTTGTGATATTTTGAATATCACAGAATATAACTTGTAATATTCAGAAACATATGAAAACGGCTGAAAACATTTAAAAACGGATAAAAACGTATGAAAACGGACGAATATGTATGAATTCTAAACCAAAATGTGACTATTTTCTCTTTATACATGGTAAATATAAACTTACATATTTCTATAAGTTTCAAAATAAGCAAATTAAGCTTGTGAAACATAAACCGAAATCACATAAGCTCATGAGCAAATAAAATAAGGTTAAACAAATACCCCCAAACTATGTAGCTACTATTCAAATTATATATTTGTGATATTCTGAATATCACTTGTGATTTTCTGAATATCACTAAATAAGGTTAAACAAATACCCCCAAACTATGTAGCTACTATTCAAATTATATATTTGTGATATTCTGAATATCACTTGTGATTTTCTGAATATCACTTTGTGATATTCTGAATATCACTTTGTGATATTATGAATATCACTTGTGATTTTCTGGATATCACTTTGTGATATTCTGAATATCAATTGTGATTTTCATGTTATAAAATATTAGTTGAAAATCACTTGTGATATTTAGAATATCACAAGTTATATTCTGAATATCACAAAATATCACTTTTGATCATCTGAATATCACAGAATATCACTTGTGATATTTAGAAACGTATGAAAGCGTCTGAAAAAGGCCGAAAACATTTAAAAACGGACGAAAACGTATGAAAACGGACAACACGTAAGAAAATGGACGAATATGTATGAAAACGGACGAAAACGTATGAAAGGGTAAAAACAAGTATGAAAACGGACGAAAACGTATGAAAACGGACGAAAATGGACGAAAACGTATGAATAATGAACGAAAACGTAAGAAAACAGGCGAAAGCGTATAAAAACGGACAAAAACATAAGAAAATGGTTGAATATGTATGAAAACGGAAGAAAACGTATGAAAGCGTAAAAACAAGTATGAAAACGAACGAAACGTATGAAAACGGATGAATAATGAACGAAAACGTAAGAAAACGGGCGAAAACGTATAAAAGCGAAGAAAAAAGCGAATTATAAAAAAAAGCGTGAGTTTAATAAAAAAAACGTGAATTAAAAGAAAAAGACAAAAAAATATGAATAAAAAAAAAGACAAAAAGACAAGAACAAAAAATGGACTTAGGTTTATCTAATAAATATTAGGTTAACCCCATCATTAGATAAACTAGATAAATGGTAGAGATTTGTCCTTTGATAAGCACCAAAATAAAAAATAAACAAATAAAAATTCCTCCAAATAATATATAACACAAAAAAAATATATTTAATGTCAAAACTTAAAAAAACATAGAAATGTCAAAACATGATACCTTTTTTTAGACCGTGGGAGTATATCATTGTCTTTAATTCACTAATCAAAACAGAAGATATATACTCCACTCTGTATATATATATGGCCACATATCGCCATACAGAAATACAAAACACACATATAACCAAAGAGGTCGAAGATGGATCCATCCATGAGTTCATCAACTAAAAAAAACCTTAAGTTATACCGAGCGTCAATCCATTTATCAACGTTTATTGCAAATAAGTATTAACGGAAAACTAAAAAAAAGGCTCCATAAGTGAAGCAGTAACGGAAATCATGAAGATTCACGGGGGCAACAATTATCAAACGCCATATAGGTAAAGCCAGGTTGGCACGACAAGAGAATTTACCATTACAAATCACATGCGATGAAAGCTTGATTTTCATAGATTGCTTGTTAGAAAAAATGTGAAAGAGAACTACGGAGTATTTGCATGGTGATAGGAAAAAGTTCTATTGTGTCGTTTAAAATTTTGCTATGATTGTTGTTTTGTTTGTTAAAGAATAACGTGCATGTTCTTCTCATGGTTACTACTTACTAGTGAATGTTGTGCGATGGATCTTCTATTTCAATGGAGAAGAAAGCAAATTATTTGACTTTCATTTTGTCTTTATGCCTTATTAGTTGAGAGTATATGTCAGTTATTTAGAGACTAAATATTTTCGTCCATAGTAAATGAGGCAAGGGTATAATAGGAAAAGTATACAATAATAACTATAGTTTTGAGTTTTTGACAATTTTTTTGGGACATGTATCTATACTACTTTATAAAGGGTTTGGAACTTTCTAAATAAAAAAGTCTTAAAAATTTTAAGACAAAAAACATTTCTTTAATTGAAAATTGAAATTAACAACCAATATTCAAATATAAATTAAATGTCTTTAATTGTGACAAATTTAATATTCATAAAATACATTTGACTTGTGATTTGTAACCGCCCATTTAATCTATCATAATCATGTAGTAAATGTTTTGATAGATTCGTAATTGGACTATCCGAAAATCTGGACCACTAATGGGCTTATTCAGATATACATAGGCCGGTAGTTTTATCCCTAAAAGTTATTATAAATGTGTTGATGGATTAATAGTTTAGCCATTTTATTTGAAGTTTTATTTGTAATGTTCTTAAATGTATTTGAATTATTATATAATGGTTGAAAAAAAAAGTTGAAAAAAAAATGTCGGTCGCCTTGTTGTGCTTAAAAAGTCACATGAAAAATATTTGTTCGCCATGAAAATGGTCACCGCGTACCCGCCGCCGCATTACGCGGATACCCTTCTAGTAAATAGAAATGAGGCCAATAAAAAGGTGGGAGGGAGGGAGTAATTAAATATGTATATTATAATAGTCACAAATACTGTAGTTTTCAAAATAATGTAGCTACCATTCAAAAAAATTTCTACATCAAAACACATCAGATTCAAATCAGGAGTGAAGAATGGGTCAGCGTTTTGCTCACTTGCTTTTATATTAAACTAACGAGCCTTATTCCACTTCCTACAAAAACATTTTTGTTTATGCATAATTTGAGTATATATTTGAATCTTCTTATATATTGTGTGTATAACTGTATTTGAACATATATATAGGCACGCATGTGTGTGTACATGGCTATGTACTTATGTGTTACTAAGGAGATACACCTACGTACATACTTCAATAGTTCAATGATTTATATTGATGAGTAAAAAAGTGGTGATGAGTTAGGTGAATGTCTTTCGAAATGCTGACTTGGGCTAAGCATCTAACATGTACTCAAGATGGTACTTTCTAACGAATTAGCAAAACACGGCAAAAAACGATACTTAAAGTCAAGAATAATTTATCTTCACACGCGGCTAAGATTCATAAATATACTAGGGGGTAAAACTAACACAAACAAACTATTTTGAATTGTGTGGGTTGGTAGTAGTAGGTGTGGAATGGATCAGCAGCTAAGCTGTAAATGAAACTTATGTGATGTCAAGTTGGTTAAAGTTTCTAACCATGATGCCTTTTGCCCAATGGCACCAACTTAACCCCATTCAAGCTGTTACTAAATCAGATAACTACATTGTAATCAGACTAACATAATCAATGCAGCCGCTAGCAGGTAATGATGATGAGATCAATTTCATAAAAGCAAATGATGATGAACAATGGCAAGAAGTATATGCAAAATACAGCCTCACTCATACATACCTTGTGGTTTTGGTTTTGACAGCAGAACCCGAACAATTAAATCTTCACCAATATATGGACTTATGGAGTGTCTGGTCCGTATGAATGAATTGCATTTTATCATTTGGTATGATTAGTCTGCTGCTGTGCTGTTGTATGTGGCTCTGAACATTCTTTTGTTAACTATAAGTTATTGCAAATTGCCAACTAACTATCATAGAATAGATATGATAAAATTCCAATTCTCAGGCCAAAGTCAATATGAGGTACACACAATAAAATTAATTAAAAAAAAAAACTTTTAACCCAGAATAAGAGACATGCCCAAAATAGTATCATGATACTGGACACTTTAAAACAATAAAAATAATATCTAACCATCATCGGAAAATAGAGCTACCATATATAGAGAACAGGGATCTACAATAATATTCTTCCGTCTAAATATGTTAATAGAGGAATTTGCAATGGACCGTGATGGATACGCAATATATGCATTCTGCATCATAGCTCAAACAAAAATATTATGTGTGTCATAAAGAAGCGGAAACTCGTCATTTTGTTCTGATAAACCTAGTTGTTGTGCCATGCTCTTCAATGCTTCATAAACCTGGTACATGGACCATCTTTCTTTTGGCTGAGGATTAACGCAATTCATTGAGATTCTCATGAATTGAACAATTTTCTCATCATGACCCATGCCTCGAATATCACTATCTATAGCATTCTCGATTTGTCCCGAAGCTGAGAGCTGAGTCACCCAATCCACTAGATCACCCTTGTATATTTCCTCCCCAACTATGACATTAGTCGGTTTCCGCCCTGTTGCCAGTTCCAAAAGCACCACCCCAAAACCATAAACATCTCCTTTCAAAGAAGGAACCATAGTGCTTGAATACTCAGGTGGCACATAACCAAACTCACCCAAATCCCCATCAACAAAGTGTTTAGTTTATGATATATAAAATAAGATAAAACATAAAGACATCAAGAGTACACAGCGGAAGACTTAAGATCATAACAAATAAATTAATTAACTGAAAGTATGCGTAACGTACCTCTTGCGAATATCAAATCCCTCGAGCAAAGCAAAACCACCCTCGAGCAAAGCAAACCAAAGAAGTACTTATTGGTGTAAGAATAATGTCTTACAACCACGTTCTTGTACACACGAATTAACCAACGAATCAAGCGATTGCTAGATCTAACACAAGCCCTCGTATATGCAAAAACCAAAACCGAACTCCCTAACAAATGGGGTGTTCGGCCTAGCTATGCAAAAGAAAGAGAAGAGAGGAGATCTAGGGTTAATTCAATGCACAAGGTGTGAATCAAACCCTAGAACCTACCCCTCCTTATATACTAGTAGGTAAAACTTAGAGGACAAGTTAGGGGAACTAGGCCTTGGATACTCCCCATGGCCGGCCACCATAACAAGCCCAAAGCCCATTCCTTAACTTTCCAAGTTTTCCATTTCTAGTCCTTCTCTTTTCCATTTAACGGTCGTTAGTCATTTTTCCGTTAAATACTTAACGATCGTTAACCGGACTTAATGTGTAATAATTAATCGTAAACATAAACATTAATTATTAACTTTAATTCTCATTCGCTAATGTGTGCAATCCCGTGGTCACGAGTTCGAATCCGGACATTCACATGTTTGTAAATATATACATTTCCAACAGCTCCCACTTGGATATGTTTACAAAACGTGAAATGACATTGGTTAGCGTCTAGCAACACGCCAATGCCCCCAGTACAACTCGTGTATGGTTTTCTGGAGAAAAACCAAGTTTGATGATTCATCATCATATTCATCCTTTTGTTTCTAATACCATGTTAATAAGAATATGGATCTCACTCATTTCTTAATTAACTATTCTGTTTCTCGCTTTATGTGATTGATTAAGATTACCAATTCTTCTGAACATATTCCAGAAGACCTTGGGCATGGCCATGCAAACATCTTAACAACCCTACGAGGGGCCCAGTAGTATTATACTTCAAAATAAATTTGAAGGAAACAAATCCCATTTTGACTACAAGCAGGATTCATAAATTTCGCAACACTTCTGAAAACAACCCTTATAACTACCAGTTACGTGTAGCGTTAGATTGCTTCACAAAAATGCACTACATCCATGACATATCTCTTGTATCTCAAGTCAGAGGATAAATATCCATGATATACTTAATGACAAAGATCCATAAAGTATCATCATGTGGGTGGGATAAGTCCTATATTCAATTCATTGAATATCATCTGAAATTAGTCATGCTACGCATCAATATACTTTCAAGTATATTCTAACTAATACTCAGATTTGTCTTAATTCAATATCATTCCCATGTTATTGATTGACAATGGACTATTTAGAATAACTTAAGTTATTCAAGGATTTAAACACGCAAATACAGGACACAATATTATAAATGAAATTAAACGTATACCGTACTTTAATTCATTATAATAATTGTTTAACATCCTTTATCCAAATACTAAATAGATCAATGCATGATAATACTAGTTAATGAATTTTGCCACAAGTCATGCAACTCATACTTGTTGACAAGGCATAATTTCAACTAACTTTGATCTACAAGAATTTTGAGAATACTTATTTCAAAAATTCAATAATTGAATTTCTTGTATGTGTTTACACATATCTTGATATTGTCATATCATTCCATAAGGTGCGTGATAACCTGAACCACCTTTATATGACAATCATCTTCCAAAACTTTTAAAGTTTAAAGTATTCTTCATTCTTTAATGTATAATGCAACTATGCTCTTAATTGAGCATAAACTAGTCAATATGGTCATCACCAACGATACCATGACTAGAATTGAGTGTCATCTCAATTATACCAGCATCATTGTGTACAACAATATGCTCTTTAAACATCCGTAAACTTTGAATATTTATTTGTTTGTTGTCATACAAACCTCAAGTTTGTTGACTATGACAATTACAACAATTTGTTGTATAGAATCTGGGAGCAACTCCAGGCTGTGGAATGCAATTCTAAATCCAAACATAAATATTACAATGTTGTTAAATCATCTTGTAATCAAGCATGATACAACAACCTTATACACAACATGATGTTCATGATGAATCTTCAAGTTAGACTTTAAGATCTCATTCATATACTATCTTGTCAAAGATATGTACTCATCATGTTCTATTAGACTCATTTATTTACCGCATATGTTTATAAACATATATATATATTCCAAGGTTGCATGTCTTATTTCCAAATCTTAAAAACAAAGTTTCATTCCCAACTAAAACTTAATTTAAGTGGAATGTAGTTGCCCATACAACTTATAAGATTTAAGAAAATAAAAATAATACTCCCACTAGCTTTCAGGAATACTTATGAGCTATCTTATTTTAATTATTAAATCAAACATGGATTTAATATTAAACATAAGAATCATCTCCTAGATGCATGCATATATCCATTTATGGATTCTTGCAGTTTGTACATATCCAAGGATTATTTGAATTCATAAAACTTCTTTGTTTACTCATCGTCCTCGCAAAAGTAATTCCACAACAAAGAGTTATGACATTCATTGTCAAAATTTCATATCAATGAAACTAAGTATGACAGTTATAATCTTTATACTTCTATTTAATGGATCTTAGTAAAGAATATTCAATCATAGTTAATTGCTTAAATATGATTAATATTATTATCACTAGACATGCATTAAATATGTGTACAATATTGTCCATATGATTTCTACATAAAGATTTAAACCACTAGGGTTTCCATCCTTTGAAGAAACTCATATTCATTATTAAGATAAACCAAGTATCTAAAGTTGATTATCTTTATGGACAGCATCTCAACATTCATAGTATGATTGATTTACCACAATTCAACATTTGATAAATTCATCATTATGATTAACAGGCTTACCATGATCCTGTAACTCATATTTCTCAGCATATTAAATATCTGAGATATCCTTTCGGATCTATGAACGACAATTCCATCATATTTAGGTCTATCATTTACATGTTTAACCTCATCATGATATTTGCTAGTGTATTTTAGAAGATTATGTATTTTGTAATTCAATCTTTCAAGATCTAAACAAAACTCCCACTTGCCTTTAAAGATTACCTTTAAATAGTTTAGCAAGTAGAGCAACAATACATTGTTCTCTTTTGGGATATTACAAAAAACATTGACAGTTCCTAACATTATTTTGTTACAACTCACTATACAAGCAGTTTAACAAATTCAGAACTTCATTATAAGACTTAATGTGATTCATCACATTCCATAAACAAATGGTGTCTTATTAATCTTCTAGGTTGGAGTCTTATTGAGTATATTCAATCTATACTCAATATTCTAACCTTGATAACTTTTGGAAGAAACTATAGTTATCTTGAATCAAACATGCCAATAGATTTTGATTCTTCTAACTGAACATACCATAAAACTATGGTATTTCATTAGAATTAATATTGTGATATAATCTAACAATATTTTAGATAACCATCTACTCTTTGGCTTACCTATTTACCAACAAAGTAAAACTTAATGGTACAATAGAATTACCAAGTCAATTGCATGTATTATAACACAAATATTCTTGACCAAGTCAAAAGACATACCAGTTATAATCCCACTATACGTTATAAGTCATTGATCAACTCATTGACTTCATGCATATGTCTTAAAACATAGCAAGTTAACGTCTTACTTTATATTCTAAGTCTTGTATTAAAAGACTTCATGTTTGTGACTTTACAAAATCATAAACATTTATAATTAAAGTAATTATGAACACCACCTCAGGTTTCAATTAATATTTCAAGTTAATACTTACTACATATATTTAAGTCATTCAACGAATACTTAAATTCAAAGTAGTATTAGATTACTTCATTTAATTATGTCATTCCATGAAAATTCAACGTAAGAAACTGCAAAATCATCCATGCTCGTTCTCACAACACGTGGATATTTTACCTTGGGCTATAATCTAGTTCACGTTCTCACGTAACATAAATTGTAACTACAAGTGTTTCTTAAATATTGAATGACATAAATATTGAAAATAAAGTAGTCTTTGTTATCATCTTGACACATGTTCTTAATAGGGCAATCATACATATTTAAATGTATATTACCTATTAGAACGTTATTCTCTTACTTTACAGTCAAGAGAATTCATTTAAATCATATTTATATGTGTTGTACCTTGCACACAATAAAGATTTCTCCCACTTGTGCATGGAACAACATCATGTAATAGATAAACAACACGATACACGTTCGTTTATTTGATTAAAATGATTTGTGTCATAGATATAACTAGTAGATATAGGACTATATTGATTTGTAAGGAAACGCACATGCAATCCTTAAAACATAAGTGCCTACAATTGGAAAGTAATTATCTTTGAAGATAATATGGGTTACTACACAGGAAACAAAGCTTGTAGCTCCCACTGAATTAGAAATCGATTAAACAACTTCTTATTCAGTAATGCAACACAAATGCTCCCACTTAATCTGACAACATTGTAAGTGTTGCATAACCAGTGAAAACAACTTGCTTGTTTTTTACTTTCTTACACCTTTAAAGAACCATACGTAATCATTACTAAGGTACTAAAAGGTGTATTCTACTCTATGAATGATGGGTTATCCATCAAAGTTATTAACTTGAAAAATTGGGTATGCAATTTCTTCCTTAACAGGTCTACCATCCCCATACTGGTATGTAGCACCTTTAAAGGTTAAAGTAAACCAACTAGATAAATTAAGCTAGTTTTCCTTTTACCAATTTTCGCGGTAATTAGTCTAGCTTCTAATTTAGTAACTCACATAAATATTTTCCAGTTAACCAACATTCATGTTGTTACAAAAGAATTCATTCACCAAATGAAGGTAATGAAATCTTTATGGAAAATAAGATGTGCAATTCATTGCTATGAGTTACATTAGAATTTAGACAATTCAAAACGTTCCTATTATACCTTTCTCATTCATGAAAAGGAATAGGATTGAGTCTAATGCTTCTCCCATGGAAAAGAGACTTCGTTTGTCTTTTCAGTAAATTATTCTCGATCAAACATTTGTTTGAAAGCAGAATGGAGCAATTTACTGATCAAAGACTAAACTTTGTTTACAGTTAAATGTTGCAATTATACATTCAAAAGAATTACAAAATTCAATTTTAGTATTTTCGATAATTAACCTTTTTCAAGAAAATTAATTACCCATGGTTCATAAGCATATAACCATTTAATTTTCATTGAAAAACTAGGATCCAAATTGTCATAATCTCATCACATCAGTTGATCTGCTAGTAATGAACCTTATACAAAGTGGTAGAGCTTGTGCTCAATTTCCAATTTCAATTGCAATTCCTAGATTTATGGGATTTACATATAGCCAATTTCAATTGCCATGTAAACATGTTTTATCCCATCTTATGCCTTGAGTTGCCAGTTCTCACTACAAAACTCAATTACGTTGTCCAACTTAAGAAACTGCAAAATCGTCCATGCCCGTTCTCACGACACGTGGACATTTTACCCTTTGATTACGATCTAAGTCACGGTCTCACGCAAATAAAAAATAATCTTAGGTGTTTCCGTTTCGTTGGATGGCATATAACTTAAATTAAAGGGTAATAGTTTTGATGTAAAATCAAATATGTACAAAGATGTCATGCATTCATCTTCGTAGCATAGTTTTTATTAAAACATTTATATCTTGTTTTAATGTTTAAGTTTTTCATCATCAAACTTTAATTGAGGTATTGGGTTCACCAATCAAGGAATTAGTGTTAATTATCATCCATTATACCGTACTTTTGCATAAGTGTAAACACTTAGTGTTTCGGATAATTACCACCTAAGTGGCGCATGGAATCAACACGAATTCGCCCTTAAGATGAGCTTGCACATTTAATGACTTACTAAGTAGCTCCACTCGAACTTACAGGGGGCAGAGGACCAGGTACGTGCTAAAGCACAACCTTAGACATCCATTCAGTGTGACTGTGCGCACTTCTTTAAACCCCTTTTATTAGTTCATTCTCATGGGTGAGCCTTTCAGTCATTTGTACCAAAGTCATCAATCAATTAAACGATTATGATTACTATTCTTAAAAATGCATGTTTCACCATTGTTTAGGTCAGTTTATTTTTCTTTTAAAAAATACCCTTGTTACAAAACACAAACAAGCAAGTATTTATAAAAAATAAACAAATAAACAATGAATACATAACAAATACAAGTCATGTATATCAAATAGCCACATGCAAACGGTTTTGATAAATCTTATTAATAACCAATTTTATAACTGATTAAATAATAACAATTGAGGTCTTCCCCAATTTAAGATCTATCATTATTTAATGTATATCACTTAAAACATGAAAGACATACAATAAACAGATCCATGATAAAACATGCAGGTAATAATCATGGATATAAATTACACTTAACAATTAATGCAATTAAATCAAAGTTACGCATATACACATAAAGTTGTATGCATCCTAGGGTTTCTAATCCAATTAAAACAATAGTTTACAAAACCTAATTAGGGCACATAAAAAAAAAACGCCCCCTCCCTCAAATTAGGGTTTAGGTTAAGCAAACCCTAGATCTAAGCATACAAATAATAACACATTCATGTTTATTTTAATTATGTGTTTCAGTAATTAATTACTTGTTATACAAGGCTCGTGATGCCACTGTTTAGTTTATGATATATAAAATAAGATAAAACATAAAGACATCAAGAGTACACAGCGGAAGACTTAAGATCATAACAAATAAATTAATTAACTGAAAGTATGCGTAACGTACCTCTTGCGAATATCAAATCCCTCGAGCAAAGCAAAACCACCCTCGAGCAAAGCAAACCAAAGAAGTACTTATTGGTGTAAGAATAATGTCTTACAACCACGTTCTTGTACACACGAATTAACCAACGAATCAAGCGATTGCTAGATCTAACACAAGCCCTCGTATATGCAAAAACCAAAACCGAACTCCCTAACAAATGGGGTGTTCGGCCTAGCTATGCAAAAGAAAGAGAAGAGAGGAGATCTAGGGTTAATTCAATGCACAAGGTGTGAATCAAACCCTAGAACCTACCCCTCCTTATATACTAGTAGGTAAAACTTAGAGGACAAGTTAGGGGAACTAGGCCTTGGATACTCCCCATGGCCGGCCACCATAACAAGCCCAAAGCCCATTCCTTAACTTTCCAAGTTTTCCATTTCTAGTCCTTCTCTTTTCCATTTAACGGTCGTTAGTCATTTTTCCGTTAAATACTTAACGATCGTTAACCGGACTTAATGTGTAATAATTAATCGTAAACATAAACATTAATTATTAACTTTAATTCTCATTCGCTAATGTGTGCAATCCCGTGGTCACGAGTTCGAATCCGGACATTCACATGTTTGTAAATATATACATTTCCAACACAAAGCTACTCTCGTTCGGCTGAAAACCAGAAGAATTCATAAGCCTAGCCAATCCAAAATCCACTATCCGAGCCTCATAATCATCATCAAGAAAAATAGCCTTAGAACTAACATTTTGATGTGATATTGCAGGCCGGCAACCATGATGAAGCCAAGCAAACCCTCTTGCAGCACCTAAACCAATCTTAAATCTAACATCCCAATCCAACAAACTCGACTGTTTACTCAACAAACTCGACAACGTCCCATTAGACATTAACTTATAAACCAATAACTTTTCACCCGCCACTACACAGAACCCCAACAAAGGCGTCAAATTCGGATGCCTAACCTGACCCAACCCAATCATTTCACTTGAAAACTGCCTCTGAGGAATCCTACACGGACTAAGCCTCTTAACCGCTAAATCAGACCCATCTCTCAAAACAGCCTTATACATCGTCCCAGTCCTCGTTTCAACTATCACATTCTCTTCACCAAAACTATTCGTAGCAATCATCAAATCCACTAACCTAACCTTAACCAACGGTTTATGAAACAACGAAACCTGAGCAAGCTTATGCCTTCTCAACTTATCAACCCAATCATCACCCAAACTCCCACGCTTTCTCTTCCTAGTCATACACCACCACCACACCCCGAAACCAATCAGCAAAGAGCCAGCAGCTCCAAACACACCCGCAGCAATAATGATAGCCAGATTCTTCGTATTCAAACCGCCACATTTACTAAGCGGCTTACCACATAAACCTTCATTCCCATAAAAATTCACAAAACCAAATTTCGACAACCTTGATGGTATACTTCCTGATAAAGCATTATTCGAAACTGAAAAAGTACTTAACCTTTCTAAAGCAGATAACTGCGGGGGAATATTACCAGATAACATATTATCATTTAACAGAACATTAATCAAAAAACGACAGTTAGCCAAACCTGCAGGAACTCCACCAGTAAACTGATTGTTAGAAAGATCAAGAGTTACTAAATAAGGCAACCACTTGCAAAGCTCATTAGGTATAACACCAGATATATTATTATTAGCAAGATTTAAAATTTGAATATTTTGGCAAAAGCGTATATCAGTTGGAAATGATCCAGTAAGTCCTCTTTGTATGACTTCCAACGAAATGACACGGTCTTCTTGGGTGTTCCAGCACCTTACGTGGTTAAAATGGCATATGAAGCCTGGAGTTGTGTTTGTGAAGTCCCAGTTGGCAAATGCTGATTGAGGGTCACCAAGTGAGTTCCTGATGCCTTGTAGACATTCGCGGTCGTCTTCTGCGAGTACTGAGGATAATAGCGTGAGGGTGATGAGCATTATGTGACTCAAAGAAGGCATTGCTGGCATGGTTTAGAGGTTCTGTTTGTTGGAAATTTTGGTTGATGCATGGTATGTGATAAGGAGGTTGGGTACAACATTGACTTTAGAAGTGGGGTTGGGGGCATTAAGAAAGATTTTGGTAAATTTGACCGGGAGAAGTTAGTTTAGGTCGTTCAATGTGAGAGCTAGGTGCACCAACTCAATATCTCTTAGTGACTTTAGCCCACACCTAATAACTCACTATAACTAAAGCAAGCTGCTAATGAGCTATAACTGTTATAGGCGTACGTGAGTCCTATCAATTTTCTTGATAACTTCATTAAATATTATATAACACAAATAAAATTACTTAATTTTCTTGTCGCAACTTTTTTTGGACCATTTTCTTGATAACTTCTCTACTTGACGAAGATCCCGCCAATTTTGTAGAGTCCGATTTTTTACTCTTGGAAGGCCTTGACTTGCCGGGAGGACGTGGTTCGGATCATTTTGAAATAACTCGTTCGGTTCTTCAACGTCATCAACCGTGTGAACGCGTCTTCGGGAACAACGACTTTGGCACCACCCCATATGTGGGATTTTTCAATACATCCCATGCTTCATAGTGGACAAATGCAAACCCTCAAGTTTCTTAGAATATTTTATAACAACAAGTTAGCCACGTCGAATCTTTTTCTCCACTAAGACGTTCATATTTGGTGATAATTCCGGCGAACTTTTGCAATAACGTGTCAACATTGTCCACTTTTTCGTGATCAGATCCTTGGTACGTGGGAAGGATGCATGGCGGTTGTATTCACTATGAACTTTTTGCAAAAATATTATTTGAATTTCGGTCTACACCAAGTCTTTCGTCCTCGCATATTTGTTTGTAAGTTTTGGCCAAAAGTCTTTCTTCCTCTTGTTTCCAAGTGGTATTTGTGATGTCGGTTTTCTTCTCTCTCTGCTTTCGTAATTTTTCTTTTTCTTTCCCTTTTTCGATGAGAGAATACTCGTTTTGTGATGTTTGTGATGGTGAGTGTGGTGGTGAATCGTGTGCTAATTGTGGTGGTGGTTGTGTTGGTTGGGTTGGTGGCATCATTTGTGTTGGTTGTAAAAAATTATTGAGAGCTTCAAAGTTGTGAAATGGGTATTTTTGTTGAAGTTGGAGTAAAACTATTTGATTAAAATGATTTTTTTCATTTGTAAATTTTGTGGTGTGAAAGCGGGTTGTGGGAAATATAGTTGTTGGGAAGCATATTGTGCAAATGATTGTTGCTGGTTTGCGTATTGCGCAAATTACGGTAGTGGGTGTTGCAGGTGTTGGGAAAAAATAAAATGGGCAGATGATGTTATAGCGAGTGTTGGGGAACTCGAATTAGCAGACAATGAAGACGGAGGAAATGTATTGTTCATGAGTCAATCGTTGTTTTGCTGTGACATTTTTGGAAAATGAGATTGAATTGTATGTGAAAGTGTATATAAATTGTTATTTGATTTGAATGTTCAAATAAATATAAGTTAAAAGTGGGTATTTATAGATGAAAAAATGAGTATTTTTTTAGGCCGTTGCTTTCCTACAGTTTTATAACGTTCAAATTTTCTTTAGAAAAAACCAACAACGGCCGTTGATAGCCTGGCGATGGGACGGACGGCGAGCGAATGGCGTGCCAAACGGTGCAGTTTGGCGGCGCCATTAGGCAAAGAAAACTCTATGGCGTGTTATTCACCACTGTACCAGGCTCTCTAAATAATAGTAACGTTTTCCAAAATATTACTGTTATAAATAAGGCCTTCGATAAAAACTAGAGCACATAATGAAACCCGAAAACTGTAAAACAAACTTTACGATTAGTGTCACGTTTAGGGATGGCAACGGGTCGGGGAATTTCGGGGATCGTATTTCCCATCCCCATCCCCGTTTCCCACTCTCATCCACATCCCCGTCCCCATCCCCATCGGGGAATAGTTTTACATCCCCATAGTCATCTCTAATGAGGATCGGGGATCCCCGTGGGGATTCGGGGATTTTCCATCGTTATCAAGTAAACATAAAAATGCATAAACTCGTCAAAAATATAAAAAATTTGACCCATAAAGTGTCTTAAGAAATGTACATCACTCATGCTTAAATTAGTTACAGTGTTAATCAAACTTTAAAGCATCGTAGATATTGAGAAAACACATATAATATAAGACTAACGTGTATTGTATGTGTGTATTCAGACAAAATATTGGTTAAGTAATAAAGTATATAGTAATTTGTGTTTAATGTCTATACTTTTAAAGTTATTTGATCATTTATATATCACACATGCATATACATTACATATCAACGTTTATAAAAATATAAATATAAAGTAAATGTTATATTGATATACATATAATTTTCATATATTTATACATTAAAATAATTGGGGTCGGGTTCGGGTTCGGGTCCGGAGATTGATGTTATCCATGCCCCATACCCTGTTACAAAATTCTGGAGGATTCCTCATCCCCTGTCAAATCGGAGATTCTCCGGTCAAATCGAGTTTGATGATCGGGTCTCTATCGCTTACAGGTTTTATTGCCCTCTCTAGTCACGTTAGCTTCTTATCTGTCTCCTGACTTAGTTGGAAAACTTTGCAGCACATTCTTTTCATCCTCTCCATCGATACAGTAGTTGTGCAAGAAAGAGGAAAAACGTGATATTTTACATTTTTATTAGGTCTAAAGAAAAATGACATGTTCTATAATTATATTTAAATATGTGTATGCTACATGAGAAACAATTATCTGGTAAAAATGACGCTTGCTTATGATATATGTATTTGTTTAAAGTACTATTTGTCGCACCGTGTATTTGTTTAGAAGTAGGAAACTCTTTTTTCAAATGGATTAAATAGGCGATCCAATTATATTGGTCTAAAATTTTTCTAACATCTCATTAGTCTTTTTTAGTGATATTGTTGTCGAGAAAAATAAAAGAGGTGATTTAAGATGAGTAACTACAAGTTTGAATTGTCTTAAATACTCAAGTTCCCCACCCCCAAACCGAATGAGCCAACCGCATTCCATCCCTTAACCAAACTCACCCCAACCATTTTGAAGTTTCGGTTTGTTTGCCAACCGAACATTAGGCACAATTCCTCATATTTTTAAAACGTTAGATCATTTAATACCCAAAAAAAATAAAAATAAAAACTAAAAATTCAACCCCACTTTCTTCTCTTTAAAACCGCACTTATCTTTTACATTTTTTTACCATTCTCCAAACTAAAGAATGTCTAAAAAAACTCCCAAACACAAAAACCCCGACGACAACCAAATGTTCCAATAACAAACAATCCCAATTTTATTTTAGACAGCCATTCACCTCCGATTAATTTTGGTCACTAATCAATGCATTCACCACCGTATAACCAACCTTCTCAATCTTCCACGATCCCGCCTTTTAATCTTGATGACGATCTCGAGCCGTTATGGGGCGCCCCTTCTAAACTTCCTAAACCTTTTTCGGCTTAAGCTTCGGAAGGTCCATCCCAACCCGTTTGTTTCGAGTCTCCCGTCGAGGAGGTGGCGACGCCCGTCAAAAGGAAGTATTGATGCAAAATTTTGCAAAATCACTAAGTTTTACAATCCTCCTAGGCAGTGTACCAAACCGTTGTAGTATATTATAGGTAAAACACGGGGGATTGATTGTTCTCTAGGGGAATAGTGTTGTGAAGCTCGAAGTGTATGACAAATTAGGTCTAGAGGTGTAGGATGATTTTTTTTGTATTTTTATGTTTTATGAAAGCAAGTAAAAATCTCGGGGTTTGAAGAGTGGGTTTTTTTATACTACTTAGTTAAACTAATTAAAATCTAAATTAAACTAATTGACAGAAAAGTAAATTGGTAACTCTTATGATAGGAAAAGTGTGTTTACTTAGATTTTTTTACTCCCTAGTTATTTCTTATTAATTAGTCGAATTGTCGCATCCTTGCTTAATTGACGCGTTGTATTCCGGTATTATCGTAGGGTGGTGTCAAATTCCCTAACTCTATGAATGTATAAGTCTCTTTTAAGAAACCCTAGATCTACAAGTGACAATTAAGTCATCTCCATAGAATCTCCTAAGATCTACAAGTCGCAATTCACGTAATAAATACAACGAATAAAACCACCAGTGCACTCTAGGGTTTATACTCTAGGGTATAAACGTGTTTAGTAGGACTTTCAAGCTAATAAATGGGTGAAGAAGCTAGTTTTCATACTCCTAACGCAAGACAACCAATCAAACAAGAGACGGCAATTAATAATTAATAACTAGGTTTCATTCAATCCAAGCAAACACTAATTAATTTAGCCTAACATGTTAAAGTGAAGAAAAGAAAAGCATATAATCAAACAACACATTGACATATTGAATGATTAAAGAGGGATTAATTAACTTCAATAAAACATGAGTATGGAGGCTGGAAAAGCCTTACAAATCTGCCCAAATTCTTCTAGGGTTTACCTCTTCAAAGTGTTACATGAATAAAGGAAAACATGCGAATATATATACATATATATATAACAATATATATATATACATATATATATATATATATAACAATATATATGTTGATACAAAATTTGGGCGTTCCTAGTTTGGACTCCGGTTCTCGTATCAATTAGATCTTGATGCTTGAGACTTGCGCACTAAGTAAACAGAAAACACCGTTAGGCTTATCGTGGGATTGTCTCCCACGATTATCCTCCGGCGTGAGAGTAAGTAATCGGTTTTAGGGTTTAGTGGAGAGTTAGGGTTTGAGATCGTACCTTTAATGAGGGCTAGGATGCCCTTTATATACACACGAAATCCTTATTGGTTTCGTGTTCCCCAACCTTCGGCGCATCCCGCCTAAGTCGGTCATTGGATACCTATCTCTAAAAATAAGAGATATCCGATATCTTAAGCCATAAATAACTTTGGGTTGGGCCTTCATGAGCCCAAACCATTACCGGGTCAGCCTAGTCGTATCGGGCAATAACATGGGTGTAAAACCCTATATAAACCGTTGCCTCCCATTTACTGTATTTATCACAGTAAAAAAAGCATTTCCGCCATTGTTGAAAGCTCGAATATCTACCAAAAAACCCTTATTATTTCAAAGGTAACAGCGCGTGCGCATTTAAAAACTATATCATGGTCCGTGGTTTAACTGATTTTACCTCCGACATGACCGAGGATGAACTTCGTGAGTTCACCTCGGATTATTATATCCCGATGGCGCTGCATCCGGTGGTTCCGACTGCGCAAGCGTCAATAGCGGAGTTCCCCGAAAGGAAAGTAGGGGTATACACACGTTTCTTCGAATTTGCGAATCTACGTGTGCCCATATCCTTATTCTTGTGCGACGTATTAAATTACTATCGCCTGTACATATCCAAGCTGCACTGTATAGGTGCAACAAAAATAACAAACTTCGATGTTAATTGCCGTTTATTGGCAATTAACCCCACTATCTACCTCTTCCGCGCGTTTTACCACACGACGTGGTCAAATGGATGGGTTTCATTCGCTAAGCGCGCAGGGCGGCTGCAATGTTATACCGAAAAACTAGACGCGCTTAGGAACTGGAGTGAGAAATTCTTCTGGGTTGATGAGGCGTTGTTTCCATGGCGCTTCGCCTTCTATACCCAAAGTTCGCTTCCTAAGGATGAGCGCCCCCTCCCTGGAACATACAGTGCAGAGGATGCGGATACAGTAAATACCAATCGTATTCCCATCAGTTCCTATCCCGAGGAATTATTGGTGCACATGGGCATCAGTCGTAACTATTTCGATAGGCCTGATGAGGTGCCAACCTTCTTAGACGCAGATGACCAGGGTGGGTGCTTGGCCTTCGTACCCCTTTGCTTTATTAATGTGAGCCTTTCTTTTCATCTTTGTACTTTTTGTAACCTATTTGTTGTTTGTTTCTTGCTGCGCAGAGATGGATCTATTCAGCGTTGTGCATTTGGCGAAGCCGCGCCAGGTTACTGTAGGCGTGCGCCCGTTGAGAGAGGGGGAAGATCCTATCCTGGAAGCTACTGAGGGGCGCACCATGGAAATGGAGTTGGGAGAGACAGGGGGTAGCTCTTCCGTTGCGCTAGAGGCAATCCCTCTGCGCAGCGTACCCAGCCCCAGGGGGCCTCCCCTGTAGTGGAGCAGGCACACGCAGAAGTGGTACAGATAGTGGAGCTCACCCATGCGGAGCCAGAGGGTGCAGACCAAGGGGTCAAGCGTAAAAGAGCGCCTAGTGATGATGGCGCAGGTTCCTCTAGGAAGCGCCATGTGATTCTGGACGTGGAGTCGTCATCGGAGGAATTATCGCTCCAGCATGTGACTGAGACTACTCCTCCTATGTAAGTATTGCTGCCGCAGTGTTTAATATATCTTTGCTTGTTAGCTGAAGTAATCATAAAAATCCTTTGTTTGCCTGCAGTGTTGAGACCGCTGGGAGTACTGCTGGACTCACTGAGGATTCGTCACCCAAGGTGAGTCCTATGCGCACTGACCCTCCCATTCCAGAGACTCAAGGCGCTGATCCGTTGGTAGCTGGGGATGTGCCAATGGATCAACTGATTAAGGAGCTTGGGTTGGCTGCTGCACATCAGGCTGCGTTGGTCGCGCAGCTGAAGGCGAAGTATGTTGGGGAAAGCAGCCAGAGCGTACAAAAGGATGCAGAGATTGCGCAGCTGAAGGCGCTTTTAGCTAGTGCTCAGGCGAAAGCAGAGGCAGCGGGCTGTTATTCCCAAAAACTTGCTGAGGAGAAGATGTCTTTAATGATCCAAGTGGGCTAGGAGCGTGCCGCGTTAGAGGTTTATACGGCTAATTGCTCCTGGGCTCTTAAGTATTTGGAGAGTGGGAAAGACGATATGTTCTCTCGGTTAGGGGAGTTTGGCGCAACTGTGGGAAGCACGCTAGAGGAGCAGGAAATGAAGCTGCGCAAGCTCAGCATTGAGTATGACGAGGAGCTGTATCCCCAGCTTGTTTCAACGATTGATGAGCGCAGGTGGCTTATCAGCCATGTTTTGCGCCTTGCTGCCCTTAATACTTTGGACTCTCGGGAGGTAGTAGACAAATTTGGGGCAGTTGTGCAGTGTGCGTTGGCGCGTGGCAAGGCGGAGGCCATAGAAGAACTGCATGGGGGTGGCATGTTGAAAGTGCCTGGTTATAATGATCATGCCTATGAGGAGCTCGTTGCTGCAATGGAAAAGATGAAGATATTAGAGCTTCCTCAGATTGCTCAACTGGAGCGTGACCAGGACTATCCCATAGGCTTGATTATGGAGGGGTTGACTTTGGCCCGCCACCGTGCTGATGGTGCAGAGGCACAGCTGGACTATTTTTTGAAGCCTGATGAGTCACAGCTGCAGGTACCTATTTTTGCTCGCCCCCGCGACATCTTGAACCCTTTCGCACTTGAGAAGGAGATTCCTTTGAAGGAATCCTTAGAAGCTCATGCTACGAGGCTTGCAAAGAAGAAGGGCGTGAAGGGAAAGGCCATTCTGTGTGGTGTTGGCACAACGCACCTTCCGAGATCCAACGGGGTACCTGTGAGTGTGGCCACGGTATCGTGCCAGGATTCTGTTTTGTTGAAGAAGCTGAAGGAGAATTAGGCGAAGTGTTTGTTCCTGAACGACGGAAGTGGAAAGACAGCTGGGGACGCTGCAAGCCATATGGAGAGCTCGTGTCTTAGGCGTAGCAAGAGTATATAGGTTGTAGCTTCTTTGTAAATATCTTTTTGTAAGAACCCGTGGTCCTTAATCAAAATTTCCTTTGTTAAATGTGTGTTGATGTGAATGTTGTTGCAATTTGTAATGTTTGTCCTTAGTTATCTGTTTTTGCATGAAAAACGTTCTCGTTGTCTAAGAATCAAATGGTTGTACAAGCGCAAATAATAAATGAAGTCCATAATCATGTATGAAATTCATATTGTAACATACTTGAAACATAATTTCTAAGTACTTGTATCATAATCGTGTATGGTGTGATATGCAGCGTACTGTAAATATCATGTTAAGGAGTCAAGAGTCATGATTCCTAGTTTGTTAAACGCGCACAATATGCATGGTTGCGCATCCGTCGTGGAATGCGCATTGAACTTATTCCAACGTCTTGAAAATAAGGTGTTTAACAAGGATGCGTGATCCGATGTTGATGGATTTGCAACCCTCTTACTCAATGAGTTATTTAGTAGGTTTACTCGTCCTTTTACCAACGTGGTTTATTAAATGCATGCACGCCATGTAGGCAAAAGATAATATAACAATAATGTTGAGATATGAATAATATGTAAATAACAAATTAAAATGTGTCACGGAGTTAGCTAGAAACCACGACGTTTTATTAATACTTGCAAGTTTTTGTAAAAGAGAATAAAAACATTTGCCTAGGTAAAACAGAATGTAAATACATGGATATTTATTGAGCACTATACTAAAGTACGGGAGTATCCGTGCACTGGGCCGTAGCCGTTCCTAGAGGTAGCATCGTTTAAGATTGCAGATGTTCCATGTGCGTGGTAGCTCGCGTCCATCCATGTCACGCAGCTTGTACGCGCCTTTTCCTAATGCTTCAATGACCTCATAAGGTCCTTCCCACTTCGGTCCAAGTTTTCCTGTATCCTCTGCGTGGCTCGCATCATTGGCGCGATATACGAAGTCGCCTGATCTGAATGAGACACTTTGAACTTTAGCATCGTAGTACCCCTTCATTTTTGACTTAGCTCTCGCCTCGCATGTAGCTACGCGCTCGCGCCTTTCTTCCAACATGTCCAAGTCAATACGCCATTCATCGTCATTGGTTGTAACATTAACTTCGGCAGTGCGAATAGTTGGCATCCCAATTTCGGCTGGTATGACGGCTTCTGTCCCATAGACAAGAGAAAAGGGGGTGTCTCCCGCGCTACTTTTGATTGAAGTGCGGTGCGCCCACAAAACATGCGATAGTTCCTCTACCCACCTTCCTTTGTGTTTTTCTAAGCGTGCTTTAATTCCTTCACCTTGACTACGATTTGCGCGCTCGACCAAACCATTTATTTGTGGGTGTTTAACTGACGCGAAGTGTTGTGCAATATTCAGTTTCTCGCACCATTCCTTGAAAGGGTTGTCACAGAATTGTTTTCCATTGTCCGAGATGATTTCCCCAGGTAATCCGAAACGGCATACGATATTTTCCCAAACAAATCATTTTACCTGGTTACCTGTGATTGTCACGACCGCCTTTGCCTCAATCCATTTAGTAAAATAGTCTATAGCCACTACAAGGAATTTCAATCCTCCCGCTGCAACAGGGAAGGGGCCTGCAATGTCGATACCCCATTTATAGAATGGCCATGGTGACGTAATAGGTGTCAGCTCCTGTTGTGGTTGACGTGGAATTGGTCTGTGAATTTGGCAGTCGCCACACTTTCTTACTAAGTCCCGCACGTCACGGTGCATTGTAGGCCAGTAGTATCCTAACTGTAAAGCGCGTGCTACGACGGACCGTGGTCCTGAGTGCATACTACATGAACCGGCGTGGATTTCTCGGAGTACGTAGTCTGCTTGAAGGGGTCCGACACATCGAAGCCATGGTTGTAGAAAGGAGCGCCGATATAATATACCATCTCGAAGTTCAAATCTCTGTGATGTGCGCCGTATTCGTCGGGCGTCCTTCTGCTCCTGGGGCAATACGCCCTTGCTTATAAAATCAACGATTGGAGTCATCCATGTAGGACCTTGTTCCTCTATCACCGTGGATATCTCCATCTCCTAGATAGACTTGCTCTTCAAGGTTTCCACCAATATTTGCTTTGACAGGTGTGCAAAGCTTGAGGATGCAATCTTACTCAGTGCATCCGCCTTTCTGTTTTCCCCTCTAGGAACTTGTTTGATGGTAAACCTGTCAAAGCCCTGGATTAGTGACTTGGTATTTTGGAGGTATTGAATCATGTTTTCCTCTTTAGCCACATACTCGCCCAATACATGGTTGGCTACTAGACGGGAATCCACATTTGATTCTAGGTTGCGTATGCCCCTTTCCAGCAATCAGGGCTTCATACTCTGCCTCGTTGTTTGTAGCTGTGAATTCAAAATGCAGTGCGTAAGTGAATTCCATTCCTTCTGGATTTGTGAGGATAAGGCCTGCACCTGACCCGTCCACGCAGGAAGATCCATCCGTAAATAGGATCCATGGTTCTTATAGTTCCACCTTGCCTTGTGGAGGTGCATCGTTAGTGTTCGGTTTTTCTATGATGAAGTCTGCTAATATCTGCCCCTTAACCGCAGTACGTGGTCTGTAGGAGATATTATGCTCACCTAGCAGCACGCTTCACTTCTGTAGTCGTCCTGATGTGTCAGGTTTGGAGATGATTTGCTTGATAGGTTGGTCTGTGATCACCGCTATTGGGTGCACCTGGAAGTACCTGCGCAGCCGTTTGGCTGCGAATACCAATGCTAAGACCAACTTCTCCATTGCACTATAGTTAATCTCTGTTTTCTTGAGTGCTTTGCTTACAAAGTATACCGGTGTCTGCACTGAATCCCTGTCTGTCAATAGTACCGCGCTGACTGCTCCATTAGTCGCAGATAAGTACATAATTAATTCTTCCCCTGGGCGGGGCGCGACTAGCTTGGGGAGCGCTGCTAAGTGCTGTTTAAGCTGTATGAAAGCTTCTTCTGCTTCCGTAGTCCAGCGAAAGTCTCCCTTTTTTGTGCACTTCTTGAGCGTTTTGAAGAGAGGTAGTGACTTATCTGCTAATTTGGACAAGAATCTGTTTAAACCGGCTAGCTTTCCATTCAAAGACTGGACTTCCTTCAACGTGCGCGGCGAAGGAAGTTGAATGACAACCTTCGTTTTTTCTGGACACGGTTTAATGCCATCGGGCTCTATCAAGTATCCAAGGAACATGCCTTCTGTAGCGCCAAAGGTGCACTTCTTAGGATTTAACTTCATGTTGATCTCTCATAGTGTCTTAAATGTTTCCTCAATGTCATGTACCAACTCGTCTCCCGTATGGCTTTTTATGACAAGGTCGTCAACGTAAACCTCTAGGTTGCGGCCCACCTGCTTTTCAAACGCATTATCTACCAGTCGCTGGTAGGTGGCGCCTGCATTCTTCAAGCCAAAGGGCATCTTTGTATAACAGTAGACGCCTTGACTTGTATGGAAGGCCGTTTTTCCTCATCTTCTTCAGCCATTTGGATTTGGTGGTACCCTTTGTATGCGTCTATGAAACATTTAAGTGGGTATCCGCACAAAGATTCTACCTTCCAATCTATCTCTGGTAGTGGGTAGCAGTCTTGTGGACATGCTTTGTTGAGATCCGTGAAATCCACATACATCCGCCAACTGCCATCACTCTTTTTGACCATCACTAGGTTGGAGAGCCAGTCATGGTAATAAACTTCTCGCATGATACCTGCATCCACAAGTTTGTGTACTTCTGCCAGAATTACTTGTGCGCGCTTTGGAGCCTGGCCACGCTTCTTCTGTCGTACTGGGGAATATCCTTGTCGAATTATCAACTGGTGTTCTGTAATCGAGCGTGGTACACCAGTCATGTGTTTTGGTTCCTATGCAAAGATATCCAGATTATTTTGCAAGAGTGCGCACACGGCTGCCCTGCCGTTATCAGACAACGATCCTCCGATCGATACTTCTTGTTTTGGGTACTCAGGATGAATTGCAACCCTAAGGTTTGATACCTTAGGTGCGCGCTGTTCTGGAATGTGTGCCGTCTCACATGTAACCGTGTTACATTCTCTAGATGGTACGGTGGTATTGTAGAGAGTAACAATGCCTCCCTCCAGTGGGAACTTGAGCATCCCATGGGGTGTAGACGGTACCGCGCATATGGCTGATATCCCTGGTCTTCCAATAATGCCATTGTATGGCGAAGGGGATTTGATCACCATGAAATTCATCCAGGCTGTCGTCGAGTGTTCCTGGTTACCAACATTGACTAGTAGACGTATTTGCCCCATGGGCCATATCTTTTCTCCTGTAAAACCAGTCAACGCCGTCATGACCGGGCTTAACTGACTCCGTATCTCCGGTCGCAGTCGCTTGAAACAATGTTCGTACATTATATCTGCAGATGCCCCTCCATCGACATACATGCGGTGGATATCGTGACCCCCTGCATTAATCTCAATGGTGAGCGGTTCTACCACTGCGTTGTCCGCCGTCAAGTTGGGGAAGGAGAATTCGCTTCCGCGGGAAAACTTTTGGCTGATCTTCTGCCTAGTCATTCGTTGCCATGATTGTATCATGTAGATGGTGTCAGCCTTATCTTTGGGTGCTTCCTTCTTGTTCCCGGTCTTTTGCTTATCTTTCCCTTCCTTGATGTTTTTAACCAAATGGTCCAATCTGCCTTCTTTTACTAGTTTATCAATTAGTTGGCGCAATTGGACACATTCATTGGTGGTGTGGCCCTTCTATCCATGATAGTCGCAGTATCCGCTCCCCACGCGTCGATCTTATGGGGTGCGCATTGGTGGGGGCCTTGGGAAGTTCGCTCCTTCCATCGCGAATATCTCCTTTGGGGTCTTGGTTAGCGGGGTATATCTGTCATTATCTCGTCCGCTCCCCTGGCCGCGATAATTCTTGTTGCGGTTGCTACTCTGGTCAATGGATTGTCTCTGAGGTTGTTCTTGTGATCTATAGTTTGAGTAGCCTTTCTTCCTGTCCGCCGCGACAGCTTCTCGTTGGATAAAGGACCTTGTGCGCTTCATAAGTTCATCAAAGGTTTGGGGGACTCTGTCGTTCAGCCTTTTGATGAGTTCTGGGTTATTGATCCCGTTCATGAACCCTGAGATCTTTAGTATTTCGGGGCATGCCTTGACATGTATGCACTCATCTTTGTAGCGCTCCACATAAGCGCTTGTAGATTCCCCCTGGCGCTGTTTTACCCTGGCGAGTTCGACAGGGTTTTTGGCGCACTTTTTCCTTTGAGTGAAGTTCAGGCGAAACGCCTTCCACAACTCTTCAAAGCCATCAATGCTTCTGCGTGGAAGCTTACTGAACCAGTTTCGCGCATTTCCCACTAATGTGGAATTGAACATGTGGAAAACTAGAAGGGGGGGTTGAATAGTTTTGCCGATTTAAAGTTGATTTCAAAAACTTTAGATTCGATATTATGTGAAATCGTATGGATGTTGAGAACGTGTAGATCTAATGATAATGCAAGCAAATAAATAAAGTTAAGGGATAGAAATGACACAACCGATTTATAGTGGTTCGGCTACAAGGTCACCTTCCTTGCCCTACTCCACTCCCCGAGTCACCTATTCGAGAGTTCAAGCACTATGTCAACAAACTCCTTTACTTGGCGGAGAAGCCTTCACAACGTTGCTTACACTTTTTCCGGTACAAAGCTAGATACCGAGTCCGTAGCACAGTGGACCAAACCAACACAACTATTACACAACAAATATGTGAAATATCAAATACAAGATCTTTGCTACAGAAATATTGCGGAGTGACAAATCAATCAAGGACCCCTTGCTTGGATGACTTGTAGAATGCTCGTGATCTCGCCTTGGAGAAGGACCTATATGAGGATCACAAATAGAAAGAAAGAAGAACAACTCTCTAGATCAAGTGATCTATATGTTAGAAGAGAATGAGAGTGTATGAGAGATTTAGTAAGAAGAGGGGTAAGTTAGAATGAAGAAAATGGCTCTCTATTTATAGGCAAATTTTTTCACTGTTCCCACGGATCCCTTCCACAAGGGATCCGTCTAGTGTAATCCTAGGGATCCGTGAAACGCTCCTCTTTGCCCATGGTTTTTTGGTTATGGGTCATGGGTTATGGGTTGGTCCATGGGTTATATCTAGATTCAATGTATCTAAGTATACATTGTATCAAGTCTCTTTGGGTATGGGTTAAGATCCATGGGTTATGGTCCATGGGTTATGATATTTACCCATCCTAATAAACTATTACAACAAATGCTTAATTACTATATTTTTGTATTTAAATGGCTATATGTAAATGCTTTACAAAACTAACATGTATCCTTTATAATTGTACTTAAGATAACATTATATTTGTTATCAACAAAACACAAAGAGATCGCAAAATATTAATAAACGGTTTTACGGTTTATTTGTATTAACAATCTCCCCCTTTTTGTTGATGACAAAACATAATGTTATGATGAGTAAAACTTAAGAATAGATGTAAGTTTTGAAAGCCCTAAGTTTTACTTCTTCTCCCCCTTTTTGTCGAAACAAAAAGTTAACCCTTGGAAGAAATAAACAAACTTCTAACTCCCCCTTGACGGTAGCTCCCCCTTGTTTGGGGCGTCAAGTGAAGAAAAATAAAAATCCTACAAAAAGAAAGGTTAGTAACATGCTTATATAATCTTGTGGTTGCCGAGAATCAAGATTGGGAGCCAAGGTATGTAAACAAGGCCTTGTAATAAAACAACAAATTGTAGTGGTATGTATGCCACTTACAAGCATGTAAAAATAAGAACAAGACTTGTTCTTGAAAAATGACTTCAAAAATAATACTTAAAAGTAGAAAAGTAGTAGTAGTGATTCCTTCCATGCTTGCATAAGGTTATGGATGGAGGTTTTGATGAGTAATGGTATTGATGCGATCAAGGATGAGGTTGAGTATGAAACGCATTTCTTCCCTAACTTCTATTGCAATTTCCCTAGTGGATTGGCAATGTTCACAATGTAAATGATGTGGGTGATGAGTGCGGAAGTTTTCCGGGTTGTTTTGATTTGAGTTATGCGGAAGTTGTGGTGGAAAAATAGGAAAATATGGATCAATATCCGGAATGTTAGTAAATGGTGGTGGAAAAGAACCTAGATGTTCTTGTGATGTGATGGGAGCTAATGGTGGTGATGTTTCAAGATCTTGAAATATAGTATTTGGAGATGTGGGGGGTGTTGAAAAGACTAATTCTTTTTCTTTAGGTTGATTAGATCTTGTTGGAGTCTTAAGGAGTTCCAAAAGAGTTATTTTAGGTGGTGATGAAGTTGGTGTACTTGTTGGTGATGAGGGTGGTGCTATAATGGAAGCATCTTGTTGTGAGTTATTTGTTGAGGATGAATCATTTGAGGTTGGTTTTGCTAAACAACAAGATCGGATACTAATCCGTGCGGATATCCTAGCATTTGATTGTGGTATTTTGGATGGTGGAAGTACAAAGGTTTGGATATCATGATTGTTTGTACTAGATGATTCTCCTAAATGGTTTTTGGATGACGTGATGAAGTGTGTTTGTGAGAAGGAGATGGAGTATGCAAGCATTTTGGGAGTTATATATATAGAAAAACAAAACATTGTAATGAATGCTTGACCCAAAATGTGGATTAAAATCTAATGATTAGATATGAATTCAAGGCATGTGATCATGAGAACACAAGCATTAAAGAGCATACTCCCAAAAATGAAGCAAATGTGGATTTTTCATCCAAAGTGAAAAAATAGAAGTTGAAAATAGCTTCTGTTTACACGGATCCCACGGATCCTTCCCTTGAGGGATCCGTCCAGCACGAAGGCTGGGATCCGTGGGTCTGGTGATTCAGGCATCAAAAAATTTTCTTTTTGGAAACATTTTTTCCTATTGTGTGCCTATATGCAAACTATTTGGAGTTGCGGTTTTCTCGACCTCTAAAAAGAAAAGGAAAATAACTAGAGAAAAATAAATCCTAATTGAGATAACCCGAAAACACACATTTGGTACATAAGTACGTAATATTGTGTTATCAATGCTCCTAATTCATTTTTGCTTAAATGAATGTACCCGAAAACACATATTAGTTATATGTTCCCTTCAGCATTCAAAAGACATGAGATGCAATGAAAACGGGTTTTTACGTTGTATTAATGATGAAAAAGTGATTTGTCCTAGACGTGAGAAATTGCTTTTGTGAAATTGATACGGGAAGGTATCATTCCTTTTAGAAAACATTTTGAAAGGAGATTTTCTTTAAAAATGTGTATGTAGTTATGTGAAAACAAAATTATAAATGGAAGACTTATCTTGGGTTTTGAAAATTCCCGTATTGTTTGTGAGTTGTGCGTGAAAAAGGAATCCTAGACTCAGAAAGAAGAAGGCTAGTGTTTACACACCTTGTAGAGTCAATTAAGTTATGACGTTTGTTCCATTAGACCAAGACCAAGACGAAGTAGGCTGAATTGTTCCCGCTTCAACGGTTTTGTGAGGAAGTCGGCTATGTTGTCTTCAGATGCAACCTTCTCAATAGAGATGTTCCCCTTTTGAACATTGTCTCTTAGGAAGTGATGACGAATCTCTATATGCTTTGTGCGAGAATGTAATACCGGATTCTTGCTTAAGTCAATTGCACCTTTGTTGTCACATAAGATGGCTATGTTGCTTAGATGGATGTCGTAGTCTACTAACGCTTGTTTCATCCATAGGGCTTGTTGGCATGCTTTGCCGGCGGAGACGTACTCGGCTTCGGTTGTTGATATTGCAAGTGCCGTTTGTTTCTTAGAAAACCATGATGTTAAACAACATCCCATAAAAGTACATACCCCACTTGTACTTTTTCTATCAACGTAATCACCTGCATGGTCAGAATCTGCATATACAATTGTTTCTACTCCCGTGCCCTTAGGATACCATAATCCTAATTGTGTTGTACCCTTAATATATCTAAATATTCTTTTTACGGCTTCTAGGTGTGATATTTTAGGGTCTTCTTGAAACCTAGCACATAAGCAAACACTAAACATGATATCCGGCCTACTTGCCATGAGGTAGAGAAGGCTACCTATCATGCCACGATATTTAGTATTATCAACGGATTCTCCGTCCTCGTCTTTTGTGAGTTTGGTGTCGGATGACATTGGAGTCCTAATTGGTTTTGACTCTTCTAGACCGAATTTCTTTAACATCTCATTGATGTATTTAGATTGATTAAAGAAGATACCATCTTCTACTTGTTTTATTTGTAGACCAAGAAAGAAACTAAGTTCTCCCATCATACTCATCTCGAACTCGTCATGCATGATTTTAGAGAAATCATCACACATGTCTTGACAAGTGGATCCGAATATAATATCATCTACATATATTTGTACTATGATTATATGTGACTCTCTTTTCTTAGTAAAAAGTGTGTTGTCAACTAACCCCATGGTGTAGTTGTGTTTAACTAGAAATGACTTGAGTCTATCATACCAAGCTTTTGAAGCTTGTTTAAGACCGTAAAGGGCTTTCTTTAATTTATACACATGTTTGGGTTTTTTCAAAATCTATGAAGCCCGGAGGTTGAGCTACATATACTTCTTCATTTATGACACCATTTAGAAAAGTGCTTTTGACATCCATTTGATAAAGCTTTAGATCATTAGCACAAGCATACGCAAGAAGTATTCTTATAGACTCTAATCTAGCCACGGGGGCATAGGTCTCATCAAAGTCTATTCCCTCTTGTTGGTTATACCCTTGAGCAACGAGTCTAGCCTTGTTCCTAGACACTACTCCGTTTGCATCTAATTTGTTTTTATAAACCCATTTGGTTCCTATTATGGTTTGATTACTAGGTGGAGGGACAAGTGTCCAAACATCATTAGAAACAAATTGATTTAGTTCTTCTTGCATAGCCATTACCCAACTTTCATCTTTTATGGCTTCTTGTGTATTTTTAGGTTCTAAGGTTGAAACGAAACAAAACAAGCTACTTTGGTTTTGAACTTGAGACCTTAATGTTCGTTCGTTTAGTTTTCCTATGACTTTATCTACGGGGTGATCTTTGGACTCTTTAATGTTTACTATTTTATCACTTAGAGGTTCTTCTTCTTCACTTATCTTTTTCTTTATTACTATGGCTTCACTTTCTATAATCTCGTCATCGACAAGAGGTGGAGAGGGTTTGGGTGGACTTTCATCAAATTTTATATTTAATGACTCTTCTACCTTCATTGATTCTTTGTTTAATATGACGTAAGCTTTGCTATTTGGCGAATAACCTAAAAAGATACTTTCGGTTGATTTAGGATCAAATTTTGTAAGGTAATCTTTAGTGTTAAGAATAAAACATTTACTACCAAAGACTCTAAGGTGATTTAACGTAGGCTTTTTGCCTCGAAATAACTCATATGGAGTTTTTCCTAAGATTGGTCTAATCAAGACTCGATTGAGTATATACGTTGAAGTATCAACGGCATTACACCAAAACTTTTGAGGTATGGATTGTTCATTAAGCATGGTTCGACTCATTTCTTGTAGAGTTCTATTCTTTCTTTCTACTACCCCATTCGATTGTGGAGTGCGTGGAGCCGAAAAGTTGTGAGTAATACCATTAGCGTCACAGAAAGCTCCGAATTGCACTTCATTATCGAATTCCCTACCATGATCCGTCCTAATAGACACTATGGGTCTTCCTAGTTGTCTTTGGATCTTTTTGCTTAATATTTCAAAATAGTTAAAGGTTTCCGTTTTGTTCTTTAAAATTTTTGTCCAAGTATACCAAGAGTAGTCATCCACTATTACCAAAGTATAGTAGTTGCCTCCATAACTTTGGATAGCGGATGGACCAAATAAATCCATATGTAGTAATTCTAGACACTTAGTTGTGGACACCATGTTTTTAGCTTTATGACTCGAATGAGCTTGTTTTCCTATATTACAAGCATCACAAAAATGATGTTCATATTTTAACTTAGGTAGATCTCGTACTAGATCTTTGGATGATAGCGATTGAAGAAGTCGCATGTTGGCGTGACCCAATCTTCGATGCCATAAGGTCGAAGTATCATCCATAGAGGTAAGACATAGTTTGTCTTTAGGTTCATTACCGATTTTAATGACATAGACTCCATGTTTCCTAATTCCTCTTCCTATGGTTATGCCATTTTTAAGAATCTTACTACCGGTTTCGGTAAAAAGTACATTGCACTTTTTATCACATATTTGTCCTATACTTAAGAGATTAAAGTTTAGGTTTTCTACGTGACACACATCATTAATGGTTAGAGATTTGTTAGAGATCGTACCTTTACCGATGATTCTACTTTTGCTATTTCCAAACACCACATTACCTCCATTGAAGGATTCGTATGTGGAGAATAGATCCCTATTTCCGGTCATGTGCCTCGTGCACCCGCTATCCTTGACCCATTCATCGGGGTCTAGGTCGACCTTTAAGCACACCTCGTCGTTTGCCATGAGACAAATTTCTTCGTCTTCCTCGTCGCTCATTCCCCATGTTCCGCTCACGAACGCCTTTTGATCATCCCGTTTGGGACACTTACTAATAAAGTGGTTTGGGTCCCCACATTTAAAGCAAGTACGATCATCCTTTGGCTTCTCGTCCTCTTTGCTTTTCCGAAAGCCTTTCTTATCGTCATACGGTTGTTTGACGTATCTACCCTTTCTTCTAAAGAACTTTTTAAAGTCCCTTACCGCCATAGCGTACTCTTCGTCGTCACTACTCGAAGATGAGTTCTCCTCATCGCTCGAAGCCTTTTTGGCTTTAAGGGCAAGAGATTTGTGTTTCTCTTTCACCTTTGAGGCTTCAGAATCTTTAGCAAGGCAAGCTCGTAGACTTTTAGGTTGCCTATGAGTTCATCGAGGGTGAGGATTGTCAAATCTTTTGACTCTTCGATTGCCGTCACCTTGGATCTCCACTTCGATGGAAGTGCCCTTAGATATCTGATTCGTGCTAAACCGTCAAGTTATCTCACACGAGCTAGCCACTTGTGAATGGCTAACCGTAAGAAACTTAAAACAGTTCAGACACAGAATGCAATGAAGATCAGGAGAGTATAGTGTTTCCCCGGGTCGTTATGTCCCAGCGAGCTATGCAATGAATCACCAAACGTATAGTGATCGAGAGATTTGAACAGAAAAGAGGTTTGAGAATGATTATAACTACAGAAAAAGCCAACAAATTACAGGGGCTTAAATGAAAATTAAAGAAAATTAAAAAGATAAACAATATTAAATAAACGCTATCACTATTCGCAAAATGATGTTTTTGTTTTTATGTTTTTATAAAACTGAATTAAAAACTACGTTACGTACAAGAGAAAATGTGAAAATGAAGCAATATTAATCCTAAAAATATGAAAATGATATTTTTACAAACCTAATGATAAAAGAAAATTTTTAGAAAAAGAAAATTATTTTTAAAACTATTTATCTAATTATTATTAATTAAAAACTATTTTTAACTATTTAATAATAACCTAAATTACAAGAAAATATGAAATAAAGCTTGAAAAATAAAATTATGACTAGGAAAAATCTAAAATAACAAAAGAGAATTTTCAAAACTATTTTTGTATTTTTCTGATTATTTTTCTATTTTCTAGGAATTAAAAACTATTTAAAACTACTTAAATTACTTAAAAATACAAATTTAACTAAGAAAAATTTGGAAAAATATTTTTTTGGCTTTTTATATTTATCTTAACTTAAGAAAAATGAAAACTTAATTTTTTGAACCTTTTCTGAATTATTTGTATTAAATGCTAATTAAAAAGGCTTGAAAACTAATTTAAATGGAGAAAAAAATACCAAACTGACCTATAAAAATCTGAAAAATTCAAGATAAGCTTAAAATAATATTAGGAATCTGGGAAAAATATAAAAAACAGGGGTTGTGTGCAAGAAAATGAGGCTGCAATGCAAAGTGCTTTAAAATAAGCACTTAGAATAAGCAATAAGCTACCAACAAACACCAAACTGATACAGAAGCTATATTATGCTAAAATTACCCAATTTCAACTTAAAACAACAAGTCTAAACCTCTGGATTACAAGTTACAAAGATTTGGCTTATTTTGATTATAAGTGCTAAAAACAGTTGTGATAGGCTACTTGCAGCTTAAGAATAAGACACCTAATAAGCTAGAAAATGGAAAACCAAAGTGGGAACCTAAAGAGGACCTGGCTAGCTATGTCTAAACCAAAATACAGACCTAAGCAAGATAAGATAAGCTCTGTGCAAGGTCTGCAAGAACTGCACAATACCTGTGCAGTTCAAGCACCTGTGCACAGGGCATATGAACCCATTTGTTTAAGCAGTTTTGGACCTTGTAAAAAATTCACAAAATTCTATAAAAATGATGACAAGAAAGTAGACCAAGGGAAGTTTTTAAATACCAAGTTTCACTTTATTTGGCTCAGAACTGAAGCAATGAAAAATCCTCCTAGTTAGGTGAAAAACTGGTTTTTGACAATTTGACTTGTTTGACAGATTTGAAAGTTTGACTTTTTTGAGATTTGATTCCAATGTAAGGACTGATCTTGGTTTATTATGATGAAATGAAGTTAAGGCAAGCTATGTCTATGTATTCTTAACATAAAACAAGGGTTTGCTTATTAAAAATCTCAACAGTGAAGTGATTAGGACAGTTAACATGAGAATTTGACTATTGAGGGTTGCAGGCACAATTTTGAGACAGCTATGAGTATAATAGAACTAAACAAGCCAAAGACAACAAGAGTCTACCACTGAATAGGCCTCTAAGACAGTTTAAGCTACAAATCCAAACACACCTTTAATCAACTGTTGTGAAAGTTAAATGAGCTAATCACTGCACCAACTTGATTTAATGATCAAACTAAGTTTAACTACTCTAATTACAGCTAATTAAACAAGATTGAACTGTTTATAACTACAAATACAATATATGCAATGAAAACCTTGAAAACCACTTACAAAAAGTCCTTAGCCACTATGGCTTGAAACCTGTCAAACCAGAACCAACTATCCTAAGTTTATCAACCCAAATCATTCAAAATCACCCCAAATTCAGCACTGCTACACCCTTTATCCATTTCCTTTTCAAGTTTTCCCCAGTTTGACTTTCTTTGACCAAGAACCAATGTAGATTAAAACTTGAATACAAGCTTATAACAAGCTATAATAAGCTAATATAAGCCTGTTTGAGCTTAAAAATAAGCTAATGAGAGCTTGTATACAAGACTTTGAAATGGAAATTTTCAACAGTGAACACAACAACATCAATTGATAATGTAACTTAAATTAGTACTTGAAAATGGTTTATATTGATTAAATAACTTAAAGTAAGTGCATTACAACAAAAGATTACAGATTTTTAACTTAACTACAACTTTTATATTAAAAACGACATTAATGAAAATTTTAAAAACTAAAGACTCCTCTTCTTCTCTTCCTTTTGCTTTCTTTTATACTCCATGTGTCTTCTCTCTCCCTTCTGAACATATCCCATCAAAAATATGGGCCTTTGGATTAGCAGAGCCATTTTTGGCCGTTTGATTGGTTTTGGCGCCAAATCTTGTTTATCCACTGGGAGGGTTGAGTGAGGGGATTGAAGGAGCATTAAATGCTTCTTGGAGGTTAGTTGAGGTGGAGGGGACATGGAAAGGAGTATGTGAGCTGGTAGGTTGGGATGGTTGGGATGGTATGCAGACAGGGGGGAGGGAAAGGAGGGAAAGGGGATGGCGGGTGTGACTAGTTTGACTGAAGGTTGACCGGGTGTAATATTATAAAGGGAAGGGTCAAATGAAGGGGGTCCAAAGGGGTTATGGCAGGGTCCATTTGGTTTGTGACAAGGGTCCAAAATGGGTTTAAAGGATTAAAATAAACAAGGACCTATGTTGTAATTTCTGAAAATGCAAGGACCAATGCTGCCAATTTGCAAAGTTGTTTCAAGGGACCACAATTGACAAGTTTCCATAGTACAAGGACTACACTTGACATTTTCCAATTTTCCAAGGGCCATTTTTGCCAAATTTGAAACTTGAAGGACCAATTTTGTAATTTCTCAAAACTTTTGATATTTTTCACCAAAGGACTAATTTTGACAACTTATGATTTTAAAAGGACCTTTGGTGATTTATCTTTTGAAATTAAGTGCTCAGGGACTATTTCTGACAACTTTTGAAACTTGGGGGACTGAAACTGCCAATTATGCAAACTTAGCTCAATTTTCATCTGATTTTGAACATTTTGCATCTGAAACATATAAAATGCAATTTTGGAATATTTTCAGTATTTTGATGCATTTCTGAGCATTTTTAAACGTTTTGCAGTTCAGATTTAACCAAAATTGATGAGTATTTACACACTCATCAATCCCCCACACTAAACTATTGCTAGTCCCTAGCAATCTTTTGAGAAAAACTTAATGGATTTGAATCTCTTTACCAAAAGCCATTACTTCTGGAGTAGCCAAATGTTTCAGTTCAAGTAAGAACTATGGTACACTGATAACCATGTGATTTTGAGCAAACCACCAGCTTCCAACGGATTTGATTTGTCTTTACCAGAAGCCGTTTTCTTCTGGACTAGCCAACTCTTAGATAAATTATCAATATTATCTTTGGTGAGCTGATTACCAATTATGGTTTTTCCACTGCCTTTACCACAAGCCATAAACTTGCGGGGTAGCCAACTCTTCACTTTTAAGGATATGGTGAGCTGAATACCATACAATTTTGGGCAAATTGCAAGCCGTCAACGGATTTGAGATATCTTTACCAAGAGCCGTTTGCTCCTGGATTAGCCAATCCTTTTGTTTATTAGACAAGGCGGACTGATAACCAATTGAGTAAGTGCAAAACACTTACTCCAAAAAAAATTTTGGCCAAAAATTGGGGAATTGGGCGGTATAATTATATAATAAAATTCGTGAGAATTCCCCCCCACACTTAGAAATGAATATTGCCCTCAATATTCAAAGTACCAGCGGTTATGCCGAAACAAAGAACGTAAAAGGGAAATACTACGGCCTTTATTTAGAAAGATTTTTTTTTTTTTTTTTTTTTCAAACTTATATATATACACAACATGTGGGGCAACCCCCCCACACTAGGGTGGTAGAAAGATAGAAAGAAGTCAGAAATATGGGTGAAAACCCATATGGCATGCTACTGTTTTTGATTCCCGAGTCGCTAGCTTGACTCGACCCAGAATTAATTGGTTCATGGGGAAAGTAACGTGGAAAACCAATCTCGATCGGACTTTCGTTCACAATGTTAATAAACATATGAACATCAGAAAGTTCCACACCGACGAGATACAACCGCGGTATTGTTAATAGTAGAAACTATAAGGGATGATACCGGGGTCAAAGATGGTGTCCTCATTCCCGAAAGAGAAAAGGGAAAGAGCAACCACACCATCTGTGAAGAATGGAATAAAGACGTACATGAGAATGCAAGTCCATTCTTCATCAGAGAGAAGCAAATCACCAGTTTTGACATTTTTAAGCTTAAACTGGAAGCTTAGATGGTGATTGTCAATAAGATGTCCGGGAGGGAGGGTGGGAAACGGTTCTTCAATCAACAGATTTTCCAGAAAAAGGATGTCTCCCTCCGGATCAAAGTAAGTATTATCAATTCCTGTTGGAATTGACTCATCACTAAGAAAGGCATCGACTTCATTCCAAAAGCTGTCATCTTCCTCATCAGGAGTGAGGGAAGGGATGGAAGAGTCGGGAATAATAAGATTAGGAGATGATGGATCATTTTTGAGCAATTCATCAATGGGTGGAATGTCTCCCATTGGATCACAAACATCATCATCCAATTCAGATGAAACTGAAGAGAGTTTGGTTTCATCCACAGAGTTAACAAACTCGATGCGACAAACTGATTCCGGAGGTGGGACAAGTGGTGTGCTCTTAGAGCTAGCAGTTTCCACCACTTCCGATGAAGTCTCCGATTCTAGATCATCATCATCATCAAGAACACTCTTGACTTCCCTGGTACAGCTTTCAAACCATTTGTTTGAACCAGGGGTGATTTTCAAAGCTTTTAGCTCAGCACGTTTTTGGTGACTCCTCTTAACCGTGAAATTTGAGAGTGTTGCATTGAATCTTTCAGATCTTTGATCAATTGTGGCAACACTCTGTTTGGATAGAGGTTTGGAGTTCTGGTTGATATTCAATGTGAGCTCTTCGTTGTCAACCCGTATGGTCAACTCTTCAGCAAACACATCAATCAGAGCACGACTCGTTCTCAAGAAAGCTCTCCCTAAGATGAGGGGAGCTCTAGGATCTGCATCGAAGTCTACTACAACAAAGTCAGTAGGAAAGTGAAACTTTCCCACTTTCATCACGACATCCTCGGCTATCCCAAGTGGACGAGTTATGGTACGGTCCGCTAGCTCGAGTGTCATACAAGTGGATGAAAGTTTAGGAAGAGACAGTTTCTTCCATACTGAGAGTGGCATGAGGTTAATGCTAGCGCCAAGATCGGCCAAGGCGGAGCATTGAACCATCCCCAAGAAATCACATGGGATTAAGAATCTGCCAGGGTCTTCAAGCTTTTTGGGAAGCTTCTTGAGAAGGACCGCTGAGCATTGCTCATTGAGAGGAGTTTTAGCCATCTCAGATAGCTTATCTTTGTTGGTCAGTAAGCCTTTAAGCATGGATGCAAATTTAGGCATTAGAACGAGAGCATCAACGAAGCTTATATCAAAGTGTAGCTCATTGAAGATTTGGAAAATTTTTTCCATTTGCTCTTTGTTTTTGTCTTTGAGCTTCTCATCATTCTTGATGGGTAAGGAAGCTGACTAGACTTTTGAGCCGGGATGGAAGTCATTTCTGGCTCAGGATTTTTCTTCGGAACTTCGGGTTCCGGACTTAAAGCTTGGACTACCGAAGGTGGGACGTGTGCGGTACTTCGTGGGCTTGAGAATTGCACCTTGTCCGTTGTATCCTTGGTAACTTGACTCAATGCTACAGGAGGAGGGGGCATTGGAGTCGAAGGTCCATTGTGCGTCTTACCACTACGAGTGGTGACGGCTTTCAACTCGGCATTGGGGTTGGGAATAGTATTGCTTGGGAGTCCTCCAGAAGATGATGAAGCTTTGTTCATATTCATGTTCATGAAACTGCTCATCATATTCTTTAACTCATTTGTCTGCCGAGACATTGTGGTATCAATTTCCTTTTTTAGCTCAACTCTCATGTTATTGATCTGAGTTTGCATTGAACGTATTTTTGACTCAGTAATTTTCATGAAGTCATTTGGCATGGGAGCTTGAGGAGGTTGTTGATAACTTTGATGATTAGGAGCTTGATAAGGTTGGTTGAAATTGTTCCGGTTTTGATTGAAATTTTGAGAGTTATTGAAATTTTGTCCTTGATTCGGAACAAAGCGATTTTGATTGCCATGGTTTTGCACAGGAGGAAAACCAGGTGGTGTCATACCGCTAGGTGCACGGTAGTGAGGATCAGCCTGTGGTCGGTATTGATTGTGGTTTACCGAAGCTACGGGAGCTTGGTAAAAGGAAGCATCGGTTGCTTGACAATCATAATACGCATGTGGACCACTACAAGTTTCACACACCTTGTTTACGGCTTTGATTGGTTCCGGCTTATGAATTTCGCTTTTGATTTCCTTTACATCCTTAATCATACAACGGATAGCATCCGTTAGAGCGGCTATCGGAGCTGCTAACTCAGAAGAGTTACTGGATGAAGAAGCAGGAGGGTTAGGAGTATTGACTTTGTTGCGAGAAATAGGAACTTTTGATTTTTGCTCGCAAATCTCAATCACATCTTTAGGTCTACGATTCAAGATATTGCCGCCTGCGGCTGCATTCAAGGAATCTTGATCGTTACCGTTCAACCCATTGTAAAAGATATTGACTTGTTGAAGCTCCGTGAATTCATGATGGGGGCATTTCCTGAGGAGATCTGTGAATCTCTCCCATGCCTTTCCAAAGTTTTCATTGAAATTTTGACGAAATCCAGAAATTTCATTTTTTAGATTAGTCGTCTTTGATGGAGGAAAGAAATAATTGACAAACTTTTGAACAAGATCCTCCCAAGTTTCGATGGATCGAGGGGGTTCTTTTTCCAGCCAAATCCTGGCTGTCCCCTCAAGAGAGAATGGAAAAAACATCAACTTGATGACTTTTTGAGGCACATCCTTGAAATTGATAGTTGAAGTCAACTTGTTAAACCAACGGATGTGTGCATACGGGTCTTCTCGGTCAAACCCGTGGAATTGATTTGTAGACACAAGTGTGATCAAATGTGTCTTCAATTCGAAGTGATCAGAATTGATTACTGGTAAAACGATGGCATCTCCATAACCCTCGGTGGGTGCCTGGAGCATTTCCGCCATAGTACGTTCGTCTGCCATATTGTTGTTTGAAATAGTACGAATCTCGGGTTCTACTATTTGGGCAGCACGTCTACGAGAACGTCTTCTAGGAATTTCTGCTAGATCACGCAAAGGACTCAATGATCTAGAAGAACGAGTGCGCATGCACTAGAGTTAACTCTAAGGAATATCAGAGCCAAGGAAAGGAATGGGAATTATGAAAATATTTTATGAAAAATGGGGTGAGAAGAATCTTTTTAGGTTTCTGGTTCTGATAAGTAGATATAACAACAAAATCAATTAAAACAAACTCGAGGCAAAACAACAGTGAACTTAACCAATAATCACAAGATGAATGGCTCCTTTGAAAAAGGTACACCAATCACAAGGACACAAAGGCAAGTTTTAAATCTTTGGTTCGGGAACTTATTATGGTCGTACCCCCAGTTAGGTAGTACACTGCCTTGGTTTGCGGTGGTAATCTTTTATGTTGTTATTATTTAAAGAAAACGACAAATCTTTTTGTATTTTTATCTTTGATACATATATAGAAACAAAAGAAAAATATTTTTGTGTTTTATACGTTTTTGGATGTTTTTGGGTTTTTGGATTTTTTTATAAGAAAATATGGATATATATATAGATAGATAGATGGATGGTATGAACAAAGAGTGATTATTCAATTCACTAATCTGCTAAGCGTAAGACAATTAGCACAGCTCCCCGGCAGCGGCGCCAAAATTTTGATTCGTGCTAAACCGTCAAGTTATCTCACACAAGCTAGCCACTTGTGAATGGCTAACCGTAAGAAACTTAAAACAGTTCAGACACAGAATGCAATGAAGATCAGGAGAGTATAGTGTTTCCCCGGGTCGTTATGTCCCAGCGAGCTATGCAATGAATCACCAAACGTATAGTGATTGAGAGATTTGAACAGAAAAGAGGTTTGAGAATGATTATAACTACAGAAAAAGCCAACAAATTACAGGGGCTTAAATGAAAATTAAAGAAAATTAAAAAGATAAAAAATATTAAATAAACGCTATCACTATTTGCAAAATGATGTTTTTGTTTTTATGTTTTTATAAAACTGAATTAAAAACTATGTTACGTACAAGAGAAAATGTGAAAATGAAGCAATATTAATCCTAAAAATATGAAAATGATATTTTTACAAACCTAATGATAAAAGAAAATTTTTAGAAAAAGAAAATTATTTTTAAAACTATTTATCTAATTATTATTAATTAAAAACTATTTTTAACTATTTAATAATAACCTAAATTACAAGAAAATATGAAATAAAGCTTGAAAAATAAAATTATGACTAGGAAAAATCTAAAATAACAAAAGAGAATTTTCAAAACTATTTTTGTATTTTTCTGATTATTTTTCTATTTTCTAGGAATTAAAAACTATTTAAAACTACTTAAATTACTTAAAAATACAAATTTAACTAAGAAAAATTTGGAAAAATATTTTTTTGGCTTTTTATATTTATCTTAACTTAAGAAAAATGAAAACTTAATTTTTTGAACCTTTTCTGAATTATTTGTATTAAATGCTAATTAAAAAGGCTTGAAAACTAATTTAAATGGAGAAAAAAATACCAAACTGACCTATAAAAATCTGAAAAATTCAAGATAAGCTTAAAATAATATTAGGAATCTGGGAAAAATATAAAAAACAGGGGTTGTGTGCAAGAAAATGAGGCTGCAATGCAAAGTGCTTTAAAATAAGCACTTAGAATAAGCAATAAGCTACCAACAAACACCAAACTGATACAGAAGCTATATTATGCTGAAATTACCCAATTGCAACTTAAAACAACAAGTCTAAACCTCTGGATTACAAGTTACAAAGATTTGGCTTATTTTGATTATAAGTGCTAAAAACAGTTGTGATAGGCTACTTGCAGCTTAAGAATAAGACACCTAATAAGCTAGAAAATGGAAAACCAAAGTGGGAACCTAAAGAGGACCTGGCTAGCTATGTCTAAACCAAAATCCAGACCTAAGCAAGCTAAGATAAGCTCTGTGCAAGGTCTGCAAGAACTGCACAATACCTGTGCAGTTCAAGCACCTGTGCACAGGGCATATGAACCCATTTGTTTAAGCAGTTTTGGACCTTGTAAAAAATTCACAAAATTCTATAAAAATGATGACAAGAAAGTAGACCAAGGGAAGTTTTTAAATACCAAGTTTCACTTTATTTGGCTCAGAACTGAAGCAATGAAAAATCCTCCTAGTTAGGTGAAAAACTGGTTTTTGACAATTTGACTTGTTTGACAGATTTGAAAGTTTGACTTTTTTGAGATTTGATTCCAATGTAAGGACTGATCTTGGTTTATTATGATGAAATGAAGTTAAGGCAAGCTATGTCTATGTATTCTTAACAAAAAACAAGGGTTTGCTTATTAAAAATCTCAACAGTGAAGTGATTAGGACAGTTAACATGAGAATTTGACTATTGAGGGTTGCAGGCACAATTTTGAGACAACTATGAGTATAATAGAACTAAACAAGCCAAAGACAACAAGAGTCTACCACTGAATAGGCCTCTAAGACAGTTTAAGCTACAAATCCAAACACACCTTTAATCAACTGTTGTGAAAGTTAAATGAGCTAATCACTGCACCAACTTGATTTAATGATCAAACTAAGTTTAACTACTCTAATTACAGCTAATTAAACAAGATTGAACTGTTTATAACTACAAATACAATATATGCAATGAAAACCTTGAAAACCACTTACAAAAAGTCCTTAGCCACTATGGCTTGAAACCTGTCAAACCAGAACCAACTATCCTAAGTTTATCAACCCAAATCATTCAAAATCACCCCAAATTCAGCACTGCTACACCCTTTATCCATTTCCTTTTCAAGTTTTCCCCAGTTTGACTTTCTTTGACCAAGAACCAATGTAGCTTAAAACTTGAATACAAGCTTATAACAAGCTATAATAAGCTAATATAAGCCTGTTTGAGCTTAAAAATAAGCTAATGAGAGCTTGTATACAAGACTTTGAAATGGAAATTTTCAACAGTGAACACAACAACATCAATTGATAATGTAACTTAAATTAGTACTTGAAAATGGTTTATATTGATTAAATAACTTAAAGTAAGTGCATTACAACAAAAGATTACAGATTTTTAACTTAACTACAACTTTTATATTAAAAACGACATTAATGAAAATTTTAAAAACTAAAGACTCCTCTTCTTCTCTTCCTTTTGCTTTCTTTTATACTCCATGTGTCTTCTCTCTCCCTTCTGAACATATCCCATCAAAAATATGGGCCTTTGGATTAGCAGAGCCATTTTTGGCCGTTTGATTGGTTTTGGCGCCAAATCTTGTTTATCCACTGGGAGGGTTGAGTGAGGGGATTGAAGGAGCATTAAATGCTTCTTGGAGGTTAGTTGAGGTGGAGGGGACATAGAAAGGAGTATGTGAGCTGGTAGGTTGGGATGGTTGGGATGGTATGCAGACAGGGGGAGGGAAAGGAAGGAAAGGGGATGGCGGGTGTGACTAGTTTGACTGAAGGTTGACCGGGTGTAATATTATAAAGGGAAGGGTCAAATGAAGGGGGTCCAAAGGGGTTATGGCAGGGTCCATTTGGTTTGTGACAAGGGTCCAAAATGGGTTTAAAGGATTAAAATAAACAAGGACCTATGTTGTAATTTCTGAAAATGCAAGGACCAATGCTGCCAATTTGCAAAGTTGTTTCAAGGGACCACAATTGACAAGTTCCATAGTACAAGGACTACACTTGACATTTTCCAATTTTCCAAGGGCCATTTTTGCCAAATTTGAAACTTGAAGGACCAATTTTGTAATTTCTCAAAACTTTTGATATTTTTCACCAAAGGACTAATTTTGACAACTTATGATTTTAAAAGGACCTTTGGTGATTTATCTTTTGAAATTAAGTGCTCAGGGACTATTTCTGACAACTTTTGAAACTTGGGGGACTGAAACTGCCAATTATGCAAACTTAGCTCAATTTTCATCTGATTTTGAACATTTTGCATCTGAAACATATAAAATGCAATTTTGGAATATTTTCAGTATTTTGATGCATTTCTGAGCATTTTTAAACGTTTTGCAGTTCAGATTTAACAAAAAATGATGAGTATTTACACACTCATCAATATCTCGTAACATGGTTACGGCTAGAAAAGGATTCATCAAGTGCTTGTAAAGATGTAATAATAGTATTAAAGTTAGAAAATGAATGATCTATAGTTTCCTCATCCGATATTGAAAATTGTTCATATTGTTGAACAAATAAATCAATTTTATTATTTTTAACTTGTTGGTTGCCTTGATGAGTTACAACTAAAGAATTCCAAATTTCTTTAGAGGTTTTAAGCATAGAAATTCTTTCGAATTCCTTTTTGGGTAAAGCATTATATAAAACCATTTTTGCTTCACTATTTTTAGAAAGCTTTTTCTTCATTTCATCATTTAGTTTATCATGAGGTATGTGAACTAAATTTCCTTTATCATCATTTGAGGTAGCCTCAAAATCACCTTCAACAATAATGTACCAAAGATCAATATCTTTAGACTTCACATATGTTTCGAATCTATTTTTACAATATATAAAACCATTAGTTTCAAGTAGTGGTGGTCGTTGCATAGATTGCCCTTCCTTATAATTTTCAGAACCCATAGTGATCGAAAAGTTTTTAAAATACAATTTTATTTTAAAACTTTTATAAACCTAGCTCTTGATACCAATTGTGGAAAACTAGAAGGGGGGTTGAATAGTTTTGCCGATTTAAAGTTGATTTCAAAAACTTTAGATTCGATATTATGTGAAATCGTATGGATGTTGAGAACGTGTAGATCTAATGATAATGCAAGCAAATAAATAAAGTTAAGGGATAGAAATGACACAACCGATTTATAGTGGTTCGGCTACAAGGTCACCTTCCTTACCCTACTCCACTCCCCGAGTCACCTACTCAAGAGTTCAAGCACTACGTCAACAAACTCCTTCACTTGGCGGAGAAGCCTTCACAACGTTGCTTACACTTTTTCCGGTACAAAGCTAGATACCGAGTCCGTAGCACGGTGGACCAAACCAACACAACTATTACACAACAAATATGTGAAATATCAAATACAAGATCTTTGCTACAGAAATCTTGCGGAGTGACAAATCAATCAAGGACCCCTTGCTTGGATGACTTGTAGAATGCTCGTGATCTCGCCTTAGAGAAGGACCTATATGAGGATCACAAATAGAAAGAAAGAAGAACAACTCTCTAGATCAAGTGATCTATATGTTAGAAGAGAATGAGAGTGTATGAGAGATTTAGTAAGAAGAGGGGTAAGTTAGAATGAAGAAAATGGCTCTCTATTTATACGCAAATTTCTTCACTGTTCCCACGGATCCCTTCCACAAGGGATCCGTCTAGTGTAATCCTAGGGATCCGTGGAACGCTCCTCTTTGCCCATGGTTTTTTGGTTATGGGTCATGGGTTATGGGTTGGTCCATGGGTTATATCTAGATTCAATGTATTTAAGTATACATTGTATCAAGTCTCTTTGGGTATGGGTTAAGATCCATGGGTTATGGTCCATGGGTTATGATATTTACCCATCCTAATAAACTATTACAACAAATGCTTAATTACTACATTTTTGTATTTAAATGGCTATATGTAAATGCTTTACAAAACTAACATGTATCCTTTATAATTGTACTTAAGATAACATTATATTTGTTATCAACAAAACACAAAGAGATCGCAAAATATTAATAAACGGTTTTACGGTTTATTTGTATTAACAGAACATGTGGCACCACACAGGTTGTGGCCTATTTTCAATGGTGGCAGCTGATTCAAAATTTTTTAGGTGATCGTCCGGATCACCTGTTCCATCGTAGGTTTTCACATTAGCGGGCATGCGCCTTCTCTTATTTTATGAGAAATCGCTGATGCACCGAGTGAACGCATCCACCTTTTGGCGGCGTCAGGGAAGAGACATATCTTCCTCTTCCTGGTCGCGATATCTTCTCCTGGACTTCCAGTGTCCAGTTTCGCTGTCCTCGTTGTACGAGGAATTACCAGAGAACGAGCTTCCCCTTTGTCGGCGCTTGCGCTGACCGTCCGAGGAGTCACCAGAGGATGAGCTTCCCCTCTTTCAGCGCTTGCGCCGACTGTCCTCAGAATCTGAGTTTGAAGAGCTTCCACTTGGGGAGTGCTGTTATCCCAGTATGTCATGGAATTTGCGGCTACCAAGCCTAGCGTGGACATTGGTACGCCGTCCATCTTCTTCGTGCTCTTTCAGATGCTGCAGTTCATATGCTTCATCGTTCTCCACTCTCTTCCCAATCCTGGTAAACACTGTGGGCCGGTGGCTATCCTTCCCGCGCCTATCCCTATGATGACGCGATGGGGAGGTCTCATACTCTGCGTCAAAGTTGAGTCGGGCTTTCAGGCTCTGGCTCGACCTCTTTTTTGCCGCCTCTTGCATGAGGGCAGCCAGGGTTTCGTAGTTTTGAGATACGAAGTCACTTGGTGCTAGTTCAGGCGCGACTCCTTCTAGCGCGAGGGTGTCTGTTTCCACCTCTGGACCTCTGTTTCGGAGAGGCGCGCCTGGCATTTTTGTGAGGTCCGTTTCTAGCACCGTTTGGAGGGGAGTGGTAAGAAGAGTGCTGGTGGTTGTCGTAGTGGCATGGCTTGTCCCCGTGCGTGGTTCTACTATCGGGAAGACCAAATTTGACCCTTGATTTTTGGTCGCACTGGTTGTCCCAGCGACCTGCTTGGAGGCTGATCCGCGTTGCCGCTTCTTCCCTTGTAGGTCGCTATGCGATCGCTGGTTTAGGTTTCCCTGCTTAGTCATTCTAGTTCTTAGATCTTAGTGATTGGTCCCACGGATGGCGCCACTTGTTGATACAAAAGTTGGGCTTTCCTAGTTTGGACTCCGGTTCTCGTATCAATTAGATCTTGATGCTTGAGACCTGCGCACTAAATAAACAGAAAACACTGTTAGGCTTATCGTGGGATTGTCTCCCACGATTATCCTCCGGCGTGAGAGTAAGTAATCGGTTTTAGGGTTTAGTGGAGAGTTAGGGTTTGAGATCGTACCTTTATTGAGGGCTAGGATGCCCTTTATATATACACGAAATCTTTATTGGTTTCGTGTTCCCCAACCTTCGGCGCATCCTGCCTAAGTTGGTCATTGGATACCTATCTCTAAAAATAAGAGATATCCGATATCTTAAGCCATAAATAACTTTGGGTTGGGCCTTCATGAGCCCAAACCATTACCAGGTCAGCCCAGTCATATCGGGCTTGCTAGTAGCGGTTATTGGTCGGGTTCGTGACCCGAATGCGGACTATACGTCATCAATATATATATATATATATATATATATATATATATATATATATATATATATATATATATATATATATATATATATATATATATATATATATATATATATATATATATATATATATATATATATATATATATATATATATATATATACAATTGTGACGGCGTCACGTTATGGTTGTGACGTCGTCAGCTCGCTGTCATTAGGGTTTCTTCAATTGCATCGCCGCCGTTGTGACGACATCGCCTTGTGTCTCTAACGCTATCAGGATGTATGACTTCGTCGCTCTTTAATAAGTATGATTCGTCTCGTGTAATTTTTACTCCGAATCTTGGTCTTCAAATACAAGTGACGCAGTCAGGTTCTAAACTTGCTCAAATGTTCTGAGCCATCACATGTAAAATTTCCATCAAAACATCATGTCCAAATGCAAGTGACAACGTCACGTTGAGGTTGTGACGCCATCTGGATCCCTTTTCCAGACAGATTCGCGACTTTTTCGTTTTCTTCGTTTTCTTGTCCAAATTAGTCCAAAACGTGTTGGTTTCCAGCTTTTTCATCCAAACTACCTAAAATATGAAAAGAAACGATTTAAGGCAACAATTGACCATAAATGTACGAGTTTTGAGCTTAAATGACCCCCTAAAAATGTACGTTTTAAATCCTTATCAAGTATACAAAAAGGCCGACACAATCCCAGAAACTCCAAATGAAAAGGTAGGGTTCGTCCTAAAGTTTCTCAATTTTCTGCAGTTTACAATTCCGTGAAATCGAGGCCAAATAGTGGTGCATCTGAAACGGACTATATGGATTTAGCACATAGAGAGTATGTAACAACCCAACTCGACAAGGGTCAAAATGCCACATTATGGTGTCAACAGAACAAACGCAAGCGGAAGACGTTTATTAATAATAAGGTTACATAAGTTCAAAATGAAACTAAGGGAAGTATAATTCTAAATCATAATGAGTTCCTAAACTAAAATACAAATCTAAACTAGATCTAACTGAAGATAAATCAAAGTCTAATCCATAAGCAAAAGGCATATATCATCGGGGTAGTCCACTAAGAGCTCCTATGCACTCTTCACTCAATCCCAGCTTCTAATCTAAAACCTGCCGTAGGAAAAGAAATGCGGATGAGCTGAAAAAGACCAGTGAACATATATAACCAAAATGAATAATCAAGCATATATAAGTATAGGGAAAGGGAAAACATAAGCTCCTGCTGAAACGAATATCAGATGTCAAACAAATAAGAGATCAACGATCAACTGAAAAAAAATGTCATATAAGAAGCAAAACAGAAGTGAGACATAAGTATCATAACGAACTCAACCAGATAGAATTAAATCATCATACAAAAGTGCCCAATGAGCTCAAAAATCATGCCACATGCTTAGTCACATAATCATAATCATATCCATATATTCGTCAAATCATAAGTGTATCTGAAGGAAAGACCTCCAGAATACCAAATGGAGTAGCTAGCTCTCAGAAGTGAAATGGGGTGCATGCCACACACAAAACAATCACTAAATCCAAAACAGAATTGAACAAACCTAGGATACATCCATACACTCCTTGCAAAACAAAATACATATGCCAGTACGAGACTGAACATACATATACATAATGGCCATGTACACAAATATCATAACAGAACAGAAGGGAACGTCGTGGACCAATCACACCTCCACAGAAAGTGTCATGCCATTGGTGCCTCAGTGACATGGTTATAGTACCTCCATGACTAGTTAGCTCGAGCAACACAACAAAACAGAAAAAAGCATAGTTATCCATAATCATAACGAAACAATTATAGTATAATAAACAAAGCATATCAAACTGAACAGAATCTCATATCAAATGAGATAGCATACTGATTATCATAACAAAATGGATAGCAAATTGAATCATATCAAATGAATCATATCGAACGGAACATATCAAATGGATCATATCAAACAGATCATATCAAACAGAATCATATTAAAGCAAAGGAATCAAAGTCAAAGACCGAGAAGTCATGAGAATAAACCCTTACTGAGAAAGGGTACAATATCTGTACCTCAAACCGCAAATGAACCACATCAGAAAACACTAGTATCAGAAGTTACTCCTTCTTCAGCGAATCTACACGAATTGATGATCGTCTTAATATTTAAGAACCATTTCATAAGTTATTACTGATTAAGTACTTATTGTTGTTCAGATTTCCATATTAGGTTTTCCTGTTATTTATAGCAACTTTCCAAATTTAGTAACTTTCCAAATTTAATAACTCTCCAGATTTAGTAACTTTCGTAACTTCGGGTTACAGTTCACAATTAATTTCATTATTTAAATTAGGTTAACATATGACCAAATATATCATAATTATCATTTAAGTACATTTTAAGGTCCAAACACATTACATGAGATGAAATCACAAAACCTTTAGCTTCTTAACAAATTTCTGATTTTAGTATGTTTCAGCCTTCACTTTACGAATTTTTAAACCATACTTATACTCTTATTCAGAAGGAAAAATATTTTACACAGGTTCCTATATGTCTTATAAGCTTACATGCATTTTTACATATTGTATTATCAAGTGCAAACACCATTCCAAAAATCATTTATCCAAACATGTCTAGAACGTTAACTGCAGGTACACCCCGAAAGTTTATATTTATTTAGTCTATTTAGATCCTTCAGAAAAATATACTCAAATTCCAGACGGTCACAAATAACTTAAATATCACCTCTGTAATTGGAGAGCTCTTAACTCCTTGTGGTTTGAAAATAAAAAATAAAAAACATAGACTGATTTTAAGTTCCCAGAATTCAGATTTGACACACGATCCCATAAAAACTCAAAAACATGATTAATAAAACTCCAAATCACTCCAAACCAATTAGAAAACTTAAATAAGACATTCAACTAGGTTTACAATAAAAAATACAGAATCAAACATTTAGGAAACTCAATTTATAACGCATACATATTCGACTTACAATTATGTCCTGTTCAAAACAACAACACCTAAACCCTAATTCCTTTTTATCTTTTAACCCGATTAATATATGATCAATTACATATGTTTTAGGCTGATTTAATTCGTCAAATACACATACTAACACATCTCATATGATGATGCGCGTACGAAGCGCGTTCGGGGTCAAAGAAACTTCCTCTTCGTCGAGCAAGTTTTTCAACACCCTAGGCAGTGAACCTAATCGTTGTAGTGTAGTATTGGGTAAGCCTCGGGTATTGATATCGTTCTATAGGGGAATAGGAATGCTAGCAAGAAGTGTATTACGCTAAGGTGGGGTTGAGGACGATTTTTTTTTTTTTTATTTTTTTTTTTATTTTTTTTTTATTTTTATCTTTTATTGGTTTTTTAGAAAGCAAAGGGTAAAATCTCGGGGTAATTGGTTTGGGGGTGGTACTTCTACCGATTACTTCTACTATTCTAATTATCTTTTACTACGAGTAGCTTTGTCTTTTTAGTGTGTGCTCGTATGATGATTAAAAGTGTGTTTACCTAGATACTATTACTCCCTAGTTATCTTTTATTGTTGGTTGAATTGTCACTTCCTTATTCTTAACGCGTTGTGTTTTCTAAGGTCGTAGGGTGTGCCTTTGTCCTAACTCTTTGAGAATACCTTTAGGTTATTGCCTACGAAATCCACTAGATGATTCATAAACTAACTTTAAGGTTATCTTTGGATGTTTAGACTATGAAATCCGCTAAATGATTCATAAACTAATGTTCACAAAGATTACTCAAGCATTTAAACACAACGATAGTCTAGTTGCACTCCTAAGCCAATTACAATTAAGATAAGAGATAACCAATCAATAATTAATAACTAGTTTCATAGATCTAAGTAAACACACAAGAAATTTAGCTAGACATATTAAACAAGCAAGCATACACACAATAAATGGAAGACATAATGACACTAATGGATTAAAACACTTATCTTGATGTGTAAAATAGGGTTTGGGACCCTAAGATACTGTCCAAGTCGGACTACAAACGTTTAGGGTTTTTACTCCAAAAGTCTACCTCTTAAAATACAGAAAAATCGAATTCTATATATAGATTTACACTTGCGACGGTGTCACCTTATAGGTGGGACGCTGTCAGATCGCCGTCATTGGGGTTTTCGTCTTGGCCAAGTTATCGATGGGACGACGTCACGTTGTAGTTGTGACGCCGTCGGGCTTCATATGGGACGTAGTCTTGGTTCTGGATCTGGGTCGTCTGAGATGAAAAGTCTTAGCGACGCCCTTCCTTTTCAAAGCCTGACGCCGTCAGGTGTTGCGAGCAAAAAGTCTACTGAGCCGTCAGGTGCATTTTTTATCAAATCCATATAGAGTGACGGCGTCGCCCTTTTATTGGGATGCCGTAAGGTTGAAATTGAGCAGCTTGAGTGGCTTCGATCTTGACTTTGCCATTTTCTTCATGTATTCACTCCTTTTCGTCCAAATAAGCATCATTCCAGCATTTTGCTTCCAAGAGACCTAAAAAATGAAAAGGAACGAAATTAAGCAGTAACGGATATAAAAGTGGTCGATTAAGGTCTTAAATGACCCCTTTAAAGTGTACGTTTTAAATCCTTATCAAATATCCCTACACTTGGTATTTGCTTGTCCTCAAGCAAATGTGCTTTTGGCCAATCAATTTATAAGTTAGGGGGCGTGAAGCAAGGGTTTATAATAATTCACAACAAGTAAAAGCACCGCAATAGTCATAACAAGCACGAAAATTATATATTAGCACCTCACAAGGGGTGTTTGAATTCTCTCATCTCTCGGGTGTATATAAAATATAGTAAATAGAAATGGAAGATAAACACTCATTACCTGGCATAGTACATAGATTACCATAGGCTTGAGACAGATCAAACCTCCACTGCTTTGGCATAAGCACCTAGGAACAACTATCTAAGAGGTATTTTCAAGGGTTGTAACTTTAGGCTTACGGCAGGGAAATAAATGTTGGATAGGCGATTTAGTGGTGGCAAGTCAAAAATCTTATGTTACAAGCATGAAAAGCATGGCGTTGCTAAGCCAAGACTCGACTCACTAAACTCTAGATAACTTGTAACAAACATACATAATTTGAAAAACATAAACATAAAGATAGATGTAGGATGGTAGCCCGTATGTTTTTCTTCAATTTTTTTTCACACACTCTTTTTCTGATTTTTTTTCATACATTTTTACTCTACCATCCTCTACGATAACATCAAAATATAAGGGATTTATAGGAGCATCCTTACACTTGAGTTTTTATTTCTCTAACACTAATTTGACCCGATTTGAAAAGATCAAAACACTTGGAGTATTTAATTACGTAAATAAAGGGAATTTGAATTTAACGTTCTTTCCCATCACTCCATAAAGTATTACTTTTACCCATGAGTCCCAATCATCCCAAAACTGTGTACAAAAGATATGACTTGACTTAGCAACCATGCAAGTAACTAGATAATTGAACTAAGGGTTTAGTATGATAACAATAATGCACTAAAGGTGAGTGCATAAAAGGTAGGCTAAGGCGATTTAAGTGTACATTTGGGGGTGGATTGTAAACAATGCTCTTCATTGATATTTCGGAAAACCAAAACATCACGAGAACCGCGAAAAGGATAGGCTCTGAGGGGTTAACTAGGGGTATCGTGTACTAAAGATGAGTACATCGCAAGGGTGTGGGGTAATTACTCGACCGATGTGGAAGAAGTATTTATAATACGGGTTTCAAATAAGGGTTATCCTAATGCCTCTTATCATTTAGTTATTCCTAACTACACACGTGTAGTCTCACTAGCGATCTCGGAATGCATCACAAAATAAGTTATAGAATCTATTATACTACCGGTACACTCTCTAATCATTAAAGGTGAATGATTTTTTATTCCTAAAGATATAGGGGCGAACCTCACATTTTTTGGGTGGAATTTGAGTGGTAAACAGTTTTTTGTGCTAGTCATATAACTCCTATCCATGAGACGCTTTATTAAGACTAAAGTTTTTGCTCGTACATGTCATAAATTTTTTTAGATTTGGTGCTAAAATTGCCCTAACAAATATTTCTCATAGTTTATTACACAAATGACCAAGGACAAGACAAATAATCAAGGATAAGCATAGTTTCTAAGTTCCCGTTTTATTCTCCCTCCCTACACTTAAACCGAACACTGTCCCCAATATTCCCTGAAAGTATCAAAGTTATAATAAAGGAAGGTAAGTAAAAGAGAAAGAAACTATTACTCCCCTGATTAGCTCGGTAGGATCTGTGTGAAGTAGTGGTTAAATTCTTTCGCAAGAAGAATGTATATGTGATAAGCTCCATCCAATGTTGTGTTTCTTCTTCTTGCCAAATATAACCTGCACACTTTAAGAAAATAGACGAAACCTTCGCATAAATTCGGCGGTAAAACTATATATGACACAACTACACTAGGATATAATGCTTGTGGAATGGATGTTTGCAGATTTTCTAGAAAATTAAGACCTGAGAATTTCCAAAAATTTATACATAGCACAGAAAACGAAAAAAAATTTTATAAACTGTTTCTGCTTGACCTGACGTCGTCAGGTTCTAATCCTGACGCCGTCAGGTTGTCATGACAGAAACTGGTGTGCTGCGTTTTCCTGGAAAAATTATTGAAAATTACATCTTTAGAATATGGAAAAATTCCTGCAAAACATCCATTATGACTCGATACAAGCATTTGACTCTAACAAACACACATATACATCAATTTCACTAATTGTAATTCTTATGTTCACGTTCTTTTAAAAACGTATGTAATCTTCCCTACACTTACCTTTTTGTAAAATACCTTTATATGTAATTAAGACGAGGTTAAAGACAAAATAAAGCATTTTCACAAATTCAAACATGAGAATAAACAACAATGAAAAAGATATATGACACACAAACAAGCAAACAATTAAGCATGGTTGCCTCCCACGAAGCGCTTTTCTTTATTTATGAGTCTTGTAGCTAGACTGGAAGTCATACCCCTACGTGACTTATTTACCGTCATCTTCCTCCTCATGACGTTCTCTATTGGGGTTTCCATGTTATAGTAGTGTCCTATTATGCATCTTTCTAAGAAGTCATCTTCCCCCTAATCGGTTTTATAATTCGGTCCTAATTTCAAACAATCCTTATATAACCCAAATATCTTATTCATCACGTAATCTACTCCTCTCCTCTTATCCTCCTCATTCCTATAGTAGACCGATAGCTTAAGTTCCTTTTCATCATTGGATAGTGATGAAAATTTCTCTATCTTAAATGGCATTTGGTAAGCTATGTCATCGGTCTCATCCTTGAATCTAACTATTCCTAACGACGGATCATAAGTCATCCCAGTCTTTTCTATGAATGGCTTTCCTAGAACTACATGGGACAAGCTACGATCTATGGTCGTACTAATATCCTCCACAATTATGAAATCCGTAAGGTACGTGAAACTACCTACATAGACGGGTAATCCCTTAACTCTACCAGGAAAATTACAACTAACTCTAGCATCATCGGGATCTTGCTTATTTGGGATAGGTTTCTTCATCACCCAATTATAGTATGTGCTAGTCATGATGTTTATTGGGGACTTGCGATCAATGTAGGTCTTTTCCACGAAAAGATGTCCTATGCAACATGGTATGTTGACATTCCAAGGATTTCCAAAGATGATTCGAGGGCTTCTCCTAACATACATGTGACGAAGGTCGCGTACTAAGTGTGGGTGGCGTGAAAGTTCCTCTTCCATAGGAAACTTATTGAAGTATTCATCACCTACTTCGTCTACTTCGTTGGTCGATTCTTCCTTAGGAGTTTCACTAACCTCAAGCATAGTCTCATGGTTCGCTTCGTCATTATTCCTATTGGGTTTCACTAAGGTGATGGCATTGACGAATTTAACATGTTTAGATGAAGATGGATCCCTAGTTTTGAAGTACTTACTTGGGTCCTTAATTTTTACACCGGAAGCTTCAGGAGAATAAGTTGAGATGGCATTAACCTTTTTGGTGGTCTTCCTAACACTATTGGTTATGGCTTCCAAAAGGTTATCTATCTTCCTATCCATCTCGGCTTGTTGTTGGTTAAAGCGGTCCGAAAGCTTGGCTATTTGAGCTTCTTGGGATGTAACTAAGTGTTGCAACATCCCTTCTATGTTTTGTTGGCTAGGGCCGTGGGACCATGGGGAATCATTAGAGGTGAATTCTTTGGTTTGTCCCCAATTATAGTCGGGTTTGCCCCTCCATGATTCTCGGACATCATTGAAAGTCCTAGGTTCGGGTGTTGTGGGAATCTCCCCCCCATTCCATTGGTACGAGAGGAAGAATAGTCAACGGAAGCTTGTTCGGGGAGTCTTGTGCAAATACGAGTGTCATGGGGACCACTACATAGCTCGAACAAGGAAGAGAATTTATTCACTTGGCATGAAGACTTAGGATTCTCGCAGGAGCTCATTAGGAATTTGAATTGATCTTCAAGTTCGAGCATCCTATGATTGGAAGTTTGTGAGTCAATGGGAGGCAATGAGATTGCGTTGACGGTTTTGGGCAACTCACGGGGGTCATTCTAACTTTCGTTGTCATAGAGGGAAAGGTCACGATTCTTCCGCGGTGAGATCACTAAGTTTGCCACCAGCCGCTTGGTCGATGGATTGCTTAGTTGAGAAGTTCACATGATCATAAAAGATTTGGACTTGATGCCAAAGATCGATGCCGTGATGAGGGACTTTATGGAGTAAGTCCTTGAATCGAGTCCATGCCTCGTAGAGAGATCCACCTTGACGTTGTTTGAACATCAAGATTTCATTCCTAAGTTTGGTAGTTCTCCCCGATAGGAAAAATTGGGCAAGGAAACGAGTGGCGAGATCATCCCAACTTGAGATGAATCTGGTGGGAAGTCGCTCAAGCCAATTACTAGCTTGGTCCCGTAGAGAGAATTGGAAGAGACGCGAGCACGTGGTCTCCCGTGTGGTAGCATCAAGGTCGATGGAATCAAAGATTTTAAGGAAGTCCTTGAGATGCTGATTAGGATCTTCGGAACGAAGTCCATGGAATGCACATCTGTTTTGCACCAACCGGATGGTGTCAGATCGCAGGGCCGTAGTTTGAGCTTGATCGGGGAGCTCAATGGTGTTCCTATAACCTTGGTGGCTTGGTCTAGAGTATTCACCAAGAGTACGGCCTCTTGGCTGGTCAATTGGTGGTGGGTCGATGGGAATTGGGTGATGAGGTGGTTGGTTATCACTTTCCATGATGAAAAGTGATGGGATTACTAACAAAGTCACGAAAAAGGGGGATAGACTAGAAGGAAGCTAAATATGAGAAAAAAAAATCTTACTTGATAGGAATCAAGCAAGGGAACCTAAATGAGATAGAAATATAACTAGCTATTCTATTCCCCGGCAGCGGCGCCAAAAACTTGATGCGCGTATGAAGCGCGTTCGGGGTCAAAGGAACTTCCTTTTCGTTGAGCAAGTTTTTCAACACCCTAGGCAGTGAACCTAATCGTTGTAGTGTAGTATTGGGTAAGCCTCGGGTATTGATATCGTTCTATAGGGGAATAGGAATGCTAGCAAGAAGTGTATTACGCTAAGGTGGGGTTGAGGATGATTCTTTTTTTTTTTTTTTTTTTTTTTTTTTTTTTTTTTTTTTTTAATCTTTTATTGGTTTTTTAGAAAGCTAAGGGTAAAATCTCGGGGTAATTGGTTTGGGGGTGGTACATCTACCGATTACTTCTACTATTCTAATTATCTATTACTACGGGTAGCTATGTCTTTTTAGTGTGTGCTCGTATGATGATTAAAAGTGTGTTTACCTAGATACTATTACTCCCTATTTATCTTTTATTGTTGGTTGAATTGTCACTTCCTTATTCTTAACGCGTTGTGTTTTCTAAGGTCGTAAGGTGTGCCTTTGTCCTAACTCTTTGAGAATACCTTTAGGTTATTGCCTACAAAATCCGCTAGATGATTCATAAACTAACTTTAAGGTTATCTTTGGATGTTTAGACTACGAAATCTGATAAATGATTCATAAACTAATGTTCACAAAGATTACTCAAGCATTTAAACACAACGATAGCCTAGTTTCACTCCTAAGCCAATTACAATTAAGATAAGAGACAACCAATCAATAATTAATAACTAGGTTTCATAGATCTAAGTAAACACACAAGAAATTTAGCTAGACATGTTAAACAAGCAAGCATACGCACAATAAATGGAAGACATAATGATACTAATGGATTAAAACACTTATCTTGATGTGTAAAATAGGGTTTGGGACCCTAAGATACTATCCAAGTCGGACTACAAACGTTTAGGGGTTTTACTCCAAAATTCTACCTCTTAAAATACAGAAAAATCGAATTCTATATATAGATTTACACTTGCGACGGCGTCGCCTTATATATGGGACGTCATCAGATCGCCGTCATTAGGGTTTTCGTCTTGGCCAAGTTATCGATGGGACGGCGTCATGTTGTAGTTGTGACGCCGTCGGGCTTCATATAGGACGTCGTCTTGGTTTTGGATCTGGGCCGTCTGAGATGAAAAGTCTTAGCGACGCCCTTCCTCTTCAAAGCCTGACGCCGTCAGGTGTTGCGAGCAAAAAGTCCACTGAGCCGTCATGTGCTTTTTTTAACAAATCCGTATAGAGTGACGGCGTCGCCCTTTGATTGTGACGCTGTCAGGTTGAAATTGAGCAGCTTGAGTGGCTTCGATCTTGACTTTGCCATTTTCTTCATGTATTAACTCCTTTTCGTCCAAATAAGCATCATTCCAGCATTTTGCTTCCAAGAGACCTAAAAAGTGAAAAGAAACGAAATTAAGCAGTAAAGGATATAAAAGTGGTTGATTAAGGGCTTAAATGACCCGTTAAAAGTGTATGTTTTAAATCTTTATCATATGAACCAACAAATATCAAACAAATTTAATGCCATACGACACACATATTTATGGCTTATAAGATTTGTGATTTCATGCAACTTACAAATTCTTTCACATACTCATATTATCAAGCACCTTAGATTAGGATTCCATGTTTTATACGCTCATATACTTCGTAGGTCATAATAAAACACAAAATGATTGTAGTATACCTCTTGGACGAATTTAATCGGATGAAACAAGAACAAAAGAACCAAAACTAGAACCACGATCAATCTAATATCAACACCACGATCACCAAACCTTGAACCACCTTTGAACCTGCTGATTTCTTGGAGGAAAAGAATGGAAGATGTCGTATACGTGATTAGGGTTTAATGTGTGAAAGGTGAATATGAATATCCGATGTTAAAATAAAAACATGAGGAGGAAAACAAAAGGCTAAAAATGCCGAGCCTATAGGGATAAGGGGAGGACCAAAATCTTTTCCAAATATTTCAAATACACAATCTGTAAACTTATCTTTAAAATTTTTGATATAAACCTCATTACTAGCTCAAATCGTGTACACATGAATGAGTACTAATATTTGGTCTGTTAGCCTTAATAGTTTTATTAGAAGTGATGGTCATTCACGTTTAGGAACTTTGTAACGTGTGCTAGATATCGTGCTAGAATAGTCAACGGGATCGTGGATTGGACTAAGCTAAATGGGTATTAGTTTAGTTAAGCTTGCCTTATATCTAATCCAACCCATGTCCAAGCCCACGAAGCCCATGGAAAGCCCTTTAGGGCATCTTGTATTTAGAGTATAAATACCCCTCAAATGGTCATTTGACGGGTGTGCTTGAGTGTGTGTGTGTGTTTTCTTTGGAATATACAACTTATTGTGTTTATCTTTTATCTCACATATACACGATCTTTATATCATTCAAGTCACCATCTTTCCTTTCTTCTTATTCTTTCTAAGCATAATGTTTGTGTTTGTGTTAACGAGTTCTAAGCATAACGTGGTTAACGTGTTGGGTTTGTGATAAGGTTGATATATATAAGGTCCTACAATTGGTATCAATCGCCTAACAATAGTTTAGGAGTGTTTTGGTTGAAGTTTTTTTCTAACGAGTTACGCGTAGTTTTCATTCTCAAAGATTCACGCATAAAACTTTTATTTTTGCACTTAAATCTTCAAGATTCTTATGGTCTAAGGTTTATATAGTGTTAAAGATTCTAGTTTTGGCAAAAATTTCGAAGCTTTACGTGTTTTACATCGTTATTAAACTCGTTTTTATTTCGTTGTTCATTTCTACGCGTAAGCATAAAAAGCATTTTGGGTGTTTAAGGCCGATACTTTCATGCTATTTGAGTGTTTTGGAAGCTATCTGTGCAAAAGAAATTGTTTGAATCGTTGGAAATTTTTTACGCGTAAGTCAAAACCCTAATCTTACGCGTAAGAAAGTCAAAACCCTAGTTTTCTACGCATAACTTTTTGGTAACGAATCTTCGTGCAACAAAGGTGACTCAGTGCTTCCCTCACTTGGATAAGTGTGTGGAACACTTCGACTTTCGGATATCTTTTACGCTGTGACAGTGTAAAGGATTTTTGGTTTTAAACCAACTCTTACGCATAAGCAGAAAGCTTACGAGTAAGCACTCTACGCATAAGTTAACTCTTACGCGTAAGGTACTCTACTTCTACGCTTAACGTTTACGCATAAGACTTACGTTTAACCTTAAGTTTACGCGTAACTTGGATTTCTACGCATAAGGATTTCTACGCCTAAGCTCTTTACGCATAAGGACTCCTACGCATAAGATCCTACGCATAAGCATCCTACGCATAAGCACTCATCTCTACGCATAAGAATAGTTTTACGAGTAAGATTGTGATCAAAACTTCAAACGGCTATAACTTTTGAACCGTAACTCCGTTTTCAGCGATCTACCCATCAAAACGACCGTGAGAATGAGGAGAATAGACCGCCGAAAAACTATCAACCTTCAAGTCCTATAAACGCTCCGAACAGAAGTTATTGAGGTGTTTAAGTTTTTCGACCAAATTTTCACTACAACAACCAAGCTTAATCGTCATCAATCACAACTCCTTTATCGTTGAATCGATCCTACATCAACTTTATCAGAATATACCTTCATCAATGGCAACTCAACAAGATATTCATGCAGCCGGTGCCGAAAACCGTCCTCCTATGTTGGAAAAAGGTGGTTATCTTCAATGGACAAGTCGAATGCTTCGTTACATCAAGACAAAACCTAATGGAAAATTAATGATCAAATCCATTCAGGATGGACCCTTCATACCTCGACAAGTCCAAGACCCTGGAAATGCTGATGCAACACCTCCCGCCCCACCATTTTTTCATCTTCAAAAAGAATCGGAATACTCTGACGAGGATCAGAAGCAAGTCGAAGCAGATGACATGGCAATTCATATTGTCCAACTGGGTTTACCAAGAGACATCTTTGCTGCTGTAGACAGTTGTGAAACTGCTTTCGATATGTGGGAACGTGTTAGACGACTTTGTCATGGAACAGAAATTGGCCAACAAGACACAGAGAACAAGTTGCTAACTGCTTGGGAGAAGTTTACCTCAACTCCAGGAGAATCCATTGAATCCTACTATGGAAGGTTCTGCACTTTGATGAATGAGCTTATCAGAAACAAGTTGACACCCAGAACTATCGTGAGCAACATCAAGTTCTTGAACAATCTACCAGAAGAATGGGGACGATATGTCACTATTGTCAACCAAACAAAAGACTTACATCAAGTGAACTTTGATCAACTCAACGATTTTCTGAAACAAAACCAAAATGAAGTGAATGAAGTCAGGCAAGAAAGATTAGCAAAGAATCATGATCCATTGGCACTCATTGCAAAGACTCAAACTCCAGTGAATACACAACAACAACCTTCATCATCTTCCACTAACAACAACTTGCAGCAATACATCCCTCAACAACAAAACTATCCACCTGAACAACAACATTACCAGGAACAAGGAATCACTGATCTTGAAATGGAACCAGAAGAAGCCTTGTCTCAAGTATTCTCTTTATTGGGTAAAGCATTCAGAGGTCGCTATTCCACACCAACTAACAACAACCAAAGGATTTCATCAAACACTCGCAACAGGCAAATTGCACAGCCGGGTGTGAACATGGGTAATCAAAGACAAATGGTTGGAGTTATTGCAAACCCACAGGGATATGCTACTGGATTTCGCATGGGTAATCAGGTGGTTCCGAATCAGGGTAATCAGAATGGGAATGTTGCAGCTCCAGTCATTGGGAATTATAGAAATGTGAATCAGGGTAATCAGGTTACGTGTTATAACTGTCAAGGATTGGGTCACATGGCAAGGAATTGTCCAACTAAGCCGAAAAAGAAGGATCTTGCGTATCTTCAGAAAGCTATCCTGTTGGTACAAAAGGAACAATCTGGACTTCAATTAAGTGCTGAGGAACATGACTTTATGGCTATTATGGATGATTTGGAAGACCTCGAGGAACTCAATGCAAACTGCATCTTCATGGCAAATCTTCAGGAGACTAAGTACGACACTGATTCTGACGTACCTCCTGTCTATAACGCCAACGCAGTATCTGAGGTACCAATCATTGATCCATGCTATAACAATGTCATATTTGATGTGTTTACTCATGACGAACAGCATTCTGTGACATCAGCACCTACTTATGATACATACCTGGACAATCCGAGTTGTAGCAATACTAACTCTGAGACTCCAGATGTGGATCCTAGTGGAGACTGTGTGGCACAAAATACTGAGACTGATGAGGAAACACGTGCTTATTTTGAATCATTAATCAATAAATGTGGCATTGAAATTGAGAAAGTTAAAAAGGTCAATCGCGAAGTTAAGGCCGCGAATGCTAAATTGACCGCCGAGCTTGAGAGTTACAAGGAGAACGCAAAAGCCTTTGAATTTCAGAAAAACAAAGAATCAGAATTAGAAATTGGTTATCGAAATTTGGTTTCTAAAGAACAACTATTGCAAATCAAGTACAACACACTCGATGTGAATTTGAACTTGAAAATTAAATCTTTAAACAAGGAAATTTCTGATTTAAATAACCAACTTTCTAAACAAAAAGAAATGTTTTCTAATCTTGAAAAAGAGAAGAAGCAGTTGATTAGTGATTTTTCAAAACGAGAAGATTCTCTTCTTGATGAAATTCTTGATAAAAATGAGAAAATCCAAACTTTGGAAAATTTGCTTCTTAAAACGGGTCATTCTGCTCAAACAATCAAGATGCTTTCTAATCAAGTAAATCCGCGTTTTCATACTAATAATAGAATGGCACTTGGTAACGACCCTTCTTCGTTCCTCAAGAAAGCTCAGAAATCTCAGAATGTGTTAAACAATGGAAATGTTTTGCATAAACCCATAATTGTGCATGATTCTCTTGAAACGTTGGAACTATCTGAGGAGAGTAGATAAAAAATGAAACAAAAACATCCGGAAATCAAACCAATTGATTATAACAAATGGAACAAAATTAACGGAATCACTTTTGTTAATCAAAAAGAAAAGTCAAAGTTTTCCATCACACCAAGTGTTTCAAACAAAGAGTCAACACCTGTTTCAAAATCTGTTTCAAAACCAGTTGTTGTCTTAAATTCTCTTTCGAACATTGAACAAATGTCTTCAAACAATCCTTTTAACACAAGTGATGCGAGAAGTATTTTAGAAAATGTGAAAACTAGAATTGTGGATCTTCAAGACACTGTTAAAACTAAAACCACTATTACTCCTAACAACTGGTTCTCTAGTTTTGACATCGAACAAAGAAAGTTTTTTGAAACTCAAATTGCCCCTCAGCTGAATGCCATCAGTGCAAGGGTAATTCATTTTGAACAAGCGTTTTTGAAAGAAACAGTTGACTTTGTCAAGGACCATAAATCCCTGGTAAAGCAAGCTAATGACTGTGTTGAACAAGTCAAAGTTTTGGAAAATTTAAATGATTCTCTCTTCGAAGGTGTTCTGACTACTGATATTATGTCCATCATTTTGCAAACATATTCTGTTGAAGATCATGAAAGACTCCAGTCTTAGACCTCCGAAATTGTTTCAAAATATGAAAAAGCTCTTGAAAAACTTGAAAAACAAAATGAGTCATATTTTAAACAACTTGATCGAAAAACTGAGGAATGCAAATATGACAAATTGTCGTATGAGCGTGCCTACAATGACATGAAAGCGAAAAATGATGTTTTGAGGGCTCAGCTGGAAAGTCAAAAAGGAAAGGCTGTGGATACTGTGATTAAAAAACCATTGACTGCGGAGAAAGCAAATGTTCCCAAACCGGTTTCCAAACCAAAAATGTCTGTTTCTATGCCTCCTCCAAAAGTCAATGAGAAAAATGTTTCATCAAAACCAGTCACTCCACCTGCCTTGCCTAAACAAAATGTTGATAAAGGAAAAGCGGTTATCGAGAAACCAAAAGTTTTAGCTCCTGGCCTTTTTAAGATGAGTACCACTCATGCGTCTGCCTCCACATCTAAAACGTATGGAACAAACGACATAAGTTTAGAAAAGCACTCTAAAGAGACTAGGAAAGCTGAAACCACTTCTTTAGATAAGATTGTGAATCCTAATGAGTGTGCCTTACCTTCTACAGGACTAGGAAGCACCTCTAGGAGCAGCAGAATAAAGCCTAAGAGCAATTCAAGGAACAATAGAGTCTCGCTTGCCTCTAAGAGTAGTCGCTTAAATAAAGAGAAGAAAGTACCCTAGGAGTTTACCGCTTTGTAATAAGAAAGACATTTCATCTGAATGTAATGAACCTATGAAACTTGCTACGTCTAATGAATGTGTTGAATCTCTTTGTTTAACTTGCAAGAAATCTTTATCTAATGTTCATGATGATTGTGTTTCTAAGAATGAAATTGTTAAGCCTGTTAAGAAGAATGCTCCCAAAAGAACTTATGCTAAACGAATAGGAAGACTAGTTGCGAGACTTAGGCTTTACACTAATGATAGGGAGCATAATGTTTACTTTAGGGATGACATTTGGAAACCCACGGGTAGAACTTTCACACTCCAGAATGGTAGAATGAGTGATAAACTTGTCTTACCAATAGATAACTTCTATGAGTGTGATCAGGATTTTACCTCTAACCCAAAAGAACCAAAATCAAAACGGTTTCCAAAATCTTCTTCTTCTGTGATTGGCAGGTTATCGAAATATGTCTTTGGATCGTCGACTCGGGTTGCTCCAAGCACATGACCGGAAATCTGAAGCTGCTGATCAATTTCGTCTGGCAATTCATGGGAACCGTACGTTTCGGAAATGATCATGTAGCAGCTATCATGGGTTATGGAGATCTACCTTTTGGAAATTATTTGATCACTCGGGTTTACTATGTCCAAGGGTTGGGACATAATTTGTTTTCAGTCGGGCAGTTCTGTGATGCAGATTTAGAGGTTGCTCTTAGGAAAAATGCTTGCTTCGTTAGAAACTTGGATGACACTGATCTCTTAACTGGGAATCGTGACATAAACTTGTATGCTATCGACATCAATCAAATGGCCTCTTCATCACCAATATGTCTTATGACTCGAGCATCTGGAACACAATCCTGGCTGTGGCACAGACGGTTATCCCATCTCAATTTCGACACCATCAACAATCTTGCCAAAGACAACATCGTCAATGGACTTCCAAAGTTCAAATACACCAAGGATCACTTATGTCCATCATGCGAACAAGGAAAAAGCAAAAGAGCATCATATAAACACAAATCCGTACCTAGTTCGGAAGCAAGGTTGCATATGTTGCACATGGACTTATGTGGCCCAATGAGAGTTGAAAGCATTATTGGGAAAAAGTATATTCTTGTTATCGTCGATGATTATTAAAGATATACATGGGTTAGGTTTCTGAGATCTAAAGACGAAGCACCAGGCATCATCAACACCTTTCTGAAATGTATTCAAGTACTTCTTCAATCTCCAGTAAGGGTTGTAAGAACAGACAACGGCACTGAATTCACAAATCAGGAGTTAAGAGCTTATTTTGAAGATGTTGGAATTACTCATCAAACATCAGCAGTTAGAACTCCACAGCAAAATGGGGTAGTTGAAAGAAGAAATAGAACTCTTGTGGAAGCTGCTCGCACAATGCTAATCTATTCTAGTGCACCGTTATCTCTATGGGCTGATGCTGTTGCCACTGCTTGTTTCACTCAGAACCGATCCCTAATCCATCCTAGATTCAATAAAACCCCGTATGAGCTTGTGAACAACAGAAAACCTGATATCTCTTACTTTCACGTGTTTGGCGCTTTGTGCTATCCGACGAACGACAGAGAAGATCTAGGTAAATTGAAAGCTAAAGGTGATATTGGAATCTTCATTGGATATTCAGATAACTCGAGGGCATTCAGGGTGTATAACAGAAGAACTAGGAGGATCATGGAGACGATGAATGTGAAATTTGATGAACTTTCATCAATGGCTTCTGAGAGACTCGCTCTAGAACCCGCACTAAACCAGCAGACTTCTGGACACATCAGTTCAGGACTCGTACCTCAAAGAGCTCAATCAACTTCGTTTGACAATCCTAAAGAACAAGAATGGGAGAATTTCTTCGAGTTAATGTTCGATGAATACTATGGTGGAACTTCGACAAATGCATCAAACCATCATTCCGCTGCACCCGCTCAAAATCATACTCCACCACAAACAGAAGATGCATCTACAACGGTCGAAATCAATACACCAACTCCATCAACATCATCTACATCTACTACAGTTATTGCACCCGTTCTACCAGCAGTTGATGAGCAAAATCCAAAATCGAAACGATGCAACAGTTAGATGAAGACTTATTTGAAAACCCGTTTGCCTACGGAATCAGCTGAATCTTCTTCAAGCTTACGAGAACCATCTAACTCGCATACGTTTAACCAACGGTATCCTTCTACTCTGAAGTGGACAAAAGACCACCCAATTGAACAAGTTATTGGTGAACCTTCACGGCCAATTCAGACGAGACGCCAACTTGCCATCGATTGCGACTTATGCATTTACCTTTGCTCACTTAGCAATATAGAGCCAAAGAACATTCGCGAGGCAATGGCAGAACCCGCATGGATAGAAGCGATGCAGGAGGAACTTCTCCAATACCGTCTTCATGACTCTTGGGAAATGGTTCCAAGACCAATTGACATTCGCGTCATTGATCTTAAATGGTTATGGAAGAACAAAAGGGATGAAGAGATGACTGTAATTCGCAACAAAGCTCGTCTTGTGGCCAAAGGATACAGACAAGAGGAAGGGATAGACTTTGAAGAGTCATTCGCGCCGGTAGCTAGACTAGAAGCATTCAGGATATTCTTAGCCTATGCAGCTCACAAAAATATCACGGTTTATCAGATGGACATTAAGACCGCGTTCTTGAATGGAACTCTGAAAGAAGAAGTGTACATGAGTCAGCCAGAAGGCTTCATAGACATGGAACATCCAGACTACGTCTACAAACTCAAAATGGCAATCTATGGATTGAAACAAGCTCCGAGAGCGTGGTATGACGAATTGTCCTCTTTCCTTATCCAAAACAATTTCACCAAAGGAACAGTTGATCCTACCCTGTTTACACAAAAATGCAAAAACGACATTTTGATTGTTCAGATTTATGTGGACGACATCATCTTTGGGTCCACTAATCCGAATCTTTTAAAAATCTCATGAAAAGCAAATTTGAAATGTCCATGATGGGGGAACTAAAATTCTTTCTTGGTTTACAAATACATCAGTCCCCTCATGGAATTTTTATAAATCAAGCTAAATACACAATTGAGATTTTGAAAAATCATGGTATGGATAATTGTGACTCGGTCGGAACACCAATGGTCACTTCACCAAAAATTGGAGCCGATTTGTTTGGGAAACCTATTGATCCGAAGAAATATCGGAGCATGATTTGTTCTCTCATGTACCTCACTGCTAGTCGACCAGATATTCATTTTGCTGTTTGCTTATTAGCACGGTTTCAGGCTAAGCCTACCGAACTGCACCTCAAAGAGGTTAAACGGATCTTTCGGTACATGAAGACATCCATTCACATGGGACTTTGGTATCCGAAGGAATCCGGATTTGATCTAATTGCCTTTTCAGATGCGGACCACGCAGGGGATCTAGTTACAGCAAAAAGTACATCCGGAGAAGCACAATTTTTGGGTGAAAAGTTAGTCAGCTGGTCTTCAAAGAAACAAGATTGCACTGCACTTTCAACCGCTGAAGCTGAGTATGTGTCTCTATCTGCGTGTTGTGCTCAAGTTCTATGGATGAGAACACAACTCATAGATTATGGCTTTACTTTCGATAAAATACCTATGTATTGTGACTCGAAAAGTGCCATAGCCATATCATGCAATCCTGTTCATCACTCAAAGACTAAGCATATCAGAGTCCGCTATCACTTCATCAAAGAGTACGTCGAAAATGGTACTGTTGAATTATTCTTCGTGAAGACTGATTACCAACTCGCCGATCTATTAACTAAAGCCTTTCCAAAAGAAAGGTTTGACTATTTAGTTCGACGAATTGGAATGCGAAGCCTAACCCCTGAGGAGTTAGAACGTCTTCTCGAATCTTCTTGAAAATAATTTTCCAAAAAGCTTCGCTAAAAATATTTTTGAAAAACAAAATACAAAATTTGAAAAACCAACAAAAGCAAAATATAAAAATTTAAAACTTTCAAAAATACAAAAACAATAAAAAAAATCAAAAATCCAAAAATATTCTTCTACGACATGTCTCTTGTATAATCGATATTCTGTACGTTTCTAGAAATGTCATTCAACAATGATACGGGCATGTACAGATGCTTAAGCGAGAGTTCTTTATATGTTTTCCAAAACATGTCATTTCTCAAAATTTCTTCAATAATGGCTTTCGTATACTTCAGTACGAAACCCGGACCAAAATGATGACTTTTGATTATTTTTTTTTCAAATCAAAACTCGGGCTTTTATTGAAAATCACTAGTGTACGCTTCAGTGCACTACATTTAAAAATGCTGAGAAATCATCATCATCTTGAGCACCTTTTCAAGATTGTTCAAAAAGATTTTCAAAATCTTTCAAAATATTTTGTGCTCAAGATAACTCCCTCTAAAACCCTTTAATTGATTATGCTTTATTAAAGGGGGAGTATAAAACAAAAATGTTCCAAATTCATGCTTAAATCATATCCGTTTGTCTCCCCAAAAAGATTCTAAAATGTTGTTTAATCCGATGATATCAAAAATATCACAAATATGCTATTTTTGAGGGGGAGGAGACGTGATTAAAATGTGATCAAAAAGTTTCAATGATCGTTGTTTGAATCTCAAAATGAGCTCGACTCAGACGGAACCAATGAATTGACGGAATCAAAGTCAGTAAATGTACCATCTCGGGAAACTTTCTATGGACTTGACCAGGACGGGTAATAATTTCAAGCTAGTTCTCTAGTGATGTAAACATGTCTCGAATCGGTCTTGCTCATTTAAAGTCGATCAATTCAAAAAGTGCAAACTCTACCCTCTATGTGCAGATTTCTGTCAAAACATATAAGCACATGTGAAGGGGGAGTGTTTCTGAAAGTATAAAACTCTCGAAGTGTTCCAAACATGTTTTCTATCAAAAACACTTTGAGAGATTTTCAAGAAAAATAGTTTTATGGCAACAATAGGACAGTCATGGAGTTATAAGGTGACTAAGAATAGGATATTCGTCCTATGATCCACCAGAGCCGGAGGGATCTACCCAAGGACATCACCAATAGTTTAGAACTAGAAGTCCTTATGTATGATTGAAAAAAAGGAGTAATGTGAGAAAGGAGAAAGAAGGGGTTGAAGACTTAAAAAGAAAAGTAATGAAAAAGGGTGAAAAGAAATAGCCCTCCATATTCAACCTTAGGGCAGAAACCGGGTTCAATTCATCTGCTACTGGTTGTCACTAGATGATACTGGTATTGAAGACCAAGACGTCATGGACCCAGTGACGCACTGCACTAAACCTTCTAGCCACTCAATTCCTCTTAAAAGGATTTGTTTCATTCTCACTGGGAACCCTACATAATCTATTGACCTTCTCTTAGAGATTTTTGGTATTGAAGAAGGAGACCCTCTCCCTCGTCTCCGCTCAGGAAAACCAAAATGCACTATTGAGTCTAGAGCCACGAGATTCATCAAAAGATCTCATAGGAACACTTGACATGACATCGCTTGTTGTTCATCAATAAGGGCACAAGTGATATATTCTAGAGTCCTACGCATATCTTAGCAATCTGCCAGAACATTTATGAGAAGTTTCACATCTGTGATCTTCAGTGATTGAATGGAAACTCCTGCCAGGGTCAACATCAAGCAGCCCTGACAGCAGGTCACTTCGGTAACTCCCCGTGGATTACGCTTAGTGTGTCTCAAATGGTCTACAGTCGTGGGGTGATGCTTCGGTGTACCTCAGCGACTCATCTGAACTGTAGGTGTATTTCGGTACATCGCGTTATCTCACTTGTGGGACTCCAGTTCAGGAACGGCCTCTGTGAGAATTAGAGACGTGTTTTCACACTATGCTGTTAACACCCTCGAAATTCAAACTTGTAAGTGCCGGAATCCGCTTATTTCTAACCTGTTTTTATGTTTTCTTCTTATGGAAGCTCCAGAGCGGATGGATCGTGCAGATTCTCTACATGCTCATACCAACAACACATGAAACTTCTCATCAAAATCAAAGGCTACTCAAAGTTAAAGATGATTCTTCGTCAATGTCAAAGAATCAACAAAGTTTAAAGACTCGAGAACTACATCATTGGTAACCAAAAGACAAATAGAAGTGTGAGCATGGTGGAGAAAGACGTGGAGACACCAAACCAACAAAGTTGACAACGGCAGACAACCACATTATCTGATCACAAAGCATGAAGGAACTAAGAATCAAGACTATTCGGTATCTACGCACAAAGTTCAAGCTCGAGAAAAGTAAGGACCAAATCAAGTGGAGCATCTTTTGAATGACCACCCCTTAGGGGGAGATTGTTAGCCTTAATTGTTTTATTAGAAATGATGGTCATTCACGTTTAGGAACTTTGTAACGTGTGTTAGATATCGAGCTAGAATAGTCAATGGGCTCGTGGATTGGACTAAGCTAAATGGGTACTAGTTTAGTTAAGCTTGCCTTATATCAAATCCAACCCATGTCCAAGCCCACGAGGCCCAAGCCAAAGCCCTTTAGGGCATCTTGTATTTAGACTATAAATACCCCTCAAAGTCTCATTTGAGGGGTGTGCTTGAAAAAGTGTGTGTGTGTGTTTTTTCTTTGGAGCAATATAACATCTTATTGTTTTTCATCTCTCTACTCATACATACGCATAACTTATATCATCATCAAGTCACCAATCTTTCTCATCTTATTTTCTACGCTTTGTTTGTGTTTGGGTTGAACGTGTTCTACGCGTAGCGTGGTTTCACGTGGTGATACTTGTGTTGGTTAACGTGGGTATTTCGTGATAAGGTTGATATCGTAGTGGTCCACAGAATTAAACAACATTTTAGAATCTTTTGGGGAGACAAACGGATTTGATTTTAAGCATGAATTTGGAAAATTTTGGTTTTATACTTCCCCTTTAATAAAGCATAATCAATTAAAGGGTTTTAGAGGGAGTTATCTTGAGCACATAATATTTTGAAAGATTTTGAAAATATTTTTGAACAATCTTGAAAAAGGTGCTCAAGATGATGATGATTTCTCACTAGTTTTAAATGTAGTGCACTGAAGCGTACACTAGATTTTTCTTTAAAAACACGAGTTTTGATTTGAAATAATCAAAAGTCATCATTTTAGTCCGGGTTTCGTACTGAAGTATACGAAAGCCATTTTTGAAGAAATTTTGAGGAACGACATGTTTTAGAAAACATTTAAATAACTCTCGCTCAAGCATCTGTACATGTCCGTATTATTGTTGAATGACATTTCTAGAAACGTACAGAATATCGATTATACGAGAGACATGTCGTGAGAAGATTATTTTTGGATTTTTGATTTTATATTGTTTTTTATTTTTTGAAAGTTTTATATTTTTTTTTATTTTGGTTTTGTTGGTTTTTCAAATTTTGTATTTTGTTTTTCAAAAATATTTACAGCGAAGCTTTTTGGAAAATCATTTTCAAGAAGATTTGAGAAGACGTTTTAACTCCTCCGGGGTTAGGCTTCGCATTCCAATTCGTCGAACTAAATCGTTAAACCTTTCTTTTGGAAGGGCTTTAGTAAATAGATCGGCGAGTTGGTAATTTATCTTCACGAAAAATAATTCAAAAGTACCTTCTTCTACGTGTTCTTTTATGAAGTGATAGCAGACACGAATGTGCTTGATAACATCAAATAGTCCTGAATATTAAGTGTCAATTTTCCCCGTTAATGCTCGTTATTTATATCATTTATATGGATTTACGCTTGTTTTCCATTATTTTCCACTTTCAGGTAAATTACGAGCATTGGAGCTAAAGAGACGCGGAAATGGAAACATTACTAAAGATTTATCACAGTATGCTTATTTGGAAGAAGTTATGGCATAACTCGTCTCTCACATTACGCCGTAACTATTGCGTGACCCAGAAGTCCAACTTATCAAGAGGTTACGACGTAACTCTTCCCAAAGGTTATGACGTAACTCCATTAGGTCATAAGAGGTTCCACGCCGCTGATACTTACGCCGTAACTACTGCATCACTTACGACGTAACCGAGTTTATTGAAGACTACGGCGTAACCCCTTATAAGGTTACGCCGTAACTAGCATATCTAGTGCATTTACAAGGAAATAGAAGGTTACGGCGTAACTCCTCTATTGGTTACGCCGTAACCCAGACCTGGCTTATAAATACCCCACGAATTCCAGCATTTCAAAGCATCCCATTCCACACACAACACTCTGAGAACGTGGGAAAAAGCTCAAGGCAGGTCTTGGGAAGCATACGGAGCTGTTTCCAAGGGAGAAGTCACACCATTACGATAAGCTTTAGCGTTTATTATTTATTTTACTTTCAATTCATGTATTTCGTACCTTTAAATATTGAATTTATTTGCATGATTAATATGAGCGGCTAAGCACCCTTTGGTGCTAGCCTAGTTATGATTCCTTAATTGTTTTTTTTGCGTTTACCTTTACTTCCGTACAATTATTTCTAAGTGTATGCATGCATAGATCTTTGGTAGTCACCCTTGGTTCGGTAGTTTTGAATGTCGATAGAGGCGAATTGCCTAGGAGATATGACCAACTGACCCTAGGTGAGCGGACTGAGACGGGAAGGGTAAGATATGACCAACTGACGACCTTTTCTACTTGTGCGATTTGACCAACTGATCACCTATCGTTTGGATGAACTTAAGAATTGGAGGGTGTAGTGTCTAAGTTCCTAACGGCTGGGCACTCACTATTTAGAATCTAGCATGTAGCGGTAATTAATGACTCGGCTTAGGGGACCAGGAACAACAGGACTTATGACGGTGCGCCTGATTTCTCTTGTGGTGGCATCTTTGCTGATAGGTTAGGGCGAATTGACCAAATGATGTCCTCTCGAATTTGACCCCACCTGAAGTAATTGGAAGTAGGTAGACGTAGATATAACTAGCTAGGAGGATGGACTAGGTTAGCACCACTATTCCTCTATTGATTTCCCTTTACCATTTAATTGCTGTTATTTTATATTCTGCATTAGTAGTTTAATTAATTAAATACCTATCGAAACCTTTATAATTCTGTGACAATTAGACTTAGTAATAATCCGACACACATAGCTCTTGGGACCTCGACTTTACCAATTACTACACTACACACGACCGGGTACACTGCCCGTTAGTGCATTAGGGTAGACCATAGGTATAACGAGACACTATAAATATTTAGACATGGTCAGTAAAACCTGCATCAAGTTTTTGGCGCCGCTGTCGGGGAGTTATGTTAGGATTGATATTAAGTCTTTCATTTCATTTTTAAACTTTTCTCACGATCATATTTCAAGTTTTCAGGTACCATGGAAGTTATTAATATCGATGACCTCACTCTCGAGGAATACTTGGCATTGACTAGAGCAGATCAAGGGCCAGGTCTCGTAAGACCGGCAATCGGAGCGGATGTTCGTTTCGAGATTAAAGACCAATTTATGAGGGAGCTTCGCGCTAACCCTTTTTCAGGAAACAGGGACGAAGACGCATATGAGCACGTTGAAAATGTTCTATACATCGCTAGCCTTTTCAACATTCCGGGCGTGTCTCATGATGCTATTATGCTCAGGGTCTTCCCTATGACCCTCACTGGAGCAGCTAGAAGATGGATCGAAAGATTGCCTGCCGGGGCAGTTAACACTTGGGCACTACTGAAGAAAGACTTTATCCAAAGATATTGCCCACCATCGAAGATTTCTCATCAGCTTTTGGAGATCCATAACTTCAAACAAGAAGACGATGAAACTCTGTATCAAGCTTGGGACAGATACAACGATCTTCTTTATAAGTGTCCTACCAATGATCTTAATAACCAGCAGAAGGTCAATATTTTCTACAAAGGAATAAACGTAACTACAAGACATATGTTGGACTATCAAGGACCTATCCCGAACATGACTCCTACTACTGCAATTGAAGTCATTCAAAAAATGGCGGACCATTCTCAAAAATGGCATGACGGTGGAAGTAAAAGAAACATTGGCGGAAGTTTTGACGGAATTGCAGCAATAGCTAGTAAACTTGAAAATCTCGGTAGAGATATGCTGAAAATCTAAGAAACTGTTCATGCCATCCAAGTCAGCCGCGAAAACTGTGGTGGGGGATATTTAACTAAAAACTGTCCTAAAGTTGACAAGGAAGATACTATCGAGGAAGCTAAATATGGAGAGAATAGGCCTTCCTACGGGGATAATCGTAATGGATTTCGTGGAGGACCACCACCGTATTATGAGCGTAATGAAAGAAGAGCTAACCTGGAAGGAATTATTAACAAGTACCTTGTGGACACTACCAAGAGGCAAAAGGAGCAAGAAGAATGGCTTAAGAATTTCCAAGATAATACAAACAAAAGCCTCTCGTCCCATGAAACATCACTTAAGAACTTGGAAACTCTAATCGGAAAACTTGGCGACAAGGTTCAAAGAAGGAACGAGGAGGAAAAGAGCAATTCCACTATATGTAAGGCGGTGCTCTCTGACAACAACAAGTGCTCTGATAAGTCGGATACCGATGGCGAAAGTGAGTTACGCCGTAATCACACTTCAGAATTACGGCGTAACCAAAATTCAAGCAAAGACATGAGCGCCAATGACAACAACCCTAAAAGAAGGAGTCATTGGTGTAAGAGTATCACAATTGATGATGGAGAATGCTACAGCTTGTGGGCCTCATGTGATCCTCGGAAATCCTGCGATGGTGGTGTTGATAAGGAAAGGATAAAAGATGACAGATACAAATGGACTACACTTAACGACGAAGAAAGGTTAGCCAAGTTCTCAATCAACGAAGTGGAAGGGCAGCCCATCAAGCATTACTGCAAACTCTTACTCATCATGGAAGATGAGATTACTAATGCTTGGCCAACGTGAAATCCTTTTCGTGATTATTGCAACGGAGGAGGTAATGTGAAGAACGAAGTTTGGATATGCCCGCACGAATCTGGAAGACACGACGTTGATTTTGGAAATCTATCATTCAATGATTGGTATTCAATAAGATTCGGGGACGCTATAATTAATTCAACTCTGTTCAGAAATCTGGAACTCAAATATGAGAAACACATTCTTCGGGGGGAAACCATTAAGCCCCTTGATGATATTCCGTCTAAAGATGACTATGATGATGAAGTTCGGAATCATTGGTGGGAAAAAATTAAAACCAGCGACGGAAAAGGTTGGGCCTCCTGCAACCCTTTTGAATATGAATGTGATGGAGGAAGCAGCATCGAGAGAGCTGGGGAAGACGAATTCCTTTGGACTTCGACTAATGATTCCGAGAGAACAGAATTTCCTTGGCCAGATGATCTCGGATTCGACGATTGGATGAAAATCAAATACGGAAAAATTGACGCGTTGACTAAAATGAAAATCTGGGAAGGGTGTATGAGTAAAAATCAACCTAACAACGAAGCTCCTAATGAAAAACCAGAAGATGACACCAAAGGCTCGTCTAAAGTAAACAAAGAAAAATGCAAACAAATTCTCGACCAACTTGAAGATTCTGATTCCGACAATGATTTCAATTATCTCGAGTTGCAAGGCGAAGACGGTTTCATTGACCCTAATGATGAAATACACGAGAAACGAAGATGCAAGATTCTTGGCATCCCATTTAAGAGGCCACCTCCTATTATAGCCAAAAAATTTGAGTTTACGCGATACCATTTGGGGCCTGAAGAAAAATTTTGTAAGATACGGAAAATTGAAACCAAAGAATATCTGCGCACTGCAACAAATGTCGGATGGGTTAGGCGCAACTTAATGAAAGACGTGGAGGAAGTGGGGCAAGCTCAAAGGCCCCCATAGGAGCCCCGCGGCTCTGATTCTAACTTAAAGACTCGTTAATAAAGAAAAGTGCTCTTTCGGGAAACAACCCGAATTATCCCTTTCTTTTGTTTTTATTTCATTTCTTTTGGGTTTTGTGTTTTCTAACCATTTTTGCAGCAGAAAAAGAAGTAATTACTACTGCAGTTGCTGATCTGCACAGAGTTACGGCGTAACTCATCATGGTGATTACACCGTAACCAACATTTTAGCAGCAGAATTCTTGACGCATTACCAATTACGGCTTAATTCCATCTCTGTGGTTACGCCGTAACTACTCGCTTCACAACTCATACCAGGTTTTGCCAGTTACGGCGTAACTCCCTATTAGGAGTTACGACGTAACTCTCCTCTGCTTTAATTCTTTCATTTTAAAACACAGTAACCTTGTATTAGTTTTTAAATGAACTTTATGGGTATGTTCCCTGTAAACCCTCACGAGACTTCACTCGTCCACTTGGGACACCAAGTGGTTTAAAAGGCTTGTTGCATTCGCTAAATGCAACCGTGATTCCTACGAAAGTGAGTTAGGTTTGTTTTTTTTATTATTTTATTTTTCTTTTTTAGAATTACGCTTGTCGGTATTGTGATTTCAGGGATGGAAGTTTGTTCATGACGCTTAAACGAAGGCACGGTTCTTTCTCGTGGGCCTTCTTTTTTTTGGAGCAAATTTCAGGGAAGTTCTCGCTCTAATTCTACCTTTCTCTTCACCTTTATTTTAATGCCTAGTACAAATGGGACTTTGTACATTTCAAGTGGGGGGACGGGAGTAGAATTATATCTTAAACTTTATTTCGCCCTCATTTTTCTAGTTTATTTTGAAAAATTATGCCATTTTGAAAATTTTGACTCGTTTTTCCGAACCTAACTAGATTAGACCTTAGCCGAGCACATACAACCCTTGACATTACATGGTGTGATTAGCCTTATCCGTTTCCAATATTTTACCCCAAATCCACCAAATTATGAGTGTGTTGGTAGCTTGTAAACTTTAGAACTTGGCCTTTGCATCATTTCGAGACCATAGACGAGGTATGTTGAGTTAGCTCGATGTATTTGGACTTTTCAGTTTTAGAAGGCAATATTATAGGATTATCACCCAAACAGCCTACCATTGTGAGTCTATCGATTAGTCACCTCGACTTTTCGACCCCCATGTGAAACCCTTTTGTTGCACTCACCTTTAGTGCAAGATACCCCTAGATACACCCTTCTGAGTCATTCCTTTTATTTTTTCAACCCAATATATTGTTTCGTTACACCCTTACACCTTAGCCTACCCTGTAGTCTTTATTTGTAATTGGGAAGTCATCATTTGCCTAAGTTCAAGGTTCGAGTGGAAAGGTTTGGAAATCACGCTTTCATCGACAACAATTATGAAGATCATTGAAGACCCCCCGAATTCCCATTGTTCATCTCAAGTGGGGGATATTATGTTATATTGTTATGATTCAAAAAAAAGTTAATTGTGTTATGATATTGTAAAGTGCAATGTTATAAGCACTGTAGTATGAGCTTTAATGATTAGTATCGAGGAGGCCACCTCGGTCACATTAGAAGATTGGAGTTGGAGGTATACCAACTGAAGAAGAAAAGGTAGTGTGCCCATCACGACGTTTTCTAATGACGCATCTACCTTGCATTTCATGATCCGGTCTCTAGAATTCTAAGCTTGAACTTTGGACGGACGGTAAGTGGTGATGACTTAGTTATAGATTTAGACTACCTGCTTGTTTTTCATTTTACACCAATTATATATCCCATGTCTTATCCTACCCTTTAGTCATGAAGCGTGTCTAGGTGATGCACCGAGCAATCTTTGGTGTCTTGGCCATGGATTTGGTCATGTATCATTGATTTTGTCCACTTCGTCGTGACATGTTAGTAATGACGAGTCACCCCTTAACCTTTGTCGTGTCTACCCATATTGCCTTCGAGAATTGTTTAGCCCTTAACTCTAGTGGTGGAGATTTGTGTAACCGCCAAGCTTATGATAGAATACATGCTATGACTGCGCGATTGAGTGATCACCCCGAAATTGACACTTAGAATAGTTGAGAGATTTGAGTGTTTGTTCCCCTTTTGTGAGGTGTTCGGCTTTGTTTTATTCTAGCATAAGGGATTTGTAAATTCATATTTTCTAGGTTTTGGGAGATATCTTTTTAGGAATCTATCTAATAAGGTCTACTTGAGGGCAAATAGAGTTCAAGTGGGGGATATTTGATAACATCAAATAGTCCTGAATATTAAGTGTCAATTTCCCCCGTTAATGCTCGTTATTTATATCATTTATATGGATTTACGCTTGTTTTCCATTATTTTCCACTTTCAGGTAAATTACGAGCATTGGAGCTAAAGAGACGCGGAAATGGAAACATTACTAAACTGTTAGGAATTAGAAATTCCCGGTATTAAAGAGTCGGTCACCTCAAGTATATGTAATCGTTAGAAAGCTCGTAGTCGTAGTTCTTTTAAGTTAAGTAGTAATTTAGTTAAGTAACACCGTGGAGGACGGACGGGTCTTTACCCACTGTATGCCTGATCCACAGCCCAAAGTGTGGCGAGTTATGTAAGACTATAAATACTCTCTACCTTCCAAGGTAGAGAGTTGGAGCTAATAATAATATCTTTCACTTTCTCTCACTAAGTTCCCTAAACCTCTAACTTTCTCTCTCTAGAATTCCATCTTATTCGCCACCTTGTGTTATGGTTTGATGTGTATGTGAAAAGTTATATCTTACAAATGGTATCAAGAGCCATGGTTAGATCATATCTTGCACATCTTTGGATTTATAGTGGTTTTTAGGTGGTTTTTGAGTTTGAAAAAGTTTAGTGGTTTTTGCATCATTTGGTTGATTTCTTGTGTTAAAGTTTGAATTTTGTTGGTACTTTTATGTTTAGAATCATCAAAAGTGTTTAGGTTTTCATTTGGTAAGCTTGAATCATCTTGGTTGGGTCGTTTTTGGATTGAAAAGTGAAGGTTATTAGGTTTTTCAAGCTAGCGAATTAGCTCTCGGACTTGTTTTCTTGGTAGCGACTTACAGTTATAAAATCTAGCGAGTTAGAGCTAGCGAGTTAAAGTACAAGTAGTGGAATCTCCACTACGGTTAGCGACTTGTGGTAGCGACTTAGTCTGTAGCGAGTTGCTCTTTAGCGACTTGCATATCTAGCGACTTGTGTAGCGAATTACT